>JAVLUX010000001.1:44259457-44656957 GCA_032164185.1 Moxostoma hubbsi
TAATGTGGAATGTGTGGGGGGTTTTTTTCATTTGATTTTTTTACCCAATCTATTTTTTCTAATATGTCAAAATGTAAAATGTTAGTATGAGTGGATTGTCTCTCTCCACGTGGAATGTGAATGGGTTGAGGCATCCCATAAAACATAGGAAAGATGTTTTAAACTTAAGAAATATGATATAGTGTTTTTCAAGAAATGCATCTTTCCCAAAGGAAGCTGAAAAATCTGGGAAGATATAGGGTTGACATGTTTTTTTTATTGCTGGCTAAATTAAGAGCAGGGGAGTCATTACACTGATAAATAAACATCTACAATTCAAATGTCTCAAACAGATTAAAGATAAATTAGGAAGAGTCATTATTGTTTTAGCAGAAATTCAGGGGCAAAGATTGATTTTGGCTAATATTTACGCACCTAACGCTGATGATCAAGGCTTTTTTTATAGATCTTGAAGGGATATTGCAAGCCGCTGGCACCCCTCATGATATAATATTTGGAGGAGACTTTAATCTATTGATGGACTCAGTCCTTGATCATGGTGAAGCAAAAGTGTTAAAGCCCCCTAGAGCAACATCGACACTTCATAGAATGTGTAAAAATCTTGGTCTTACAGATATTTGGCGACTTTTGAACCCATCCGGTAGGGACTAAACATTTACTATACATTTTTTCATCAGTCCATAAGAGTTATTCTAGAATATATATATTTTTATATATCTAAGTCCCTCATTCATTTACCAGCTCGCTCATAACTTTGGATGCCATTGTGTTTATGTTGATTGATCTTTAACTGACTGACCAACATATTCAGAATTAGTTAAATTATTTTAGTTTTAAAGTAGGACCTCCAGATTACACCTACCAATGACATAGACCATTGGCAGTAAGGTGTTTAGCAGTCTGTTAGAAGCTGAAAGGATCATATTATTTCAGGGTAGTGTTTTAATATCAACAATTTTGGAGTGTGTTTGTATGCATGTTCAAATGTGTAATTTAGGTTCAAAAGGTTTTAAAGTCTTTTAAAATAAAATTAGTTAAAAGAATCCATCTACAGTATATCATAGTTGTTTTAGTCATAACAAATAATACAAATTAAAGTGTTCAGCATATTGCATGGTTTTGTGAGTGTGGGTCCCAGGTAAACCCAAAATGTCTTATTTGGGCCCTTGTCAGGAAAGTTTAAGAACTCCTGCCTTAAATGCATCTTAATTCTTGCATCTATTGTCACAGTTAATTTTATGGAAATGTGTGGCAAGGATAAAAGTTTATCTTTTATTGTGTCATTTTCTCTATTGTGCAGCACTTTGGAACAACATGTTGTGTTTAATTGAGCGTTATAAATAAATTAATGACAGTTGATTTGTGTTCAACAGAAGAGAGAAAGTCATGTAGGTTTGGAACCACATGAGGCTGAGTAAATGATGACAGAATATGTATATTTGGGTGGATTATTCTTTTAAATGTGGTTTCCCAGAGGCTGTTGAATGTGTGCTGCATTATGAGAGAGAGATTCAAGATTATATAAACATTTAAATGTAAATGTGAATAGAAAAGAAATCCTGTATAATGCTTCAAAATGTGTTTTAAGTTGAACAACAACAGGACTGATTAATCAGATGTTGGTGTTTTATTCATTCAAGTCCAGCAGGAGGCGGAAATGAAGCAGAAGTTGTTTTATTAACCGACAAAAAACACCAGAAGAAGATGAAAGAAGAGCTGATGCTTTGAGCAGTTCGGTACGTGATCAATGTGTTTTACATCATCTGTGACATTTAGGTTCATATTTTTCTGTGCATGACATTTTTGCCGTTTAAATGACTGTAAATGAAGCTCGTTATAGTCTGATGTAGTTTGTTTTGTTGCTGGTCACATTCACGAGATGAACAAAACAACAAAAACAATAAAGAACCAGTAGATTATTTACACTTTCTGTCTCTCTCTCTCTATGGCTAAACTCAATCAATTTATAGTCAACATCCTTGTGTTTATATTGTATTCCTGTGTGACGACATATTTATAACATTCTATCTTTAAAATGCTTCAATAACGTTCAAGAAACGTCTGATAAGATTCTAAAAACGTTGCAAATTAATCCTATTAATGACGTAATACATACAGTACCTTGATCTCCAGGCAACTTATAAGAGTTATAATTTTACTATATTTGTGGAGACATTCAATATGCCATAGGGATACTATAGAAGATGGATCCTGCCAAATAATATAAAATAAAACAGGTAGGCTTATTCTGACCTTTTATTTAACAATTGTGACTTTATTTCTGGAAATTTCGACTTCATGACTCAATATTACGTGATATAAACTCTCAGACCAAATCTCTTCAAAACATTGAACTAGTCACTAAATAAAAAAAAATGTGTTGCACTTTAATCTGTTTTGAATAATATTCTAATGCTAGTGAATCTTTTGTAATGCAGCACTTTTCATACCATTGTCTCCTTAAGACGATTCGCTTGTTTCCTCTTTTGCAAGTCGCTTTGTATGCGTCTGCCAAACGAATAAACGTAAATGCCAATTGCGAGATATAAAGTCGAAATTGTCAGAAATTATTCCCAATTCTGACTTTCTCTTAATTTCGAGATATAAAATCGCACTTGTGACTTTATGTCACTATTGTGAGATTATGTTTTAATTATGTGGCGGGTTCCGGCTTTCATTGGGATACTGCAGATATACTTCAATGGGAAAACTGCCAACAAAACGGAATTTTACCACATCTGCAAATATTTTATTTAAATGGTGATTCATTCACATTTTATCGTTTTTGTAAGTAAAAGAGATTTTATTTTATTTTTTTAACAGGCACACAAGACAATTTATTTGAAGCGTAAACCGTTAACTGATAGAGAATCAGAGTACTGCGCATGCGCCACACTTGGCTTCGTAACGGTCGACTTCGTGGACGGACGTTGAGGAGAAGGTAAGCACTATAAATCTATTTTTATTTGTCGTTTCACAGCGTAACAGTGGTTTGCCCATCTTGCATTATATTTCCCTTTAGTGCTGTAATATTTTGTGTTTTTAAGTTTTAAAAACGTCACCCTTTAAAAACAAATTAATAAAATGCCCTATTTGGTTAATTTGTCAGTCATGCCTGAGGTAAAATTAAACCGTTTCCTTTTAGTTCTTTTAATTTGACCACTTCAACTCAAACTACTTCACAATAATCACTTACATATTTTTTTTTAACTACAGTAAGTGTTTGTTCATTTAGACTCTGGCCGTCACGTTAGCCTGTAGAAGAAGCTGCATCACAGAGAGATGAATAGGCTTTAAAACTGTCATTACTCTCTTAAAACTGAAGTGTGTCACTTTCTGTGTTGAAATACTTTATTCTATCCCAACTTATAAGCCTAATGCAGAGACAATTATAAAAAAAAACACTGTAAACACTGTGTGCCCTATTTTAAGAGTGCTAGCTTTAAACGTAGCGCTATACCATAAGCACAAAGTCTGTGGGATTTTTTGAAGTTTTGGTATTTTTGTGCAAGCATGTGCTAAGTCTAGGCGCAAGGAGGTTTGGCGAATTCACCCGTACAAGATGGCACGTTCTGGTGTGAAGACTGATGTTTCTGATCTTCTACAGTACATTTTCCTGCTATGGCTTTATTCAAGTTTCCTGGAGCCAGTAGCATTTAAATAGCCATTATCTTGAGATTTTGTCTAATAATTGGTCTGACTAACAAAGAAAGCCTGTTCCATAAAACAAGCTCACAGTTGTCTTCAGTAAGAGAGTCTAATTCGCATTGCATTGTGGGAAAAAGGGCATTGACATTGGGCGCTCAACGCAGTTTTCCTGTGCCAAAAATATTTGCATATTAGAAGAATGCATTGCTTAAAAATTAATTCTAATGAACAAATTTAGCGATTTTCCAACAAAAACGTTGACAAAAAGGTGCTCAATCAGCTAAAGAGGAAGTGCAATCAAAAATCAAAATGCCCTACTTTCAAAAGCAAGAGGTGCAACACTCAATCTTTAAGCAAAATAAGAGCTACAACTTCATTTGATTAAAAATACATGATGTTTAGGCCACCCTCAGGGCCTTCATCAGACATCAAGAAAAACTTGAACAAACAACATTTAAAAATGTTTCCCATATTAGAAAGGGGTGTGTCCAATTGGAGGAGTGGCTTTGTAAAATCTGGATAATTTCCTCTCCCACTCAATCTAGTGACCAACAAATGCAAAGCCATTAGTATCAAAACAAACATGGAGTCATGAGTACAAAGACGGAACAACAATAAAACATTCCATAATCAGTTTCTTTGATTCATTCCCTTTTGAAACAATGTATCCAAGTGGAATATCCAAAAGGTTTCCCTAGATATTCCCTAGCTTTTGGAAGTAAGACTAAATAATAATAATAATAATAAAAAAATTAAAAAAATTATTTCCATTGTACCATTACAAAGTCTCAACTCAAGCCCCACTAGCTCAGTGGGCAGTTATTTCCCATGACTAAAAGATAGTGTAGTGGTCTAATGTCTTACATTTTGGGCTTAAATTAGAACAATCTATTTTTTAACTGACTGAAAAAGTTAAGATCAAAATGTTAGACAACTGACTTGTAAAACTAGTCTAAAATAGATTTTTGCAACCGGCCCCTGGTCCTCTCTGCAGTTTTCCAGATTAAATGCTCTTAAACAGACATCTTGGATATGTACGTATACTGTCTGAGAACATACTGGCAAAGTGGCAGTTACAAAAATATATTTTGGTCATTGGAATGCACTTGCCACTTTGCCCAAACATATAAGAGTAATTTCGCCAGACTCGCCACAATGATAATGGGACTCATAAAATTGCATTGGCTCAACATAATTTGGTGCTGTGACCAGTATAGTCTGTTTTTATTATGTCATCATAGTGTAACTGTGCTAACTGGGAACTTTGTTTACTATATTGGTGTGTGTGGAAACTTCTAAACCATGTTTGTTACAACTAGTTTTGCATAGTTTGTGCTCTACTAGGCACTGTATGCAGCTTGTTTTAATATTCCTGCTGTCAGGAAAATGAAACCAAACACAAAGCACACATTTATATATATACAATTTCTGAAACGGTTATATTGTTTAACAGATCTGTTCATGTGTATAATCATATAATAATGTTTTTGAGTTTGATGAATGTCAGTTCATTATAATGATGATGTTTTTGTGTGGAGATGTTCATCATGAGAGAGCAGGTGGATGTGATTCATGCTGGAGAACAGCAGATGCTGCAGATACCAGTGAAGATTGAAGTGAAGCAGGAGGAGATAAAAGAAGAAAATACAGCAGAGGAACAACAGAGTGATGAAGATGACGATGAACAGCAGATGCTGCAGACACCCGTGAAGATGTGTTCAGTGAAGCTGCTGGACTGCAGGAACCTGATGAAGATGAGAGGAGAAACCACAGCAGAGGAACAACAGAGTGATGAAGATGATGATGAAACCACAGCAGAGGAACAACAGAGTGATGAAGATGATGATGAACAGCAGATGCTGCAGACATCAGTGAAGATGTGTTCAGTGAAGCTGCTGGACTGCAAGAACCTGATGAAGATGAGAGGAGAAACCACAGCAGAGGAACACAAGAGTGATGAAGATGATGATGAACAGCAGATACTGCAGACACCAGTGAAGATGTGTTCAGTGAAGCTGCTGGACTGCAGGAACCTGATGAAGATGAGAGGAGAAACCACAGCAGAGGAACAACAGAGTGATGAAGATGATGATGAAATCACAATGGAGGAACAACAGAGTGATGATGATGATGAAACCACAGCAGAGGAACAACAGAGTGATGAAGATGATTTAATTCCTTCAGGTATGTTTCTTTATTGTTGTTTTATATTTTCATGACAATCGACTGCCATGTCAGAATGTGATACCAGATTATCCTACATTTGGCCTACAAAATGAAAATTACATTTAAATGTATTTTTAACTAAAAAATTATAGTTCCATACGGCCATTGTTTTCAATTGTTGGTTGACATTGTGAGTGGATATTAAGCAGATCTAAATGTTCCTGCCAAGATCTGGATAATCTGGCCCCTACAAGAAAGTAGTTGGAATAGCCCTGTCCTACATCATATCAACAAGTCAACACAGTGAAAAGAAAAGAGAATTTTTGGGAGTACAGTACATCACTCAAGCACATACAGTGATGTTCCTCCTTCAAATTCAAAGATTACCATGACTTAAGTCCGCATGTGGCTGATAAAATTGTGAGATGTTGGTGGCTCTGACCTTGCATACGGAGTGTTGGTGGTGTAGTGGGCTTAAGCACATAACTGGTAATCAGGCGGTTGCTGGTTCGATCCCCACAGCCACCACCATTGTGTCCTTGAGCAAGGCACTTAACTCCAGGTTGCTCCGGGGGGATTGTCCCTATAATAACTGCACTGTAAGTCGCTTTGGATAAAAGCGGCTGCCAAATGCATAAATGTAAATGTAGGAACTCTTCCTTAATGCCTCATTGATTCTCTTGGCTTCTGCTGCCAGGGATCCAGTTCTGATCTTGCCATGCCAGCTGGGTCTATCTTGTGCCAGCATAACCCAAGATTCTGTACTGACACCAAGAGCTTTGAGGGAGACCAAAGGACAATTCATTTATGTGAAATTCTGCAGTTAATCCAGGATGGACTTCAAAGACATTAGTCTTGTTGAATGTTCTGAAGAGTGTACTGCCCAAATAGGTATATGTATCAACTGTCTGGTCCTGTTCCTTCACTACGATGCATGGTTGTCGATAAAGCTTTTCTGGAGCAGGCTGGTGGTTTTGTGGTGTTGATGGTGAGACTGAAGTTGTCACAGGCCGGAGAGAAATGGTCCATCTCCAACTGCATCTTTTGCTCTATGGAGGCATTGAGGGTGCAGTTGTCAACGAAGAGAAAGTGTCTGATTATAGTCACCTTCACTGTGGTGACAGTTCGTAGGTGCCTTGGTTTGTCGAGTTTCAAGTAATGTCAAGTCATTTTTATTTGTAAAGTGCTTTTCAAAGCAGATTTACAGAAAATCACACTTTAACAGAAAATGAAACTAATACAGTTGAAGTCAGAAGTTTACATACACTTAGGTTGAAGTCATAAAACTAACTTTTTAATTTCATATTAGTAAACTATATTTTTGGCAAGTCGTTTAGGACATCTACTTTGTGCATGACATGAGTAATTTTTCAAGCAATTGTTTACAGACCGATTGTTTCATTTTTAATTTACTATATCACAATTCCAGTGGGTCAGAAGTTAAAGTGCCTTTAAGCAGCTTGGAAAATTCCATTAAGCAGCTTGGAAAAGCCTTTAGGAAATTTTCCAATTAGCTTCTGATAGGAGGTGAACTGAATTGGAGGTGTACCTTTGGATGTATTTTAAGGCCATCCTTCAAACTCGGTGCCTCTTTACTTGACATCATGGGAAAATCAAAAGAAATCAGCCAAGACCTCATAACACTCATGAAGGAGATGCATTCTGTCTCCTAGAGATTAATGAAGTTTGGTGCAAATAGCAACAAACAACAGCAGAGGACCTTGTGAAGATGCTGGAGGAAACAGGTAGACAAGTATCTATATCCACAGTAAAATGAGTTCTATATTGACTTAACCTGAAAGGCTGCTCAGCAAGGAAGAAGCCACTGCTCCAAAACCGCCATAAAAAAGCCAGAATAGAGTTTGCAAGTGCACATGGGGACAAAGATCTGACTTTTTGGAGAAATGTCCTCTAGTCTGATGAAACAAAAATGTAACTGTTTGGCCATAATTCCAATCATAATGTTTGGAGGAAAAAAGGGTGAGGCTTGCAAGCTGAAGAACACCATCCCAACCGAGAAGCAGGGGGGTGGCATCTCAAGACATGAGCCACGAAGTTAAAGCTCGGTCAAAAATGGGTCTTCCAAACAGACAATGACCCCAAGCATACCTCCAGAGATGTGACAAAATAGCAACGTAAGTTACTGGAGTGGCCATCACAAAGCCCTGACCTCAATCCGATAGAAAATGTGTGTGTTGAACTGAATAAGTGTGCGCAAGCAAGTAGGCCTACAAACCTGACTCAGTTACACCAGTTCTGTCTGGAGGAATGGGACAAAATTACAACATCTTATTGTGAGAAGCTTGAGGAAAGATACCAAAAATGTTTGACCCAAGTTATGCAATTCAAATGCAATGTTACCAAATAATAACAAAGTGTATGTAAACTTCTGGCCCACTGGGAATGTAAAGTAGTGATCCTAACTGACCTAAGACAACTGCATCTATAAAATGTACGAGATATCATTGTGTTTTTATTAAATTATGACTAAAAATAAGTAATTAAATAATTGTATTTATACCAGTGAGCAAGCCTAAGCCACTGTTGTAATGTGCAGTGCCCCAAAAACTTATACAAAGCTATATGTCTGATGGAGGTCTGACACAATTTTGAAATTGATATTACTTGTACCCTTTGTTCCATAATGATTAAGTGTACTTTTTTTTTTAAAAAGGCCACTTGTAGTATTTCCGTAAACTAATTATGAAAGTGGTTCAAAACACACAATTTGTTTATTTCAATGAAAACAAAAAAACAAAATATACATAATGTATATTTTATTATTATTTGGGAATGTATTATAATGCATTCCATATATATTTATGCATTGTATAAACAATGTGAAAAGAACATTGCAAGTTTAAATGTCTATTTTTTTTCACATAATAGTAAAGTCATCAAAATTATGAAATAACATAAATGGAACTATGGGAATTCTGTTGTGACTATCTTGTATCTTGTGAAAATACAGAATTAATCAAAACAATGTTATATTTTAGCATCTTAAAATTAGTCCCCCTTTGCCTAGATTTTGCAGAAATGTACTCTTGACATTTTCTCATTCAACTTCTTGAGGTATCACCCTGGGATGCTTTTTTAAACAGTTCACATCCATGTCAGACACTTATTGACTACTTTTCTTTATTATTTGGTCCAAGTCATCAATTTCAAAACCTTTTTTTTTATTATTCAATATTTGTTTTATAATGAAATAAATTAATATGGTGGCACAATTATATTTTTGTCTACAAAACAATTTTCAAATATTTAAACATACACCTTCAGATCAAAAGATTAAGATCATGAGAAACGTTTCAGTCAAGTGTTTCAAAACTTTTGACTGGTAGTGTATACGTATGCCCCTCCCTTAAATACGGGCCCCCCATCATTTACACAACCGCCTGCATTCAGGCCATTATAATTTTAAAGCACTTTCACAAGCACTTTCATTATAATTAAACTCCCTTGCCGACTGAGTTCATAAGGAGTTAATTCATACTATATAACTATATAGATCATAGATCTATAGATCATATATACATTATGAGTGCTCCCCTCCTGGCCAACATGAGGATCACTCACTGCGGAATACTCATGTCAGTCACCGTCCCACGAGACTGCTGCGTCATGTTCCTCTCTGGGAAGTTATGTCATTTAGTGCGGCTTGATGGGATTCTGTTCCCCATATGTGCTACTACGCAAAGTCGAGTTGTAATGGAACATCTCTTTTACATACGTAAGCTCAGTTGCATAAGATGAAGGGAATAAGACATTGCGAATTCTAGCCGCACTACAAGACTCTGAGTTCTTGAGTGAAGCGCTCCTTGTTCTCGGTCAGAAATTTTGAGGAAATGGTGTTTGTGCACCTGTTTTTATAGCGGACAATTTAGCGGCAAAACAGGTGGGAATAATATTGGAATATTGGCGTTATTTTAGAGAGGTTTCAACTAGGTTGAAAGAAGGTAGTCCCCATATGCATTATTACGCAATGTCTCATTCCTTTCGTCTCAGGGAACCGGGGTTACGTATGTTACCGAGACATTTTATTGCCAGCTGTGATGAGGCTCTTCATTGAGTTCAGGTGAACCCCATCGCCTAATAGGGAAAAGTCACTCTGCCCCTCCTCTCTCTCCTCTGCCCACTCCAGTTATAGGCCTGGCTGAGGAACGGCCTTCTGAAGAGGTGGTATGACGATGATCCACAGGAGGGGCGGGTTGTTTTGTGACTAGGGTCATAAAATTAAAAACTATCAATAAGTACAGTAGTCTATACATGGCGTATAAAGTTTTACATGGTCCAGGGTAACCCTGAGTTCCTTGTTCATTTTCAATGTGAAGGAGACAGCTGAACAGAGGCGGCACCGCTTGTCAAGCTTGTTCACAAGAATGGTATCGCATTGTCCATCAGGACTACTTGCAGCGTGCACTGTGCAAGATAGAAATTTGTATTTATGCTGTGTTCGACTTGTGGAAAATAATACGGATGTGCAAGGATAGACGGCATTTGGTTAACTATATGCCACTAGTCAAATACCAAAGTCACTATTCAGTTATTCTATACATGCACGTGCTGTCTTCAACCTGACCCGAACTCATCGAGTTCCGACAAACCTTAGGTTTTTCCGTCCAGGTTTGGGTCAGTTTTCCAAGTATAGGGTGAACAAGGGGCTGTTCAGACATGCTTTTGTGTGCGTCTGCACTGTTTTTCTATATACTATTAATGCATGCTGGTTGGACATCCAGGTAAAAAGAACTTATATTTTCATGCAAGCATCTCAAAGTCTGCGTTGTTGTTCATTAATTGTACTAATTTCTGAAGATGTTCAGGTTGCTAAGAGGACTTAATGTGACTTACACCATTAAACATTATGCCAGTTTGTTTTTCAGTGTCAGCACTTGATAAACAGAAAGACAGAGTTTTTCCCCTTTTGCTTTGGTGTGCATATTTATGTACAATAATTATACAAATTCAATGCCATTTTATTTTAAATACATTTTTATTTTATGAATTTTCAATTGAGGCTTCGCTGTCTCACAGAAATGTGAACCTTCCCTGAGGGTGCACAGGCAGTGACAGTTTGATCTGAATGTGAGATTTTTATCTTTAGAAGATTTACATATTGTGCTATTTCAGTTCATTGCTCATTGTGCATGTGATTTGCTGCTATTTTAGGCAGTGTTTGAGGACAAGCCATTGCAATACATTTTCTTTATTCCTGTGTCCCATCAGAAAACTGATTATCCATTTGTGAAACTTCATGGTTAACCTGTTAAAAATGGTAAAACTGCACATCCATAGGAAGTAACGCATGAGAAATACAAGCAATATTTTGGTAATTTCTACTCAAACAGTAATGAATAATTAAACAAAGCAGAAATCGGCAGTATCCATCCAACCATCTTTCTTAATTTCAAAGTGCACTTTATTCTCTTCAATCTCACTTGCTCCACATCTATCATGTGAAGGTTTGTTTAATCTGAGACTACCTGTATCGCATTCTGTAATAATATAGTAATGATAATAATAAATTTGTTTGTTGTTCATGTTCTACGTCTGCTGTGTGAAGGCTTGTGTGATCTGAGATTTTATCTATATCCCATGGTGTAATAATATAGTGATAAATCAATTCTTAAACTTTTCAATGCGTCTACATCTTTTTTTGTCAGATTTAGCATTTTATACCCCTATCAAGCATAAAAATAAAGATATTAGTCAGAATTTATGGTATTGCAGAGCAAAACTAACAATAACACCGGAGGGTTGATCTTCCATTATATTGGTGATTAATTTGATTTATTTTTTATTGTTTTTATCAATGTACTGTGTTTATTGCAGAGCTGATGGCAGTGAAAGAGAAATGTGAAGAGCTGAGTGAAGTGGAGGAGAAAAATCATGATTTCATAACTGGAGAAAAATCTTTAAGTGGCTCAAACACTAAAAATAATTTTCTACCAAAAAAGCCTCAGAGAAGAGCAGCCAAGAACGTTTTCACCTGCTCTCAGTGTGGAAAGAGTTTCACATGTAAAAAAGATCTTAAAAGACACATGAGAGTTCACACTGGAGAGAGACCTTACACATGCCATCAGTGTGGAAAGAGTTTCACACTTAAAGTCAATCTTAATACACACATGAGGGTTCATACTGGTGAGAAGCCTTACACGTGCCATCAGTGTGGGAAGAGTTTTGCATATGTACACCATCTCAAGAATCATCTTCGCTTTCACTCTGGAGAAAGACCATTTGAATGTGATAAGTGTGGGAAAACATTTGTTGTAGCAGCATACCTAAAAAAACACCTGAAAACTCACACAAAAGAGAAACCTTACAAGTGTTCATTTTGTGAAAAGAGTTTTGCACAACTGTACTATTTTAAAGAGCATGAGAAAATACATACCGGTGTGGGAGCTCATATGTGCTTTGAATGTGGAAAGATCTTTATTACAGCCAGTAACTTGAATCAGCACCAAATAATTCATACTGCAGAGAAACCATACAAGTGCTCACACTGTGGAAAGAGATTCACTCAGTCAGGAACCCTAAAATCACATGAGAGAATTCATACTGGAGAAAAACCTTACAAGTGCTCACACTGTGAAAAGAGTTTCACTCTGTCAGAAAGCCTGAAAAAACATGAGAGAACTCATACTGGAGAGAAACCATACAAGTGCTCACACTGTGAAAAGAGTTTCACTCTGTCACAAAACATGAAAACACACGAGAGAATTCATACCGGAGAGAAACCATACAACTGCTCACACTGTGAAAAGAGTTTCACTTGTTCAAAAAGCTTGAAAACGCATGAGAGAACTCATACTGGAGAGAAACCATACCACTGCTCTTCATGTGAGAAAAGTTTCATCTCAGCAAGTTCTTTATGGAAACATGAAAAAAAGATTTGCCCACATAGTCACAGTGAGTAAGAAACATCTTTGGGTCCAATGATATCAAGTAAATAGTGATAATGAATCATGAAAATGCCCTCATGAATAACATAAATGATGCAAAACACTTCTGTATGGTGAACCCATTCAGGTTTCCATCTTTACTAAGACTAGTCACTAATTTGGACCTGCTTTTAAAAACGACTCTCATCTGAACAAAAAAAAAAAATATCAGATCTGTCCACATACAGGTGCTGGTCATATAATTAGAATATCATCAAAAAGTTGATTTATTTCAGTAATTCCATTCAAAAAGTGAAACTTGGATATTATATTCATTCATTACACACAGACTGATATATTTTAAATGTTTATTTCATTGAATTGTGATGATTAAAACTGACAACTAATGAAAATCCCAAATTCAGTATCTCCGAAAATTAGAATATTACTTAAGACCAATGCAAAAAAAGGATTTTTAGAAATGTTGGCCAACTGAAAAGTATGAACATGAAAAGTATGAGCATGTACAGCACTCAATACTTAGTTGGGGCTCCTTTTGCCTGAATTACTGCAGCAATGCGGCGTGGCATGGAGTCGATCAGTCTGTGGCACTGCTCAGGTGTTATGAGAGCCCAGGTTGCTCTGATAGTGGCCTTCAGCTCTTCTGCATTGTTGGGTATGGCGTATCGCATCTTCCTCTTCACAATACCCCATAGATTTTCTATAGGGGTAAGGTCAGGCGAGTTTGTTGGCCAATTAAGAACAGGGATACCATGGTCCTTAAACCAGGTACTGGTAGCTTTGGCACTGTGTGCAGGTGCCAAGTCCTGTTGGAAAATGAAATCTGCATCTCCATAAAATTGGTCAGCAGCAGGAAGCATGAAGTGCTCTAAAACTTCCTGGTAGACGACTGCGTTGACCTTGGACCTCAGAAAACACAGTGGACCAAAACCAGCAGATGACATGGCACCCCAAACCATCACTGACTGTGGAAACTTTACACTGGACTTCAAGCAACGTGGATTCTGTGCCTCTCCTCTCTTCCTCCAGACTCTGGGACCTTAATTTCCAAAGGAAATGCAAAATTTACTTTCATGTGAGAACATAACTTTGGACCACTCAGCAGCGGTCCAGTCCTTTTTGTCTTTAGCCCAGGCAAGACGCTTCTGACGCTGTGTCTTGTTCAAGAGTGGCTTGACACAAGGAATGCGACAGCTGAAACCCATATCTTGCATACGTCTGTGCGTGGTGGTTCTTGAAGCACTGACTCCAGCTGCAGTCCACTCTTTGTGAATCTCCCCCACATTTTTGAATGGGTTTTGTTTCACAATCCTCTCCAGGGTGCGATTATCCCTATTGCTTGTACACTTTTTTCTACCACATCTTTTTCTTCCCTTCGCCTCTCTATTAATGTGCTTGGACACAGAGCTCTGTGAACAGCCAGCCTCTTTAGCAATGACTTTTTGTGTCTTGCCCTCCTTGTGCAAGATGTCAGTGGTCGTCTTTTGGACAGCTGTCAAGTCAGCAATCTTCCCCATGATTGTGTAGCCAACAGAACTAGAATGAGAGACCATTTAAAGGCCTTTGCAGGTGTTTTAAGTTAATTAGCTGATTAGAGTGTGGCACCAGGTGTCTTCAATATTGAACCTTTTCACAATATTCTAATTTTCTGAGATACTGATTTTGGGGTTTTCATTAGTTGTCAGTCATAATCATCAAAATTAAAAGGAATGAACATTTGAAATATATCAGTCTGTGTGGAATGAATATATACATTATACAAGTTTCACTTTTTGAATGGAATTACTGAAATAAATCAACTTTTTGATGATATTCTAATTATATGACCAGCACCTGTATAACCTGCAGTTTGAACAGTCAGTCTAAAAAAAAAAAATCAGATTTGAGAAGAAAATCTGTTTTTTTCTGTTGTGTGAATAAAGCATATGTGCCTCCTAACCAAACGATTGCATGTGCAGCCGTGTCTTAAAATGAGACCATCCTGCAGTGCAACGAATTCAGGATTAACATGACATGAAATTTAGCATCACTGATTACTGATAGGGCTTGACATTAATGCTTGTCCAGGACAAGTGGATGTTTGGAGGGGCAAGTGATCGAGAATTTTACTTTTAAAGGCAGCCTTTTCTTGGCATCTACATAAACTCTAGAGGTTTTCAAGAGATTTTCTAGGTGTAGTGAGATTTCCACTACACCTTCCAGAGGTGTATAACTGTGGTCAGAATCAGTCTGGTCTCCAAAAAAGAACTACTAGCATAAAAAAAAAAAAAAAAAAAATGTTTATAGGAAAATAAACTAAATTAGAATGGCTTAAGTACCAAAAGTGTATAGTGTCATTAGAGACCCTAGGTATGTAAAAAAATAAAATATTTTTTTTTGGCACTGGTTAATGATATTTTTATGATTAATTCAGATCTACTCAAGGTGGCACGGTTGTTTCAGTGATTGATTTAATTTACATTTGACATTGCTATTTGATGAAGACACAACATGGAAGTAAACTATAGCAAGTTTAACACATGAACAGTATGATATGGTGGTAAGATTTTCATTTGGGTGTATTTCTGAAATGATGTAATTTGTGCATGTATTTAGACTCTGTAAGTACCTGAGAAAATACATATTTCTCTTTAAGCTCATAGCTTACACTATGTGACAATTTTTGTTCCTTGATAGTAAGTGTTATTTCCTAATTACTTGTGCCTCAAAAGTATAGAAAATGGCTATTATTCCCCACAAACTTTGGTTTTGTGACCAGGACCATGATACTTTGAAATGTACCTATTTCCAGTGTGAATACGGTCTTTTCGTTCACATAAAGTCCGAAAAAAAACAACTTATGAATCCAAAATCCTTCTTTATCTGTGGTCTGACGAAGACACTGGCTTTGACTTTTGCCTTAGACATCTGAGGGAAGAAGTCTTGAAGGTACTTGAAGGCTGCTGAATCCTTATCTAGAGCTCTGACAAATTGTTTCATAAGGCCCAATTTTATGTGCAGTGGTGGCATCAGTACCTTCCATCTCTGGCTCCCACTTGACACTGTTCCTCCCCACAGAGAACTCAGTTCGCTGTGGCCAGTCCCACCTTTGGTAGTGCACCTTGGTGTCCCTGCTGTCCCAAAGGCAAAGATTGGTTTTCATTTTCTACACTTTTGAGGCATAAGCAATTAGGAAATAACACTTTACTACCCAGGAGCAATAAATAAATAAAATTTGTTACACAGTGTTATTTGTATCTTATGTGTTAAATGTAGCTCAGTATGTGTTTGACATCAAGTTGTGTCATAATAATGAATCCTGTTCTAGATTTTTCCTGACTTTTTCATGAGCTCTTTGATAAATTAAAAATAAAACATTTTATCCTATTATTTTCTAATTGTCTTTAAAATATTTGGGGGAAAAATGGTCCAAACTGATAGGAAAATGACAGTAACCCAAATAAACATGGGTTGCAACAATGCTACTCAGAAAAGCATTTCTGAATGTACAACATGTCGAACATTGAGGCCAATGGGGTACTGCATCAGAAGACCACTATTGTCAGCTAAGAACAGGAAACTGATGCTGCAGTGGGCACAGGCTCACCAAACCTGGACAGAAGACAATTGGAAAAACAGCCTGGTTTGGCAAATCTGGATTTCTGCTGAGGAACACAGATGATAGGCCCATTACAGCCTCAGTTTTCTGTGGCTTACAGACAAGGAACACAACGTGGTCTTCTGCTGTTGTAGCTCATACGCCTCAAGGTTCGAAATGTTTTGCATTCTGAGATGCTATTCTGCTTACTACAATTGTTCAAAGCGGTTATCCGAGTTGCTGTAGCCTTTCTTTCAACTCTAACCAGTCTGGCCATTCTCCGTTGACCTCTCATCAACGAGGCATTTTCGTCCACAGAACTGCCTCTCACTGGATGTTTTTTGTTTTGGGCACCATTCTGAGTAAATTCTAGTGAATGTTGTGAGTGAAAACCGCCGGGGGGTGGCACTGGACTCACTACGCTGTTCCTTTTGGCAGTCGATGTATCAGCTGTTCTAGCACCACCTGATCGACCACTCCCACGACGTTGCGATCCCCTGCCAGCAGCCATATACGGCAGGCATCTCAGAGCTGTTCGGAGAAGGCAAACGGGTGGCCGGTCTTCTCCAGCTTCATTGACCGTATGAGCTGGCTGTACTGCTCTGGACTGCTGCCAGCCCATTGCAGGATGAACTTCTTTAGGTCTTCATAGGCCAGGAGGTTAGCCGCCGGCAGTTGTTGTTCAGCAAGCTGGGCTTTCCCAGACCGCAAAGGCAGGAGCTTGGCCCACTGATCATGCGGCCAGCTCCATATCTCGGCGGGGAAGTCGAGGAAGGCTTCCAGGTCATCCTCTGTCCCCATCTTTGTTACGTAAACAATCTCTATCTCGTCGCACCACCTTCCACAGTCGGCCTTTATCCCTCTCAGAGGCTTAATTAGCCTGATAAGGGACCGGGTGTGTATAATCACGACCCGGCCCCGCCCTCCGACCTGTCACATTGACAAAATAGTAGTTTTGCAAGAGAAAATTCAAGAGCTGATTGAATTGGAGGAGAAACATCAAGAATTCCCTACTGGAGAATCCAGTAGTTGAGTTGCTCAAAGACTAGAAAAAGGTTTTCACTAAAAAAGCCTCAAAGAGGAGCAGCCAAACATACTTTAACCTACTCGCAATGTGGAAAAGGTTTCAAAACTAAAGGAAACGTACATATGTACAGCCGTGGCCAAAAGTATTGGCAGTGACATAAATTTTGTGTTTTGCAAAGTTTTCTTCTTCAGTATTTGTAGATTATTTTTTCACAAGTTTCTATGGTATACTGGAAAACAATGATAAACATTTCATAAGTTTTAAAGGTTTTATTGGCAAAAGCATTCAATATATGCAAAGAGTCAATATTTACAGTGTTGACCCTTGTTCTTCAAAACCTCTGCAATTCACTCTGGCATGCTGGATATCAGCTTCTGGGCCAAATCCTGACTGATGGCGATCCATTCTTGCCTTATTAGTAATCTGAGTTGATCACAATTTGTGGGCTTCTCCTTGTCCACTTGCCTTTTGAGGATTGACCAGAGGTTCTCTATGGGATTACGATCCGGGGAGTTGCCTGGCCACGGATCCAAAATTTCAATGTAATGATCTCCGAGCCACTTCATTATCACTCTTGCTTTGTGACAGGGTGCTCCATCATGCTGGAAAATGCACGGATCATCACCAAATTGCTCCTGGGTCGTTGGGAGAAGTTGCTCTTTCAGGACGTTTTGATACCATTCTTTATTCATGGCAGTGCTTTTGGGCAGATTTGTGAGAGAGCCCACTCCCTGTGATGAAAAGCAACCCCACACATGGATGGTCTCAGGATGCTTCACTGTTGGCACAACACATTCCAGATGATTTTCCAGATGTCCCAACCAGTCCGAATGGGGCTTCATCAGAGATAATATCTTTGCACCAGTCTTCTGCTGTCCAATCCTTGTACTTCCTGCAGAATTTCAGTCTGTCCTTGATGTTTTTCTTGGAGAGAAGTGGCTTCTTTGCTGCCCTTCTTGACACTAGGCCATTGTCCAAAAGTCTTCGCCTCACTGTGCGTGCAGATGCACTCTCACCAACCTGCTGCCAATATTGAGCTCTGCACAGGTGGTGACACAATTCCATTACTGACTCCTCAGGAGGAGACACTCTGGGACATCCTGAAGCCTTCTTCACTGCAGTTGAACCTCTCTCCTTGAAGTTCTTGATGATCCGGTAAATGGTTCTTTCAGGTGCAATATTCTTTGCAGCAATTTCCTTGCATGTGAGGCCATTTTGATGCAAATCAATGATGACTGCACATCTTTCTTTAGAGGTAACCATTGCGAACAAGAACACAATGATTGGAAGCACTTCTTCCCTCCTTTTATAGCAATCAGTCTACTCTTATAATCCAATCAGAATGATAGAGTGATTTCACCTGACTAGTACTTGATCACACTTTCCCAGGTGCTGCTGTTATGATTAGTGAAATGATGTTAGTTGGTAATTTTGTGCCAGGGCCAAAAAACTTTGAAATTTGGGTTTTTGTGATAAAGTAAATTTTTTTTTGCCAATTAAGCTTTTTGCAATTATTTAAACTGCATCTGATCACTCTGCACAATAATCTAGAAAGAATGTGACTCAACACAATGTGAAGCAGAAAACTTTGCGAAACACAAAATGTATGTCACTGCCAATACTTTTGGCTAAGGCTGTACATGAAAAGTCATATTGGAGAAAAGTCTTACATGTGCTTGCAGTGTGGAAAATGTTTCACATATAAATGCATTCTAAATAAACACATGAGGGTTCATACTGGAGAGAGGCCTTACACATGCCATCTGTGTGGAAAATGTTTTTAGAGTCATTAAAACCTTACCAGTCTTACCAGTGTTCTTTCTGTGGAAAGAGTTTTTTGCTTGCCTGTCCTATTTGAAAAAGCACAAAAACATTAATACCGGTACTAGAGTTCATATGTGCTTTGAATGTGGAACGATCTTTTTTAAGTCCAGCCACTTAGAATTCATACTGGAGAGGAACCATACAAGTGCACACACTGTGGAAAGAGTTTAATTTGGTCACAAGACCTGAAAACATACAAGAGAATCCATACTGGAGAAAAACCATACCTCTGCTCTTCATGTGGGAAAGGTTTCATCTCAGCAAGTACTTTATTGAAACATGAAAAAAAATCTAGCTGCAAGCAGCAATCATGGGGCCAAGCACCAGTATGGCAACAACTGCAAAACACTAAGCACAACAGAGAGTACATTAGTACAGTTTACATAGATGTAAGCACAACGTAAAGACTCGGATGTCAACAGAAGTGTAAAATTAAAAACCATCCTTCGCTAAAATAAAACTCAGAACCTTTTGAGCAATGGTCCAATGCTTTATATTTATGCTAGATAATTTTATCCAAAGCGAATTTCAGCACACTTAATACAGGGACAATCCCCTTAGAGCAACCTGGAGTTAAGTGCCTTGCTCAAGGAAACAATGGTGGTGGCTGTGGGGATCGAACCAGCAACCTTCTGATTACCAGTTATGGGCATTAGCCCAGTGATTCTCAACCAGGGGGTTGGGACCCACTAGGGGGCCTCAGCATACTTTCAGTGGGGCTTCAAGATCTCTTAAAATGATTTAAAATAAGGTAGATTATTATAATTTTTACATAATTATTATAATTCCACTTACTGAAAATACTAAATAAATAACAATTATAATAACTCCCTTTAAAAACTTGATTTTTATGAAGAATATACAGATCTAGACATTTCTGGAATCACAGAATTTATCATGATTAATTGTTTTAATGTATTTATGCTAGTAGTTCTTTACATTAAAAAACTTTGAAAAACAAGCTTTGTCATCATTACAAAAGAAGTATCCGAGGAAATAGTTTATAATAGATATATCTTATAATATGGCCTTAGAATATTTTTTCTGACAATGAGGGTCATTGGAGTCAAAAATTTAATGAAATACTTCTTTAGCCCATTACACCACTACCACTCCACACCTTTAAACATTTGACCCCTCAGTTGAAATACCTAAATAATGCTAAAGAGACTTGACAAGTTTAAAGCTAGCAAACACATGCAATTGTTAGCATGCTAATTGATTAGTAATCTAAGCTAATGTTGTGTACAGATAGCATTGTGATCAAATAGCCTTATGAGACAGAAAACCATGCATTTTTGCATGTTGCACCGATTAGCATGCTAAGATATCATAGAATGTAGCATGATATCCATGCTTAACAGACCATGTTCTTTTGAACTACAGGTGATGCTGTCTCCAAACTTCTCAATCCTTTCAAAAGATATCACACCCATCAATATCAGAAGAAAAACATTAAGACAAAGAAGAACGAGAAGTATTCCTGAAAGCAGAAATTAGCTGTGATAAACCTTGCAACTATTAAGTAAAGACAATACAAAGACCTCTTGTACAATAAAACATCAACTCTAAAACTGGCCCATGTGGTATTTGAACCCATGACCATTTGAACTATAAATCAACGTTTTATCACATTGAGCCACTCAGTTGATATACCAAACTAGACATTAAGTGACATTTAAGTGGAGATTATCTTTTGAAACTGTTATCAAATAACTATCATCATGAATTTATGTTGGTGATGCTTACTAATTTTCTTTGGAATCCGACAATGTATTTAAAAGATATATCATTTTAAAAAAAAAAAAATTCAATATGGCGGAGGCAGTATTACTGGTATTTAAAATATTGAATTCGCTGGAATCATCATGACTCAAGGAACCCATAGACAAGTATGCACTGATTATATGCTTAAGTGAACACAAAATTGAAACAGGTAGTCCACTAATTTTAGCGTTATACGTAAAAATTTGGCAATACTACTTTCACACATGTGATGGCACCCCTGATATCTAAAATAATGACCAGGCAAAACTGAAATACAGCCATTAAACGCTCGGAGCTTTTCATGATAATTCAGCTTGTGTGATTCACTCCAGTCCAGTAGAGGGCTGAAGAGTACCAAGAGTTGTTTTTCTAACCGTCGTAAAACAAGATGAAAGAAGTGTTGACAGTCGGAGCGTCCAGTTCGGTAAGTTTTTAATGTGTTTTTTTAGCATTTTATGTATTTGTAACTAGTCTTGCATAGTTTGTGCTCTACTATGCACTGTATGCAGCTTGTTATATTATTCCTGCTGTTAGAAGAATGAAAGCAAACACAAAGCACACATTTATACCATTTCTGAAAGAACAGATCTGTTCTTGTGTATAATCATGCAATGATATTTTTTAGATTGATGAATGTCAGTGCATTATAATGACACCAGTGAAGATTGAAGTGAAGCAGGAGGAGATAAAAGAAGAAAACACAGCAGAGGAACAACAGAGTGATGAAGATGACGATGAACAGCAGATGCTGCAGACACCAGTGGAGATTGAAGTCAAGCTGGAGGAGATAAAAGAAGAAATCACAACAGAGGAAGAGCAGAGTGATGAAGATGACGATGAAACCACAGCAGAGGAACAACAGACTGATGAAGATGACGATGAACAGCAGATGCTGCAGACACCAGTGGAGATTGAAGTGAAGCTGGAGGAGATAAAAGAAGAAATCACAACAGAGGAAGAGCAGAGTGATGAAGATGACGATGAAACCACAGCAGAGGAACAACAGAGTGATGATGATGATGAAAACACAACAGAAGTTCAACAGACTGATGAAGATGGTGATTTTATTTCTGCAGGTATGTTTGGTCCTGCAATGTTGTTTTACATTTTCACGATGATCAACTGTCATGTCAAAATCTGTTAACAGATCGTTTTGTCACCCAAAAGTGGCACCTAAAATGTTTCCCGCTGCTTTTATTGTTGTTTCAGAAGGGCTCAGTAGCCTTTTAAAAGGTACAACTTTTTTATTTAAAATGTCTAGTCATAAAAGTTCAGCTGGGACAATGACTCTTGTTTAAAGATGCACTCAGTAATTTTTTTATACTCATTAAATTTTTTTTTACTTATATAGAAATTAATAGTAATTTTGAAACATATGTATAAAATTCAGATACATATCTTCAGATTTCAGACATATAATTAAACTTACAAAGGCTCTTTTATTCTACATGGGGCAGGGGAGCCTCATCGGGGCAGCCGTGTTAGGATCACATGACCAGCTGAATACTACTCGTGAAATCTCAGTAACTGCCCTGTTATTGGACACTTTCATTCACAGATTAAATTAATCCTGTTTTACTGTGCATAGTGAATTTCTACAATGGTATAGGCGATTAAAAACACTGTTCAAATGATGCAGCATCCAGGCCACTAGGTGTCAGTGAAAAGTCAACGTAAGTCACTTCGACATACTTGTAAAAAAATGACTGAGTGCACCCTTAAAGTCTTAATTTTCTTATTTTAAAGATTATGGCCTTAAAGGGACAGTTCACCCAAAAATAAAAATTCTCTAATTTACTCACCTTTTTGTCATCCCAGATGTGTATGACTATGATGAATATTTTTAAAAGAATATTTCAGCTGTGTAGGTCCATACAATGCGATATACAATGCTATAAATCAGCATAAAAGTAATCCATGCAGTGGTAAAACCAGTATCTTCAGATTTAATATGGTGTGGGTGAGAAACAGATAACCTTCACTTTCTTCTTGTGTTTTTGGCGATTCACATTCTTCATGCATACCGCCCACTAATGGGCAGAGAGAACAATTTCAAGACAAAAATGACATAAATATACCTGTGATCAACAATTAACATGGTTCAAGCATTTTAAGGCCTTTAAGCACATGCATAAAAATGTATTAGGTTATATTTAGCAAGTATGTAACCACCTAGATTACCATTTACAGCCAATACATGCCATTTACTAAGGAAATCCATGGTTTTTAAAGCTCATAGCTCCACCTACCATCCAATCTCCATACAAGTCTGCAGGCTTGTTTAGAATCATGTGTCACATGTGCTCATCTAATTTCGTGAAGTTCTGAGTTTTTGTTTAGGAATTATGGGCTAATTTGTACACTTGACCATGCCCATTTTATAAATTACACTATTATTGCTACCCAAATGGTAAAGTTCAAAATTTGTTTTGATAATTATTGACCTACAGATTCCAGAGAATTGTACTGCATTGGTTTTATTGAGGTTGAGCAAAAAACCTAGGACTAGTTCACAAAAGTAGGTTTTTACATAATCGTGAATATTTAATGAACATTATCTGAAATATTTACAGAACAGTTTGACTGACACCAATGCTTCTTGAGGCAAAGTTGTTTGGAATGAGAAGAGCTATCAGGTGATATTACTTGTGTTTTTCACAACACTGCATTATATACAACCGTTAACGCCTACAAAAATCGTGATAGCACAACCTAGTGGCCGATTTAAAAAAAAAATACAAATAAAACAAAATTAAAAAAAATGCACAACCCTGTCAGACCAAGAGTCAAATAGGGCTACCAAGTTTTATTCTGATCGGTCATTGTTAACCTTGTGTAATATCTGCTGATGATGGCCATGTTTTTAAACATACGTGAATGTCCATATAGACAATGATGGCAGCTGAGACAATGTATTCAAATTTTGAAGTCAATAGGATTAAAGGTTTCATAGTTACAGCCAATTTCATGTTTTTTTGGGTATTATAGTGTCACCATGTGTCAAAACCACGGCAACTTTTCTGGGCGACCAAACATTGACCTCTTACATAAGCATGGCAAGTTTGGTGAAGATATCTTATTTCCTTCAAGAGTTATAGCCAATTATGTAAAATTGGCCACTCCTACTTCCGATGTTTTTGCATACCGTAGCTGGCTCGAGTTGAAAGTTCCAACCTTTTTTGATAACTTTTGATTTTGAGACTCCATAGAATCGTTTTCACATTTTTGTTGACGGAAATTTAATCGGAGATATACATTTTGTTTGGTTTGAGCCAAGTATTCCAATGGTATAAAGCACTTGAGTCTATGACTAACGGTTTAGGACTTAAAAGCAGTTATACATTTTTTTTTTATCGCTGCAGTGCCCCCTATTGACCGATTTGGCCAAGTCCGTGCTTCTGAGTAGCAAGCAAGGCTACTACCATCTGACCAAGTTTCAAGTCTCTAGGCCTTAAGGTTTGCTCTGCCCGATCAGTTTTATGGCGGAATAATAATAATAAAAACCTAACAAAAGCAATAGGTTTCTAGCCCTTCGGGCTTGAACCCCTAATAATAAATATAGCTGCAAGCAGCAATTGTCAGGGTTCAAGCCTTTTAAGAACTTTCAAAGTATGCAAAAAGGTATATATTTGTATATGTACTTTGTAAGTTGCTGAATTTGCAAACTGGTGTTAAATATGACTGATGTCTTGCATACAACGATCCTGAAACCGGATAATTATTATTATAGTCATATATTTATTTACTTTTTAACTGTTATAAAGCCACAAAGCACCCAATCTCCAAAAAGTTTTTAGAAATTAGAATATTTATATTTATTTCTCTATGATGTTCTGGTGCAGATATATGTGATTTCTTACACAGTTGCTAGGGTAACCCCATCTGGTTGCTAGGCAGTTTCAAGGTGATACTCAAAATGTTCCTTGCTATCCTGAGTCAAATGAATGAAACCAGAAGTCTCTATGTTGTTCTGGTGCAGAGATATATGATTTGTTACTTGATTGCTTGGGTAACCCCATCTGGTTGCTAGACAGTTACCATGGTGATACTCAAAAGGCTCCTTACTCCCCTGAGTCCAATGAATGAAACCAGAATGTTCTATGATATTCTGGTTAAGAGATATGTGATTTGTTATTTGGTTGCTAAGGTAAACCCCATCTGGTTACTACACAGTTACCAAGGTGATACTCAAAAGTCTTCTTGCTACCCTGAGACAAATGAATGAAACTGGATGTCACTAGGATGTTCTGGTGCAGAGAAATGTGATTTGTTACTTGGTTGCTGGGGTAACCCAGTCTGGTTGCTTGGCAATTACCAAGGTGATACTCAAAAGGCTCCTTGCGTCTGCCAAATGCTTAAATGTAAATGTATATCAAAATCCTTTTCGGCGTCAAGTGAGATGGCAGTGACCGGAGTCTGATCATTCACCACTGACCACATGATATTGATGAAACGTCCAATGTTATCAGAAGAGCTGCAGCTCAGAATAAACACCTCCTGATCTATATGTATAAGAGATGTCATTACTTAATCGATTAGTCAAAATTTTTGACAATATTTTAATATCTAGCTGGATCAGGGAAATTGGACGGTAACACTTACACTCGCTTGGATCTTTGTCCTTTTTAAGAATCAGACTGATCCGGGTTTGCATCATAGTTGGTGGAAGCTTTCCATTCTTTAATGATTCTGTACAAACTTCTAGCAAAAGTGCAGCCAATTCGGTAGCATAAGATCTAAAAAAAAATCAGTGGCAAAGCCATCTGGCCACTGGAGCCTTGCCTGTAGGCATGGCCTTAATTAACTCGTGAAGCTCCTCCAAGGTTTTCTCAGAATCAAGATAATTGTTTTGCTCAGCTTAGGGAGTTCTAATGGTTCCACAAAGTTTCTAATATCTTCATCAGTAGGTGAAGACATCAAACTATAGAGATCAAGATATAATTATTTAAAGCATTTTTAATATCAATGGCTGAGATAAATATTTCACCACCAGCAGATTTCACTGAGGGAATGGTAGAAAGAGACTCTCTGCTTTATATATTTAGCCAAAAGCTTCCCTGCTTTGTCCCCCGACTCAACATTTGACTGTCTTTTCTTGAATATTCAAAACTCCACCTTCCGTGCCAAAATAGTATTATATCTGTATTTCAATCGGGTCAATTCTCTGAGGCTATCAGATGACATTTGGCGCTTCAGCTCTGCCTCATCACTTTTAATATTCTCTTCCAAATCCACGAGTTCCCGTGCTTTGTATTTTTTGATGAATGAGGCATATTGTATGATCTGACCCTAAGAACCGCCTTAACTGCCTACAAAGCCACACCTACAGAGGATACTGAGGTCCAGTTGGTCTCCATACAGACATTGATTTCAGCCTTTAGCATTTGTTAGAATTCAGGATTTTGCAAAAGGGATCTTGTAAGGGGATTAATGGAAAGAAGGGGGCGAGAACCAGCTTGACAATATAAATTATATTTAATTAAGAACATAACCAAAAGACACACACAAACACATATATGATGGACAGCTTTTTTTATTTATTTCTAATTTATATTGGACAATTTCACAGTAAGCACATTCACTTCAAAATAATTTAACTTGGATCCTGACCTACAGAGTAACACCAAAATCATCATTGTGAATTGTAGCAAAACCTCCTCCCTGACCCTATATGTGAGGCTCATGTTTATAACAATAATCTGGAGGATTAGACTCATTTAAACTAATATATTCATCTGATTTAATTCAGGTTTCTCTCAAACAGAGTGCACCCAGACAATTATCTGTAATTCAGTTACAGTTAGTGCTCTGGAAGAAAGAGATCTAATGTTTACATTTACATTTATGCATTTGGCAGATGCTTTTATCCAAAGCGATTTACAGAAACCTTATTACAGGGACAATCCCCCCGGAGCAACCTGGAGTTAAGTGTCTTGCTCAAGGACACAATGGTGGTGACTGTGAGGATCGAACCGACAACCTTCTGCTTAACAGTTTATGCTTTTAGCCCACTATGCCACCACCACTCAGTGTTTAGTTACTTTATTAGGTGTTAATCTTAATTTATTTTTGTAATTTTCTAGTTTGACATAATAAAACATTTTCTGAATGACTTTAGTGTTTTGTGTTTGGTTGTTTGGTGGAAAACACACAGTCTCTGTATGAAATTTAGGCAATACCGTCTCTGTTCTAGTTAATGTGAAATCTCCACTAGCAGACGGTTGGTTAAGCCAGTCTGTCTGCTTCCTCACCTGGGCCCCGGTGAGTCACACACTTAAACCAGGGGTGTCAAACTCAGTTCCTGGAGGGCAGCAGCCCTGCAGAGTTTAGTTACAGCCCTGCTCCAAAATGCCTCCTTGTAATCTTCAAGCACTCCTGAAGAACTTGATTAGCTGCTTAGGGTGTGTTTAGTTATGGTTGGAGCTAAACTCTGCAGGACTATGGCCCTCCAGGAGCCAAGATTGACACCTCAGACTTAATCTATCAAGACTGTGAGCCAAATTATTAGAGAGAAGAGCAGCACCTTCCCTCCCAACTGGCAAAGCCGGACACTATTAGTGCTGACGTGAACAATCTTCATTTGCCATTAGCCAGCATATTTAAATTTGATCTGATGTCACAAACATTAAATAATGGTGGCTGGAATGTCTGTTTCCACATTCCTTAACATAGAATCACCTATAACCAGTGCACTTTCAACAGCTCCACTAGCGTTCAGATTCATTTCTCTAACTCTGTAAACTTCTTCGTTAGCCTAACTAATTCTTACATTTAAGAATTAAACGCTGGATGTAAATCCCTCACTGCTGATGGATGAAGATATAGTAAATGTGACTTGCAGTGCAAGTAGCGATAACGTGTGTCGCTTCCATGAATTACGGCAGTTGTTTGTTGTATAGGTGTTGTGGTTCCTGAGCAGCAGTGGTTTGAGATCAATGCAATAATCTGTGAAAAACAAACTCTGAGGTAAAAATGGATGCACACAGTATAAATTGTGATACAAGTAGAAAAGTGGGGGGAAAATGGATTCATGTGGTAAAATACACCTTAAAGTCTAAATTGCTGACAATAGAAAAGATTAAGCAGGCTATGAGGCTACTAACACAAACTCGAGCTACAGTATGTAAAAGCAGCAACAAGAATGGGAAGCAGCATCACAGAAAAAAGGAAGCAGCCAATAATATGCAAGAATTTTTATTAATTTGATTAATCAGCATATCATGTAATTAATTTGATTAAAACATTTAATTGACAGCCGATTGACAACCCTAGTATAAATATATGGACCTTAGACAGCAAAAATCACAATAATAAATAAATTTGTCCCTCTTGAATTTATTTTTGTCCATTTACTGTGTTCATTGCAGGACTGATGGATGTGAAAGAGGAAAGCCAAGGGCTAAATGAAGCAGAGGAGTATCTTCAGTATCATAAACATCATGATTTCACAGTTGGAGAAAAATCTTTGAGTGTTTCAAAGACAGGAGAGAAATTCTCACCTAAAAAGCTTCAAAGAAGAGCGCCCAAAAATAATTTCAGATGCCATCAGTGTGGAAAAGATTTCACAGATAAAGAAAAACTTAATGTACACACAAGGATTCATACTGGAAAAAAGCCTTTCTCATGTCATCACTGTGGAAAGAGTTTTTCTCAAAAAGAAAGTCTTAATAGACACATGAGAGTTCACACTGGAGAAAAGCCTTTCTCATGCCATCAATGTGGTAAGAGTTTCACACGTAAAGATAATCTTGATGTACACACAAGAGTTCACACCGGAGAGAAGCCTTTCACATGCCATCAGTGTGGAAAAGGTTTCATAGATAAAAGAAACCTTAATATCCATACAAGGATTCACACGGGAGAGAAGCCTTACATGTGCCATCTGTGTGGAAAAGGTTTTACAGATAAAGGAAAACTTAATAACCATACAAGGATTCATACTGGAGTGAAGCCTTACACGTGCCATCTGTGTGGAAAAGGTTTCATAGATAAAAGAAAACGTAATTTGCACATAAATGATCACACTGCGGAAAAGCTTTTCTCATGCCATCAGTGTTTTAAGAGTTTCACAAGTAAAGGTAATCTTGATTTACACACAAGAGTTCACACTGGAGACAAGCCTAACATGTGCCTTCAGTGCGGAAAAGGTTTCACAGATAAAGGAAAACTTAATGTACACATAAGGATTCATACTGGAGAGAAGCCTTTCTCATGTCATGACTGTGGAAAGAGTTTTGCTCATAAAGAAAGTCTAAATGTGCACATGAGAGTTCACACTGGAGAGAAACCTTTCACGTGTGATCAGTGTGGAAAGTGTTTCGCACGTAAAAATAATCTTGATGTACACACGAGAATTCACACTGGAGAACGGCCTTACACTTGCCATCAGTGTGGAAAAGGTTTTGTAGATAAAACAACTCTTAATAAGCACACAATGATTCACACTGGAGAGAGGCCTTACACTTGCCATCTGTGTGGAAAAGGTTTCATAGATAAAAGAAACCTAAATAACCACACAAGGATTCATACTGGAGAGAAGCCTTACAAGTGCCATCTGTGTGGAAAAGGTTTTGTAGATAAAACAACTCTTAATAAGCACACAAGGACTCATACTGGAGAGAGGCCTTACACGTGCCATCATTGTGGAAAAGGGTTTGTAGATAAAAGTAACTTTAATAAACACACAGCAATTCATACTGGAGAGATGCCTTAAGGCCCCAGCACAATTACAGAGAAGTTCTTCGTTCATTGGTAAAAAGAAGTTCAAAACAGCTGAGCAATGACATATTCTTTGCGAACATTCAGACACCGGCCACGCTGCTGGGGAGGCATTAAAGGGACATTTAAATATGAGTATGCTCAAGACTACATATAAAACATCCAGGGGTGCATGGGCATTGAACACACGGGGGACGTGTCCCCCTCACTTTCAATAAAACCTAAGTTTGTCCCCCGCACTTTTTAACAGGGAAATATGTTTACGGTTCTGTATTATACAGCAAATATGTAAATATGTAAATGTAACGTTCAAATTTACCAGTCAATCTCTTAAGAGATGAGACAACCTCTTAACCACGCATTTAATGAGATGTTGTATGAATGTTTTGAAAAACAAAAATTGCTGTGGTAACATTTAATTTAACATCTGGGGGAAGTTACAATTAATTTAAATAATAATTTTGAATCATCTCTAACACAGTCCAGTGTAGATAGCCTCAACCTGTTGTTACTCTGCAAAACCCCAAAGTTCATGTAAGTCGTATAAGTGTTAGAAAAAAAAACAATCTGAACTTGATGATCTGAACATATTAAATACCCTGCATACCATTAAACTGTGGCGGCTCATTCTTCCTCATTGATCTGTGACACAAGGCACTAGCACTGAATTCACCTGTATCTATTTGATACTGGATAACAATAACACCGAGCATTAGCAGCAACTTGTGTATTAATTAGCCAATTAATAAGCCGCCAGCCTGAGAATTGATTTCTTACCTTCTTAGCTATGTATATAGCCTTTTGTTAACCCTTTTGCACATATGATTAAACTGGTGTGATTACACTAGGCTGGGCTTAGACACATACAATCAAACTGGTGCAGTCTGCATCAGTCCTGCTGTTTACAAGCAAAAGAGGGACTGAAGCGTTTTTCCTAATTAACCCGCTGCAATGGACTGGCAACCTGTCCAGGGTGTACCCCGCCTTTCGCCCAATGTTAGCTGGGATAGACTCCAGCCCCCCCTCCAGTGAATTGGAACTCTAGCAGTCTTGAGTGCTGTTTACTTGTAATTTCTTCAATGGGCAAAAAATCTATTATCTGCTCCAGCCATTGACCCAATGTGGGTCCTGACTGGGAAATCCATGCAGTAAGAATACATTTTTTAGCAAAATAAGAAAACATAGTAAACACACATTTTTTTATAAAGGGAAACTTATTTTCGATATCATAATTCAATAAATATAACATAGGGCATAGCTCAAAAGTACAGTTACATATATCTTGAATTACTTAATGAATCTTCTCCCAAAAAGAAAAAACAACTTTACAATACCAAAATAAATGCATGAATGTTCCTAATTCAGTTCCACATTTTCTACACATAGGAGAGTTTGTATCATTAAATTTATTAAGCTTTACTGGAGTTATATAATATTTATATAGAAATGTATAATTAGTTTCTTTAACTTTAATGTTCACACTCAAGGGTAAGGTCAAATCAATACACAGAGTTAACCATTCTTTTCCACTGAACTTCCTTTTAAGCTCTAATTCCCAATTTGTTTTCAAAGAAACAAAAAGAATTCTGGGAGCATTCTAACAGAATTTTATACAAATGAGAAACCGAAGTAGCAGAAATAATACATTTTTCCAGCTCAGTAGGATATAATCTAAGTTGTCCCTTTTTATGTAGAGATGTAATAATGTGACGAACCTGCAGATATTTAAAAAAATCTGTTCTAGGAATTTGATATTCAACACAAATAGCAGTAAAAGATTTAACAAACTTTTTCAGCCCATGAAGTGACCAGTTTCGAAAATCAGTTTGGGAGTGTACTAAAAAATCAGGGTTAAATGCAATAGGAGAGTTTTTACTTACATAACCTTTTGTGGTCAGATACCTATTACAGTCCTGCCAAGCTTTCAGTGTGGCTTGTAAGGGGGGCAGCCCCTCTACACTCATCAAAAACTGCAAGTTATTAACGTAAAGTGTTGATGAGATCTCCAATGGATAGCATGTTAGTGATTCCAAAGTTACCCACAGGGAACTATTTTCCAGCTTCCAACTTATAATATTTCTAATTTGGCAGGCCCAGTAATAACACTGAAAATTTGGAAGTCCTAAGCCCCCTTTTAGACCTGATTTTGTTAAAGTGGACAGCTTAATTCGCGGAGTCTTGTTCCATATAAACTTTGTTAAACAACTATTAATTAGCTCAAAAAAAGAAATATAACATGGTAACTTATTAAAAGCATAAATAAACTTAGGGAGTATACTCATTTTAATAACATTAATTTTCCCAATAAGAGATAGTGGGAGAACAGACCAGGTCTGAAGTTTCTTTTTACAATTCTCCAGTAAAGGGTTATAATTGTCCTTAAATAGTTGATCCAAAACGGGTGTCACTTGTATTCCAAGATATTTAAAACCATAAACGGACCAAGAAATGGGGCATTCTTTCTTAACATTTTCTTCATTAGAAATATTAAGAGGACAAGCAACTGATTTTTGTAAGTTGACCTTATACCCTGAAATTGCAGAAAATGTTTGAATATCTGCCAAAACATGGCGCAAAGTTAACGTAGGTTCAGTGACAAATAATAAAGTATCGTCTGCATAAAGTGAAATTTTGTGATATTGCGTGCCTGTGGTCACTCCCTTTATCATAGGATTATTTCTAATCAATTCAGCAAACGGTTCTAAAGCAATAACAAATAATAATGGAGAGAGAGGGCAACCTTGTCTGGTACCTCTTCCTAAGTACATTAGGGGAGATTCCACATTATTAGTGCAAACAGTTACATTTGGAGTATTATATATTGTTTGAATCCATTGAATAAAATTATAACCTAATTTGAATTTATCTAATGCTACAAACAGAAAATTCCATTCTAGACGATCAAACGCCTTCTCGGCATCAAGAGATATTAATAGTGAGGGTGTTTTTTTCTGATTCAAGTAATGAATAATATTGAACAGCCGTCTAGTATTATCAGATGAATGGCGGCTGTAAGAGCCTGGTATTGTTTATTTTATGAACACATTCTTTTGGTTATTTACGGTAATTAAGGCACCTGGTGGTGGTGCAGGAAATGAGACTATATCATCTCCTCACCTGTGGGGTTCGTGAGGAAGAGAGGGGGTGACGGGGAAAGTCTTATTTTGTTGACCGCTGTAGAACACACTTGTTAATGCCGTTTGGACACCATTTCGTATACCAGTGAAACAATTACTATGAAATGTATTGGATACACAAGCTTGTTCATTTTCTTATACAAATAAATCTACAAAACGCAGTCTGTGGATTCAGGTTCATTGAGCAAGCAAGCGCGTCTGGCAATTAGTTTCCCCTGTTCAGTCTCTCGGCGGACAAATTATCCTGGCTTTCAGATTGTCGCCCACAGCGGCCTTTAATGAATCCAGTTTGATCTAACTTTATTAATTTAGGGAGAATTGCTTCTAATCTCTTCGCTAACAATTTTGTAATAATTTTATAATCACAATTAAGCAAGCTTATAGGCCTATATGAGGCACAACTTTGAGGGTCTTTACCTTCTTTCAGAATAACAGAAATTCTAGCCGTTTTCATAGACGCAGGAAGAGTATTATGATTAGCAAAGTCGTTAACCATTAACATAAAAACCAATTTAAGTTGTGACCAAAAAGAATTCTCCAGAAAACCCATCTGGGCCTGGTGATTTATTTGCTGACAATGAATTAATTGTAGAAAGCACCTCTTCCTCAATGAAGTTTTTATTTATAGTTTGTTGATCTGAGACTGTAACCTGAGGTAAATCCAAACGGTCTAAAAAAGCTGTTGCCTCAGGGATTGAAATATTTTCGGATTTATATAAATTACTATAAAAATCTAAAAAATGTTTATTAATTTCTAATGGATCGTATGTTACATCATTTCCAGTTTTAATGGCCATTATAGTTCTCTTAGCTTGTTCCTTTTTTAAATAATGTGCCAATAGTTTACCTGATCTGTTCCCAAATTCATGTATTTTTTGTTTCAAATACATACTTTTTTGTTTAATATAGTTTGAATGGTCTAAATTAAAATTTGCCCTAGCTATAACTAATTTATTCCAATTTTCTTCAGATTGATCTTGCTTATGTAGCGTTTCTCTAAACAACAGTTCTTCCTTTAGACCATTAGTAATTAATTTTCTTTCTTTATTTTTATAAAAGGAATATGATATAATGTGTCCTATTAGAGTAGCTTTTTCTGCATCCCAAAGTATGGATGGGGCTATCTCAGATGATAAATTGAAAGTATTAAACTCTTCAATCCACTCTCTCATTTTCTTACAAAATATTTCATCTTCTAATAGCAGGTTATTAAATCTCCACACTTTAGATTTGTGAACTTCATTTAAAGTAATTTCCAAGGAAACCATTGCATGATCTGATATAGAGATTTCATGTATTTCACACGATGAAACAAGCTTCATATATTTATTAGGAAGAAAAAAATAATCTAAACGAGAATAAGACTTATGCCTATTGGAAAAATAAGTATAGTCCTTTTTTATAGGATTAATTTCTCTCCATACATCAATTAACCCTGTTTCTAATCCCAAAGCACGCAACATTTTTGCAGATTTAGGGTTAGAACCTACAGAGTGAAGATTTGTCTAATTTTGAAAGAGTTAAATTGTAGTCTCCTCCCATCAAGCCAAATGTTGTACATTGTGTATTCAGAAGAGAAACCATATCAGAAATAAATATAGGTGTATCTATATTAGGAGCATATATATTAAGTATAGTAATCTGTTTGCCCCAAATTTTCCCATTCACCAAAATATATCTTCCCTCTGTATCTGTAATCTGATCAATTAATTCAAAAGATATGTGTTTATGAACTAAAATTGCAACTCCTCTACTGTTAGATTTAAAAGATGAACAAAAAATCTGTCCAACCCAGTCTTTCTTCAATTTAAGATGTTCTTCAGGCAAAAGATGAGTTTCTTGTAATAAAGCTATTCCCACTTTCTTTCTTTTGAGAGCTGTAAGAATTCTTTTTCTTTTAATAGGATGTCCTATACCCTTAACATTCCATGTAATTAATTTTAATGATTTATCCATAATAATCTTTTTAAAGAAAAAATAAAGAAAATACTCTTACAACCCTTCAGGCTTACATGACAGGTAGAATCTTTAAAATAAAAACAACAACAAGAAAACAGAAAAAACACTTCATTTAACACAACCAAAACCCACCCACTCACATACATATAAACTAACAACAAAAAGAGTTCCATCTGCACCACCCAATTGCCTGGTGATATCTTTTGGTGATTGTTGTTTTGTCTAAGAATTAGGGTCAATGTAACCAAATTTATAGTCTACATACCCTGATGCAGCTTGTGGAGTGTCCCCCCTCCCCCCTTCATAATAGTTCATATAATAACCAAACAATTGTTTTCTAACATATCCTAAGTGAGTTTGTTCAACCTCAAAAACAACATTATCCCTACGTATCCAAGAGGATAATCAATTATTAATCTCTTAACACAAACAGTAGCAAACCCAATGCAACAAGTTTCTTGAACATTTCAATAAACACCTTTTATTTCTTCCTTTGTTTTTTCTCTCCAGTATGCAATTCAGTGATCAGCGTGGATTCTCATAAGCAGTTTTATATAATCCTTTTTCTTCCAGATCTTTTATTGCTGCAGCTGGAGTTGGGAAGATTGTTGTAGACCCATCATCGTTGAAAACTTTTAGTTTAGCAGGAGCCAGAATGTGTGTTTTGATGTCCTGGGCCTTTAGCTGTACTCTGATGGGTTTGTACAGAGATCTTTGTTGTCTCACCTTGAAGGAAAAGTCGTGGTCAAAATAAATCTGTGTATCCTTTAGCATTACTTCCTTCCTTGTCCAGGCCGCTTGCAAGACGCGTCTTTTAGTACTATTATTGAAGAAGGCAACAATAATCGGTCGAACCGAGTCTTTACGTTCTTGATAAGTGCGATGAGCCCAGATAATGTTCAAATCTCCCGCTACTCCGAGTTCTTTTCCAATCAGCTGATCAAGAAATAAAATGATGTCGCTCCCTTCACTCTTTTCAGCTACATTATAAATGCACAAATTATTTTGTCTCGACTTATTCTCCAGGTAATCCATCTGTTCAACAAGTTTATCAATTCGAGAGTTCACCCATTTCGCAGTTTTCTGATTATCAGCCTCGGCATCATCCAAATCACTCACCCGGGCTTCCAGCTGATCAACGCGCGTTGTTGTTGCGTCAAGTTTTTGGTTCAAATCAGCTGTTTGTTGCATAATCGTTCTTATGTCGCGCTCAGTTTCTTGCCGAAAATCTTTCAATTCATCTTTTAGTACTTTGAACTCATTACTTAAAGAGTCTTTTAACTCAGCAAACAATTTGTGCATTTCACTTGAGTCAACCATAGTGTTTGCGTCTCCAGCAGTTTGTCTGTTTGCAATTTTCTTCTTTGACTGATGCTTATTAAACTCCATGTGCATTCCTGAGCGAAGATTCATACCTCAGTTTTCACTGCCAAGCATATTTTCTTCTTTAGATGTAGAATAGACGAAGTACAAAGTTAATTTCGGGGGAGAAGTTCCCCTCTGGCTAACCCCGCCCTAACCCTAAACCAGACTCACTGTGGGGGCCAGTTCCCCTCTGACTAATATCATGAATATGTCAATATTACTTATGTGCATTTAAGTCATGGTTTAAAGTTATTAAACATTTCATTGAACTTGGACTTCGACTGACCTCACTTGGGTGTTTTAACTGGAGTGTACTTTGACAACCTTTCCAACAGGCCAGTGTACCCTTCTTCTGATACCAACTGAGCACCAATGGTTGCAGATAGGGCCACTTTAATGGACCTGATTTCCCTGTCCCATACCCCTCCAAAGTGTGGTGCTGCAGGAAGATTAAAATGGAATGCTATCTTCTGTTTTGCAAGTCATTGCTGAATATCAGATGACACATACTTGAACGCCTCACTTTGTTTCTGTTCCCCTCCACAGAAATTTGTTCCTTGACCCAAAAGTAATTTGGCAGAAGAACCTCTACATGCGATGGACATCCGAAGTGACATCAGGAAAGAATCCGTGTCCAAACTGTGGAGAAGTTCAATGTGTACCTCTCACGTGGTGAGACACTTGTAAAGTGTCTCAGCTTTTCTCCACTCACCGACCAATCTTTACATGGAAGGGTCTAAAACAAACCATCCCAGTAGAATGGAAGGCTAGCTTGTAGAGATTCAACCTGGCTGAAGGAAGGTCTGCCATTTTTGGGATGGTAGGCTTGGCCCTCAGGCATTGATATTCTGTACAAGCATGCTGTTTGCTGTGGATGGCATTCTATCTCTTAAAACTTGCAGAGTCTTATCTCTGCAAACATTCTGTCAGGGCCTGGATGGCAGGGTCTCTTATCATATTCTTGGTGAAGTAACTTCACTGCTGGATGTCTGGAATCCAGTACAATGTGATGCTTTAGGGTGGTATCTAAGGCCTCAGCACATCTTAGCCTTCTGCCAACTCTGATTAAGTTGGTAGACTTATCATAATCTGGAGCCAGGGTAATTAAACAATTGATAGGTTGGAGGTCTTTACCTGACTTCGATTGATGTAACTCTGGGAAATTCTGATTCTGAACTTTATGAAGTATATGGAACTCAGCTGCCTGGTAAGTATCATCTGTGGTTTCTCTTGACTCTCCAGCCTCCCCTTCTAACTCCTGTTCAATGGTCTCTACCAATTTTTCCCATGTTCGGTACTCATTGCCAACTAGTTCCTCTGCAGCTACTACTCTGCAGAATGTATATTTTCTGAGCTCAGACTTGTCCATTTCAGGGCTCACTGAAGGTTTTGTTGGCCACTTTTCTGGAGGTAGGAGGAGGAATGAGTCCGCTGACTCCATCTATTGGGCTTTGCAAGGTCTTTCAGGGCCTTCCCTCTCATGAGGTCATCAGCTGGATTTTGGGCTGAATCCACATTGCGCCAAGTGGTAAGGTCAGTAAGCTCATGAATCTGCAAAGACCTGCAAAGGGTGGTGCGAACTTCCAGAAACATCATCGGAGGTGAGATTCCCTCCCTCCAGGACATATATAACAGACGTGAAAAAAGTTCGGAGGATCATCAGAGACTCCAGCCACCCGAGTCATGGGCTGCTGTCACTGCTACCTTCAGGCAGGCGGTATCGCAGCATCAGGACCAGCACCAGCAGACTACATGACAGCTTCTTCCCCCAAGCAATAAGACTTTTGAACACCTGATCTCTCAGACTTTTTATTGTATGTGCATTCTACACTCACCTAAAGGATTATTAGGAACACCATACTAATACCGTGTTTGACCCCCTTTCGCCTTCAGAACTGCCTTAATTCTACATGGCATTGATTCAACAAGGTGCTGAAAGCATTCTTTAGAAATGTTGGCCCATATTGATAGGATAGCATCTTGCAGTTGATGGAAATTTGTGGGATGCACATCCAGGGCACGAAGCTCCCGTTCCACCACATCCCAAAGATGCTCTATTGGGTTGAGATCTGGTGACTGTGGGGGCCATTTTAGTACAGTGAACTCATTGTCATGTTCAAGAAACCAATTTGAAATGATTCGAGCTTTGTGACATGGTGCATTATCCTGCTGGAAGTAGCCATCAGAGGATGGGTACATGGTGGCCATAAAGGGATGACATGGTCAGAAACAATGCTCAGGTAGGCCGTGGCATTTAAACGATGCCCAATTGGCACTAAGGGGCCTAAAGTGTGCCAAGAAAACATCCCCCACACCATTACACCACCACCACCAGCCTGCACAGTGGTAACAAGCCATGATGGATCCATGTTCTCATTCTGTTTACGCCAAATTCTGACTCTACCATCAGACCAGGCAACATTTTTCCAGTCTTCAACTGTCCAATTTTGGTGAGCTCTTGCAAATTGTAGCCTCTTTTTCCTATTTGTAGTGGAGATGAGTGGTACCTGGTGGGGTCTTCTGCTGTTGTAGCCCATCCGCCTCAAGGTTGTGCGTGTTGAGGCTTCACAAATGCTTTGCTGCATACCTCGGTTGTAACGAGTGGTTATTTCAGTCAAAGTTGCTCTTCTATCAGCTTGAATCAGTCGGCCCATTCTCCTCTGACCTCTAGCATCAACAAGGCATTTTCGCCCACAGGACTGCCGCATACTGGATGTTTTTCCCTTTTCACACCATTCTTTGTAAACCCTAGAAATTGTTGTGCATGAAAATCCCAGTAACTGAGCAGATTGTGAAATACTCAGACCGGCCCGTCTGGCACCAACAACCATGCCACGCTCAAAATGACTTAAATCACCTTTCTTTCCCATTCTGACATTCAGTTTGGAGTTCAGGAGATGGTCTTGACCAGGACCACACCCCTAAATGCACTGAAGCAACTGCCATGTGATTGGTTGATTAGATAATTGCATTAATGAGAAATTGAACAGGTGTTCCTAATAATCCTTTAGGTGAGTGTATAGTGTGTGTATTGTTTACTCTACATTGTATATTATTATTGTGTTGTGTAATTATGTGTATATTTGATATGTAAATTGTGTTGTGTAAATATGTTGTTTATTCTAAATTGGTATATGTCTCGTCACTGTCATGACTGCTATGTTGCTCGGAACTGCACACAAGATTTTCACCTACTGTTGCACTTGTGTATATGGTCATGTGACAATAAAGTGATTTGATTTCATTTGAATCTTAGCTCTCTGGTGCTGACGAAAACTTCAAAGTTTTGATTGGAGCCAGGACAGCACTGTGGTTGAATCTGACCAGAGCACTGTCTGACCAATTGTCAAGGTTAACTCTTTCTTCAAGAGTTTCATCAACTGTGCACCAGTCACAGCACAGAGCTCCAACAGGGCATGGAAAGCACACTTATCAATGCTAATCTAGAGCGTTCCATAATGAATAACAAATGGATCTTACCAAGCTGGTCTTCCGTGCACAGGTAAGCAGCTGCTCGATATGTACTCTCAGAGGCATCGCTGAACACAAGGTCTCTAATGGCTCCGGTCTGGTCTACTGCAGCCAGTACATAAGATCTCGGAAACTGATGTTGAGGAGAAATTGCAGCTCACTTTCCCGTACACTCCAGTTCTGTACAAAGTCCTGGGGAAGCGGTGTATCATTCCAGCTGTGCTGCTTGTTCCAGAGTTGCTGAACTTACATTTTGGCCCTTGCGGTGTATTTACATTTATGCATTTGGCAGACTTACAGTGCACTTATAACAGGGACAGAGTTAAGTGCCTTGCTCAAGGACACAATGGTGGTGGCTGTGGGGATTGAACCTTCTGATTAACAGTTTGGTGCTTTAGCCCACTACGCCACCACCACTCCCATGTATGGAAGGATATATCCTAAGGGGTCCCATGTATGGATGGATATATCCTAAGGGGTCCCGTGTATGGAAGGATATATCCTAAGGGGTCATACTGACTCACAAACATTTGTAAATTATTTGCATGGTGGGGGCACCATGGTCTATGGGCCAGTGACACTACATAAGCACACCTTTAGGGCAATTCCAGCTAAGACCTAATGTGGATTCTTGGATGTCTGTCTTCTCATGGGCTAGCCAGAGTTCAAGACAATCTGATCTGGTTTCACTTGGAGGGTGGCGAATGATGGCTGGCACATTGCTGGCCCATTGTCTCAATTCAAAGCCCCCTTTAGTTAACATGTCCCTCAGTTTATCAACCAATTGCTTAGATTCCTCTGGTGATGGCAAGCTCTGCAGGAAATTTTCAACTTGGAAGCAGCGTTCGATCGGCAAACTTATATACTCATCTGGTTGACTGTGTTCTCTTACATGTCGCTGCAGGGCAAATGTAGCACAGCACAGGCTGCAGGTTGTCCCAAATGGGAGCACTTGCCACTCAAAGACATCAGGGGGATCTTCCTTCCTCAGACAAACCGAAGGAGTTCTCCAGGAAGAGGGCGGACCTGGTGAAACATGCCCTGAATATCAACGCTTATGGCCACTGCATGCTCACTGAATCCGAGTAAGACCCCAAGGAGTGATGAACCTAAGGTGGGGCAGGGGAGGAGAGACTAATTTAGACTGAGGCCATTGAACTGAAAGGAGCAATCAAACACCACATGATTCTTCTCATTGTGCCGCACCATATGGTATGGGATGAAACAGGATTCACCATCTCTGTACCGTTCTTCTGGATCAAGCTTTCTTATTGTTACTGACTCTACAAGTTTCTGGAACTCTGTTGAATGAGATTCAGCCTGTTGTGGGTCTCTTGCTAGCTTTCTCTCTGTACTCCTTAACCATGGTATGACCACAATGGCATGAAGATAAGGCATGTCACGTTTACACAACTATGGTGTTGCGTAGTGGTGTATTCCATCTACCTCTAGGAGAATTGTCTTGGCTTCCAGTAGCTCAATGGCTTCATGGTCTTGCTTGGATCTTGTGCACTTCTTATTCTCATTCTGAAAGGGAAAAACGTCCACTTGCTATAGCCTTTCAACATTCTTAAACAGCTCTGTGTCCATCCAAGTCTAGTTCTGATTGTGGCTGGACTGCCTGGTGGACTTACTGGCTTGATAGGAGTGATAATGTGGGTTTGGTATGCACCAATAAGGATGAGAGGTTTGCTCTTTCAAAGTACTGCAGTGGTAGTCCGACCAGATGTTTGTACCATTTCTGCAGCTTGGAAATGGGGTTAGAGTGATCAACAAGATCAAGCTGTGGGTCAGTGAAGGCTCCCGAGATGAGATAACGCTTCTTAGGGTGGGAAAATGGAGAGATGTAAAAGGAGACTGAAGCTCCATTTAGAGTTTGTACATCATGGTGAACAGTTCTCAGAGCCAAGCTCTCTTGGGTTACTTTTATGGTATTTTTATAATTACTTTTTTCTTGAGAGAGCAGTGGTCAAAATGAACTGTTTTTGTATGTTAAAGAGCAGCATTAGAAATTTTGAAGAAAATATTGTGTTAAGATTCTACTGGGAGGAAAAAACAATGGAGGGAGAACTTGTAAATAATTGTTTGTATTTTCTTTTTGCTAGCCATCTGACACTCATGTCACTTTACACATACATAAATGATAAGAAATTCAAATTGTATTAATATTTTCTTTGAGACAGCACAAAAAAGAAAGAAAAGATGGCTGAAACAGGCAAATTGCTAGCAATTTGTGACAAACACAGTGTTTGTCTTATTCTGTGTGAGCTTTAAAAATACATGTATCTTTTTAAACCAAGAATTATTACATTTTGGGCCTTTATCGCATTTCAAGACTTTATTCAGAAAATGAATGCAAGTTATATGATATCATTGGACTTGAAGATAATGTTTTCTCATTGTGACCTGTGATTGACATATATATCACGCAGGCTGCTTAATTATCCGCTATTTGGCAATTATCGGCATTAGCCGAATAGACATAAACACTATTTGTGTTTCACTTGTTATACTGTGGGTAACCTACCAATTTTTACCTTCATTTTATATTTCTTAGGTTAGGTAAAGTAAGTCGAATCTTGCCTAAATTATAAGCATTTTAAAAATACTTACAATCTAAACAGAAGACTCCTAGTGGTATGTTCTTGATCACAATCACAAAATATTAAAAAACAAAGCCTCGGTTAGGCAAATTTCTTGGAATCAATAATATTCAATTTATTCATTACAATTTCTTATTTAGCAGTAAAAACATTCAAGGTAAATGCAAAGTAAAAATAAAGTACAAAAATCAAAAAAGGTTTTTCAGTCAAGGGCAATATCAGCAAGGCATCTTGTGTCGGAGATACTGTTCAAGTGAACAATATCTGATGTAATGATCATTGAATCAGTCTTTTATAGATGTCTATCGGTAACTGCCCCATTGGTGATGTAATTTGTAACTTCAAGTCTACCTCCAAAAGTCTCTTTAAATAGTCTTCGCTTTGTCTCCACTGCCATCCACGGCATCCCGTCTGCAAAACATTACGCTCTATGGTAATATATATTTCTTTTACTTCTACATATAATTTTACATATATACATATAATTGGTCTAACCAAATACATGTTTTCCTCTCTAGTCAAATAAAATACTCGTACAGCAACAGCCTCGACTTTGTTTTTGACCTCAACTTCAACTTAATTTTTTCTGTAAAACACATTCAGACATGTCCTATACACAGCATCATGTTCACTCTGGTCTTAAGAGTATATAATTAATCCTCATTTAATACAAACAAAATACATTTTATATTCAATGTTTAAATATGTAGCACACTTTACAGATAAAAACAGTACACTCAGTTTCATGCATCGCTTGAATATTATATTTAATACATTGACTAAATACCAAATGTATCAAAACATATATAAAATAATCAAATCATTTTACACAACACACTTAAGAAATGTAACCCTTTCTGTACATCCTTAATAATCTTTTTATTTTTACTGAAATCTCGTGTCTTAATGTGCATATGACAGCCCATAATTTTTGTAATTTTTTTGTGTGCCATTACCTAATTCATAACCTTGTCTCTATTCTTTGATATTGTTTGTTCCCTATCTGTCACTCACTCAACGCTGTGTCGATGAAATGACACTAGGGCTCACTCTCGGGAGCCCGAGACCCCTCTGATCTTTGATTAAAGGCCAATGGGAATTGGCGAGTGGTATTTGCATGCCACTCCCCCGAACATACAGGTATAAAGGAGCTGGCATGTGAACCGCTCATTCAGATTTTCTCTTCGGAGCAGAGCAGTCAATATTCATTGAGCTGAATTCCCACGGCATTCCATTCACTCTGCTGGATTCTGATGGCGCATTACAGCGGCTTCTCCCCCCTCTGCACTGGTGCACTGCAGAAATCGCCCCTGGGTGCTTTGGCAGAACAACTAAAAGAGTATATTCTAAAAGAGTATAAATCCTAAAAGAGTATATTCTAAAAGAACGGCACACACTGAAACATCTTTTTAAAGACGAGTCTATTTAAAGATGCCTTTCCGTCTGTGTGTTATTCCTGGTTGCGTTCATTATCTCTTGCCTCCTGATGGCCACGATCACTGTCTTTCGTATTTGGGCGCTGCACACGCAGAGACATAATTCGTGGATGGGTCATGTTCTCAATGCAAGACCATGACCATGGCAATGTTACGGTCGCGGCTTGCCTTCGTGAAAAAAGCACTCGCCTCGGTCCTTCTAACAACGGGCATGAGGCCAGCACGGCTAACACTGGGGCCGATTTGGGGACCTCAATGGGACCACCTCCGCCGAGCATTTCCCCACGGACCTCCGATTCCCCAGCATGCTCGTTTGCCCAGATTGGGCTTGCGGATGAGTGCGGCGGCTCGTCTCAGGGCGAGTTCGACCTCTTGTTCGGGGCCAGCGAAGGTGATGAGCTCTCGAACGCAGCATTGGAGAGCGGGCTCGTCCAGTCAGACGCGGAGGCACACCTCGGGTACGGTCTCCCAGTCACAGGCTGATGCAGAAATGACAGACATGCTTTTCAGGGCAGCCGCGAGCATCAGGCTTGAATGGAACCCTCCCTTGAACACTCGCGGCTCGATGATTGGTTCCTGGGCCCGCGGCACCGCTCAGCCATACCCCGCCCCAGTTCCTTTCTTCGCGGAAGTGCACAAGGAGCTGACAAGGTCGTGGGTGGCACCTTTTACTGCCTGGTCCCAATATCTCCCCTTACCTCACTACTCTCGATGGTGGGGTGGCCAAGGGGTATTCGGTGATGCCCCCAGTGGATAAGGCACTCGCGGTGAGCATATGCCAACAGAGCGCTGTAGGTTTATGTCATCCCTGGCGGCCAAGGTCTACGGTACTGCTGGACAAGCCACCTCTGCCCTGCACGCCATGGTTCTCCTGCAATTCCACCAAGCCAAGGCGCTAAAAGAACTGCACAAGGGTAATTCTGCCCCAGGATTGATGCAGGAACTGCACTCGGTGACAATCCACCTTGTTGGTCCAGGAGCGCCACCTTTGGCTCAACCTGATTGAGATGAGAGAGGCCGACAAGGCACGGTTCCTTGATGCCCCCATTTCCCAAGTTCTCGACAGTGAAGCAGCAGACAGAGGCTATCCAACACATCCTGCCACGATGTGGCTCAAGATGCCACACCCCGTCTGCTCGTTGCCAAGGGTGTCCTCCTGCAGCGCCGGTGCAGCCTACCCCCATGGCTCCGTCCCGGCAGTGAACCCACCGCAGGAAGCAGACATCACCCGTCTCACGGCCATCTACCAAGAACCCGAGGAAGGCTTAGAAGCACCCCTGAGATGGGTGTGACCCAGGGACGAGGAGACCCGCTGTTCTGGAGCTGGTGAACAGACCACTCCATCCCCCGGTGGAGGAGAATCTTTTGTTCCCTTTTCAATTAATTTCACCGCACGCTCAAGTAGCCGTGGTACCCAAAAGTTCAACAAAAGAGAGGTTTCCTGATTCCCTGGGTCACATATCCAGTGTGCATGGTCGTCATTAGGACCACCATCCACCATTCCATTTAGCAGGTCCGGCGCTCCAGCGGCCGGCAAACTCCTGATAGAATAGGCTCATAGCCCTGCAAGGGGCGGCACGTGCTGGGCGTGATATGCCATTGCTATGGTGTCAATGACCCAGTAGGTGATCCTCTGCTTGGAGACACCGCTTCCTTTCCGATGTCCACCAATGCAGAAAAAGAGCTGCTCAGAGACTCTAAAGCTCTGTGTGCGATCCAAATAGATGCGTAAAGTGCGCACTGGACACAGCAACGTCAAGGCTGGGTCTGCCTCCTCCTGGGGCAGTGCTTGCAGTTTCACCACCTGAACCCTAAATGGGGTCGTGTGAACCTTGGGCACATAGCCCATTTGGGGTCTCAAAATCACGTGAGAGTAGCCTGGACTGAACTGCAGGCACGTTTCTCTGACAGAGAACACTTGCAAGTCTCCTACCCTCTTGATGCAAGTGAGCGCCTTAAGCTCAGCTGACTCTAAACACCCAAAGGGGGCTCCCCGTAGACCTTGAAGGACTACAGAGAGGTCCCATGAGGGAACGAGGTGCGGTCTGGAGGAATTCAACCTCCTTGAGGTTGCCCGGGATGTAAGTGGCTTGCAGCGACTTGAGGTGCTGCTGACTCCAGAGGAGACGACGGCGGGCGAGTTGTGACATACAACGGGGGCGTAAACTAACTTGACAGTTGATGTATGCCACCGTTGCCATGTTATCTGTCCGAACCAACACGTGCTTGCCCTGGATCAACGGCCAGAACCACCGCAGGGTGAGCAGTATTGGGCACACAGCCACGGGCCTGTCCAGGAGCCAACGGCTGCATGCCCATTGCATACAATGCCCCCAGCTCCTTTATACCCATATGTTCGGGGGGAGTGGTATGCAAATACCAAATCTGATAAATCAAATGTAAATACCACTGCCAAATCCCATTGGCCTTCCCAAAGATCAGAGGTGTCTCGGGGTCCCAAAAGTGACCCTTAGTGTCACTTCATAGACACAATGTCTTTCCCTCCATCAGGGAATGGAGGATACGGAAGTAACCAGGATGTTTTTATGTAATGTTAAATAGGAAATTAAAATATAAAAGAAATTGTTTACATGCTGTTGTTTAATTGTATTATATATACACCCGCATCTCTATATATACACCTGCTCTCCTGCTTATCGGTATCGGACATTGAAAATCCACATAATTCAAACTCTGTGACTACTTAAATTTTTTTTTCCGTCTATATAAAGTAATTGCAGTGGTGGTTTTCTCCGGTATGAATTCTCTCATGTGTTTTCAGGCAATGAGAATGAGTGAAACTCTTTTCACAGTGCGAGCACTTGTATGGCTTCACTCCGGTATGAATTCTCTCGTGTGTTTTTAGGTGATCTGACCGAGTGAAACTCTTTTCACAGTGCGAGCACTTGTATGGCTTCACTCCGGTATGAATTCTCTCGTGTGTTTTTAGGTGTTCTGACTGAGTGAAACTTTTTACACAGTGTGAGCACTTGTATGGTTTTTCTCCGGTATGAATTCTCTCATGGGTTTTAAGGCCATGTAATTGAGTGAAACTCTTTTCACAGTGTGAGCACTTGTATGGTTTTTCTCCAGTATGAGTTCTCTCATGTGATTTTAGGTGTTCTGACCGGGTTAAACTCTTTTTACAGTGTGAGCACTTGTATGGTTTCTCTCCAGTATGAGTTCTCTCGTGTGTTTTCAGGTGTTCTGATTGAGTGAAACTCTTTTCACAGTGTGAGCACTTGTATGGTTTTTCTCCAGTATGAGTTCTCTTGTGTGTTTTTAGGTGTTCTGACCGAGTGAAACTCTTTTCACAGAGTGAGCACTTGAATGGTTTTTCTCCAGTATGAACCCTCTCATGTGTTTTCAGACAATGTGAATAAGTGAAACTCTTTTTACAGTGAGAGCACTTGAATGGTTTTTCTCCAGTGTGAATTCGCTCATGTGTTTTTAGGTTTTCTGACTGAGTGAAACTTTTTTCACAGTATGAGCACTTGTATGGTTTTTCTCCAGTATGAATTATTTGGTGCCGTTTCAAGCTGTTGGCTGTAATAAAGGTATTTCCACATTCAAAGCATATATGAGCTCCCACACCGGTATGAATTTTCTGGTGCTGTTTAAGATATGACACATGTGCAAAACTATTTCCACAGAAAGAACACTTGTAAGGCTTCTCATCTGTGTGAGTTTTCAAATGTTTTCTTAAGTATTGTGCCAGAACAAATAATTTTCCACACTTATCACATTCAAATGGCCTTTCTCCAGAGTGACAGCAAAGATGGTCCTTGAGATTGGTTGCATATGCAAAAGTTTTCCCACACTGATGGCACGTGAAAGGTCTCTCTCCAGTGTGAACTCTCATGTGTTTATTAAGATCACTTTTACGTGTGAAACTTTTCCCACACTGAAGGCACGTGAAAGGTCTCTCTCCAGTATGAACTCTCATGTGTCTATTAAGATCGCTTTTACGTTTGAAATTCTTTCCACACTGAGAGCAGGTGAAAGATTTCTTGGCTGCTTTTCGTTGATGATTTTTTGGAGAGAAATTCTTTTCAGTCTTTGAACAACTCAAAGATTTTTCTCCAGTTATAAAATCATGCTGTTCGTCCTCCACTTCATTCAGCTCTTCATGTTTCTCTTTCACTTCCATCAGCTCTACAATGAACACAATAAGTTGACAAAAATCAAATCAAGAGGAACAAATTTCAATAATCAAATTGAACCCAAATTTAATGCCAGTATGAAACAAACGACCAGTATTCATTTGTGATTTTTGCTGCGCAAAAATATTTATATTTATACCATCAATTCTGACTGATAAGATCATTACATGATTGTAGTCATTTAAATTAATTGTGTCACAGTTGTACCACAGAGTTGGCGATATGGCCAAAATTGAATATATTAAATAACCATACTGTACTGCCTATTTTAGGATAATCCAGTCAGTGAATTAAAAACTTCCAAATACTTCCTCTTATATAATTTTCTCTTTATTTAGAAATTGACAATAGTCTATGTAAACAAAAAAACATCACAACTTTAATTCTTGCCATAATGCTAAATTTCACATTATTATTATTATTATTATTATTATTATTATTACAAACTTTCCTAAATCTTCCCAAAGCAATGTAACAAAGATAATGCATAACTTAAAAATACAACAAAAAGAAACACTTGCAGAAAATATCTAAAATTATGTAAACTTCTTGCAGAAAACAAATATTAAATAAATATAAACAAAAAACAACAATGACCGAATCAATGCGGTGCACATCTGTTGGCTTTCATAATATTCTTTTGTGTGCTTTCATTTTGAGGTAAATCAATTGTGTGTATTACGAGTAATTATCGTCATGCGTCAGTTTGCATATGACATTTTTATGCATTGCATATGGCTCTGTGTGGGCACCAGAGATGTCGCACCTGTTTTAATAACAAGCACTTCATTTCTTGACTTGTTTGGGAGTTGTCCCGTTCTGTGGAGATGTTTAGTCAGAGTTTTTCCTGGGACAAAAATTAGTAGTAGCACGAAAGATCCCACTCAATACTGTTCTGTAAATATCGAGAATCCTGCTGGACTGCTGACATCTTGCTGAAGCCCCGCCCACTGATAGATCAAGGCCATGCTGTGCACAACATGCATGTTAGATCCAATATCAACTAAGCTCTTAAAAGAGGTATTCCCTGTAATCTCCTTGCTATCCTTAGGACATGTCCCAAGAATCTTTCAAATAGCCGTTATCAAACCACTTATTAATTAGCCACAACTTGATCCAGGAGAATTGTCTAATTATAGATCGATTTCAAATCTCCTGTTTATGTTGAAAATACTAGAAAATGTAGTGTCCACCCAACTAGATTCATTTCTACAGAGAAATAGTATATATGAAATTTTTTTGTCAGGATTTAGGCCCCACCACAGTACAGAGACTGCACTTAACAGAGTTACAAATGACTTGATCCTATCATCTGATCACGGCTGCATTTCTCTTCTAGTGATTTTAATATTGGTCCTGATGTTGCGCCTATCACAGGTTGCCACCGGTTCCGAACTGAAAGAGAATCGTCATGGCCCTGTTCAAGCTGGCAACCTGCACCAAGTATTGGGGGAAAATTTCTTAGTATAAGGATCATCCATCTATGTGTATATGATGTGTGCACAGCTATTAAAGAAAAATGTATGCAGTGTAATATCAGGGTTTACATATATGATACATTCCTTATATTCAAAAGCTATTTTAAACAATCATCTAATCTAGAGCATCGCCATCACAACTGCATTATTTCCCACATATTTGTCCAGCAACTTTTAACAACCAACTGAACTTGATGATCATCTAAAATAAATTTTAGCATCATAATGTAATTTAGATTTTCTGAAGAAGCTCATCAAATGCAATCTGAGGTAAAGAGGGTTAGATTAAAAATATTTAAATGTTTTAAAATGTTCGAAAGCTCATTTTCTGAAAGTGAACTCAATGGACAAATAATTCATATAGTTTGAAATTTGGTATGACCATCGGGTTCTTTGTCACCTCCCTGACTAACGCCCTTCTCCCCTGATCATTCAGTGTAACAAAAATGTTACATTTGTTACAAAATATCTTTCTTGTATCAGATTCTGACAATAGTCAATTGTCATGAAAATGTAACAACAACAACATTACAGGAAGAAACATACCTGAAGGAATAAAATCATCATCTTCATCACACTGTTGTTTCTCTGTTGTGTTTTCTTCTTTTATCTCCTCCTGCTTCACTTCAATCTTCACTGATGTCTGCAGCATCTGCTGTTCATCATCATCTTCATCACTCTGTTGTTCTTCTGCCGTGGTTTCATCATCATCTTCATCACTCTGTTGTTCCTCTGTTGTGTTTTCTTCTTTTATCTCCTGCTTCACTTCAATCTTCACTGATGTCTGCAGCATCTGCTGTTCTCCAGCATGAATCACATCCACCTGCTCTCTCATGATGAACATCTGAACACAAGAACATCATCATTATAATGGACTGACATTCATCAAACTCAAAAACATTATTGTATGATTATACACAAGAACAGATCTGTTCTTTCAGAAATGCTATAAATATAAATGTGTTCTTTGCATTAGTTTTATTTTCATGACTGCAGGAATTTTATAACAGGCTATATATAGACTCAGCAAAAAAAGAAACATCCCTTTTTCAGGACACTGTATTTTAAAGATAATTTAGTAAAAATCCAAATAAATGTACAGATCTTTATTGTAAAGGATTTACACAATGTTTTCCATGCTTGTTCAATGAACCATAAACAATTAATGAACATGCATCTGTGGAACAGTCGTTAAGACACTAACAGCTTACAGACGGTAGGCAATTAAGGTCACAGTTATAAAAACACTAAAGAGACCTTTCTACTGACTCTGAAAAACACCAAAAGAAAGACAATTAGTGATTCGGTCCTAAGAAATCACACAGCACACACAAAGGGGAATAAGAAACACATTATTAAGGTAAACAAAACCAAACACAACAGTGGATCATCACAGTGCCTTAGGCATGCTGCATGGAGGCATGAGGACTGCAGATGTGGCCAGGACAATAAATTGCAGTATCTGTACTGTGAGAAGCCTAAGACAGCGCTACAGGGAGGACAGCTGATCATCCTTGCAGTGACAGACCACATGTAACAACACCTTCACAGGATCAGTACATCCGAATACCACACCTGCGGGACAGGTACAGGATGGCAACAACAAATGCCCGAGTTAAACCATTAATGCACAATCCCTCCATCAGTGCTCAGACTGTCCGCAATAGTCTGAGAGAGGCTGGACTGAGGGCTTGTAGACCTGTTGTAAGGCAGGTCCTAACCAGTCATCACCGGCAACAACGTCACCTATGGGCACAAACCCACCTTCGCTGAACCAGACAGGACTGGCAAGAAGCTGCTCTTAACTGACAAGTTGCGGTTTTGTCTCACCAGGCTTGATGGTCAGACTCGCGTTTATCATCAAAGGAATGAGCGTTACACCGAGGCCTTTACTCTGGAGCGGGATCAATTTGGAGGTGGAGGGTCCTTCATGGTCTGGGGCGGTGTGTCATAGCATCATCGGACTGAGCTTGATGTCATTGCAGGTGCAATCTCAATGCTGTGCGTTACAGGGAAGACATCCTCCTCCCTCATGTGGTACCCTTCCTGCAGGCTCATCCTGACATGACCCTCCATCATGACATGCCACCAGCCATACTGCTCGTTCTGTGCATGATTTCCTACAAGACAGGAGTGTAGGTGTTCTGAAAAGCCCAGATCTCAATCCCATTGAGCACATCTGGGACCTGTTGGATTGGAGGGTGAGAGCTAGGACCATTCCCCCAGAAATGTCCAGGAACTTACAAGTGCCTTGGTAGAAGAGTGGGGTAACATCTCACAGCAAGAACTAGCAAATCTGGTGCAGTCCATAACGAGGAGATGAACTGCAGTACTTAATGCAGCTGGTGACTGTTGTGTGATAAAAGAAATACCCCAGCTAACAGTTACATTGTGATGACATAAACAGACCGGACCATATTGGTCACAGTGACACATCAAATTATGTTGTGCAAACGTGTCTCATATTGACCATAATAGTGTTGTTATATGCTTGGGTTGTTAAATGTGAATAACAACTCGATTCTTGCATTCAATCACTTTAATGAACACAGCAACAGTGAAAAACAACAACCATCTCCACAGAGGGGCTTTCTTATCAGCTACAAGACCCTAGCGCCCCATATGGTCTTTGAGGGGGAAACTCAACTTAATCTCCCCTTCTTCTTTTAGAAGAAGCAAACAGAACAGATCCCTTAAAAGGAGATATATGTAAAAGGACAAATATAAATTTTATAACACAAATACTTAAGGTTGTAGATTTATACAAACATAAATTTGCAGGTTATTTCTGTAAGCTTATTTAAGTTCCCATACACCCTCACTAAGGGTCTTAAGTAATGTTGATGTCCCCTTTTTTGTCAGACAGTCAGCAAGCTGTTCCTTTGTGGCTGACCAAAGGACCTGCTGGATATTACCAGAGGGGATCAGCTCCTTAATGCTGCTGATTTCAAGACAGAGTCTCTTTTCTGTAACAGACTTAGTGGACTTCACAGTATTTAGAAGAGAACGGTTGTCAGTTACACAAATAATTTGCAAGCTGTTCAATCTACCATCATCTGTTGCGATTTCTGAATAAAGTGCACATAAACACATCACATTGTCAATGTCATCTGCAAGGGTCAATATCAGTCCTGCCAAAGTCTGACAACTCTTCTGATTTTCTTTCCCAATAACATGATTAGATGCCCACCTTTAGTGCCACAATCTGGAGGAGTTTCCAAAGAGGCATCACTATACACAAGTTTCAAGGAGCTGTCTTTTGTCAAGTGCTGAAATTAGAGAGTCACTTCCAGTGACTTTTATACATCATGCAGAGAATGAACGGTAGCATGTTTCATAGTGGATGCAAGAATAGATGTGTTGTACATTACATTTGGTCTAATCTGTCTAGCAACACACAAGATTTGAACAATTTTAGACTTCAGCTTGTCGGTCTCCCAGTTTGTATGTGGAGCTTTATGTTGAACATCTCTGACGGGATCCATAACAAAGGGCTGAAGACCTTTTATGAAGGTGCTTTAATGTACTCGCACCTTCAACATAACTGAAGCTGTTGTACTCTTCACGGCCAACGTGGAAAGCATTTTTCAAGTGTGGGATGACCAATGCGGAAAATGTCTCAGAACCACCCCATAGGATATCAACATGAGAAGCAAGAACTTTAGTCAGGGCCAACCTGTGATACACGATACCACAGCTGCTGCACAGTATCTTTAACTTTGTCGTACCAATACAAAGAGGCATCTGCCAAGCCATACACACATTTGTTCAAATGATGGCTTGAGGGAAGAAGCTGTTACACAGTCTGGCAGTGAGGGCCCAAATGCTTCGGTACCTCTTGCCAGCCAGCAGGAGGGTGAAGAGTTTGTGTGAGGGGTGTGTGGTGTCGTCCACAATGCTGGTGTCTTTGCGGATGCAGTGTTTTTTATAAATGTCTCTCTATAGAACGTTGTGAGGATGGGGGGTGGGAGATGTGCTTTCCTCAGCCTTCGAAGAAAGTAGAGACACTGCTGGGCTTTCTTGGTAATAGAGCTGGTGTTTGAGGGACCAGGTGAGGTTCTCTGCCAGGTGAGCACCAAGGAATTTGGTGCTCTTGACGATCTCCACAGAGGAGCTGTCGATGTTCAGCGGGGAGTGTTCACTTTGTGCTCTCCTAAAGTCAACAACCATCTCTTTTGTTTTGTCGACATTCAGGGACAGGTTGTTGGCTCTACACCAGTCCGTTAGCCGCTGCACCTCCTCTCTGTATGCCGACTCGTATTTCTTGCTGATGAGACCCACCATGGTCGTGTCATCGGCAAACTTAATGATGTGGATTGCAAAGAGTACTAATGACTTTAGGACTTGAAGCTTAAAGTTGAGGAATTGTGTCAACAACAAAAGCTACAGAAAGTTTGGTCTCCCCCTTTTAAAAATTGAAGAGCATATTTACATATATGTGCTCATTATTATCCTGTTTGTTTCCTCATTTCAAACAGAACATACATATTACACAGGAGGAAAGGCTACTCATTACCTGTGTTTGGGCAATGTAGCTACAAGTACACACCGGAGTGCTATAATGTCCAACACCTTTTCTGATTGCAGTGAGCACCGGGGAGAGTGATAAAAAGGGACCACACCAGAGACAAAAGGAGAGCTACCAGATGGAAAAAGACTGTGTTGAATTGTGACCGTGATCTGATGAGTGTTGTGCTGAAAAGCCATTTTTAGTTTGTTTAAAGTTCTACCTTTGAGTTGAAATCCCAAGTTTCCCCATTTCCTCCTTTCCCACCATATAAACCTCTCACAATTACTAATAATGAGATCACATATGTGATGTGAAAATTAGCCAAAACACATTTTTTAACTGCAACTGCCACTGTTGATATAAAATTGAGGTCTAATATATTCTATCTTTAGATTATTTAATATGAAACTATAACATTGTCAAAATATAAGTTACTTTTACTCATGTAAAATCGTGAAACAATTTTTTAATGGTGATGTATAATGAAAAAACACTTTTTAAGCGCAATGCACAGTATTGCTGTTTGCAACCAATGAATGTAAACAGGGGCTGTGTACTGTTTAAAGCAGTCTCATTCATTTCCTATGGAGAGTTGCACAGGGGCTGCGTGGGATTCTGACCATCTGCTTATTCTGAAATTTCAGATCTGATCTGAGCTTTGGATGCATTAAAATGTTTTAACTTGAGTATGCGACACCCCGACCAATTGTGATGCATTCCAATCAAATCTGTGTGCATGAGGTGAGAATTAATAATACTTTTTTGATAAACTTTATCATAAACACTTGATAATTGTAAAAATGTATTATATTATTATATAAAGTAAAATATAACTTAAAATTATTTAATTTTTTATGTTGTCCCCACATGTTCCCTCCTAAAGTACAGGTGCTGGTCATATAATTAGAATATCATCAAAAAGTTGATTTATTTCAGTAATTCCATTCAAAAAGTGAAACTTGTATAATGTATACATTCATTCCACACAGACTGATATATTTCAAGTGTTCATTCCTTTTAATTTTGATGATTATAACTGACAACTAATGAAAACCCCCAAATCAGTATCTCAGAAAATTAGAATATTGTGAAAAGGTTCAATATTGAAGACACCTGGTGCCACACTCTAATCAGCTAATTAACTCAAAACACCTGCAAAGGCCTTTAAATGGTCTCTCAGTCTAGTTCTGTAGGCTACACAATCATGGGGAAGACTGCTGACTTGACAGCTGTCCAAAAGACGACCATTGACATCTTGCAAAAGGAGGGCAAGACACAAAAGGTCATTGCTAAAGAGGCTGGCTGTTCACAGAGCTCTGTGTCCAAGCACATTAATAGAGAGGCGAAGGGAAGAAAAAGATGTGGTAGAAAAAAAGTGTACAAGCAATAGGGATAACTGCACCCTGGAGAGGATTGTGAAACAAAACCCATTCAAAAATGTGGGGGAGATTCACAAAGAGTGGACTGCAGCTGGAGTCAGTGCTTCAAGAACCACCACGCACAGACGTATGCAAGACATGGGTTTCAGCTGTCGCATTCCTTGTGTCAAGCCACTCTTGAACAAGACACAGCGTCAGAAGCGTCTTGCCTGGGCTAAAGACAAAAAGGACTGGACTGCTGCTGAGTGGTCCAAAGTTATGTTCTCTGATGAAAGTAAATTTTGCATTTCCTTTGGAAATCAAGGTCCCAGAGTCTGGAGGAAGAGAGGAGAGGCACAGAATCCACGTTGCTTGAAGTCCAGTGTAAAGTTTCCACAGTCAGTGATGGTTTGGGGTGCCATGTCATCTGCTGGTGTTGGTTCACTGTGTTTTCTGAGGTCCAAGGTCAACGCAGCCGTCTACCAGGAAGTTTATGGAGATGCAGATTTCATTTTCCAACAGGACTTGGCACCTGCACACAGTGCCAAAGCTACCAGGACCTGGTTTAAGGACCATGGTATCCCTGTTCTTAATTGGCCAGCAAACTCGCCTGACCTTAACCCTATAGAAAATCTATGGGGTATTGTGAAGAGGAAGATGCGATATGCCAGACCCAACAATGCAGAAGAGCTGAAGGCCACTATCAGAGCAACCTGGGCTCTCATAACACCTGAGCAGTGCCACAGACTGATCGACTCCATGCCACGCCGCATTGCTGCAGTAATTCAGGCAAAAGGAGCCCCAACTAAGTATTGAGTGCTGTACATGCTCATACTTTTCATGTTCATACTTTTCAGTTGGCCAACATTTCTAAAAATCCTTTTTTTGTATTGGTCTTAAATAATATTCTAATTTTCGGAGATACTGATTTTGGGATTTTCATTAGTTGTCAGTTTTAATCATCACAATTAAATGAAATAAACATTTGAAATATATCAGTCTGTGTGTAATGAATGAATATAATATCCAAGTTTCACCTTTTGAATGGAATTACTGAAATAAATCAACTTTTTGATGATATTCTAATTATATGACCAGCACCTGTATTGGCGGTCATGTGCATAGCTGAGAGAGATCCTCCCTCTCTGTCCTCTAAAGGGTCTCCATAATTTTCAAATCATGTTATTCTTTTGTGAATCACCATAGATATTGCAATATTATTGAAGTTCAGTCAACCACTCACTTAAATAGAAAAGGAATCTGTAAAATTGTCACCCTTTAAATGAGCCTATAATTAATTATTATACATCCATTTGTGAATGCAATAGGTTAAAGGCATTTTTCTATAATTTAATATATATTTCTATAATTGGTTTTTGGTTTTGAATAAATAAAACCATGAGTACCTGAATTTGCTGTGTGTTTAATGAAGAGTAAATATATAGGCTGATTTATTCAATTTTTAGTGTTTAGGATTTTAAATACAAAAGTAGAAAATATATTGATTGTATAACATCGTTTCACCCAACTATAATCAACGTCGTTTCAAGATCAGGTAAACAAACCAATTAGATCGATTTATGTTAGTTTTCAATTGCGTGAACGACGTAAATTCAGCGTGACTTTGATGAGCAAAAAGATGTGGAATCAACTGTCGGTTTGCTATCTGGGCAGTAACAAAACAAACTATATCAGACGATAATAAGCTTATTTTACAGTCATTAAAACATCAGATGGATTTAAAAAAAAAAACATGCACAGAACAATACATCAAAATAAATACAAATGCCACAAATAATGTAAAACACACCGAAAACGTACCGGACTGAGCATCCAAACTTTGAGATCTTTTTCTTCTTGCGTTTTCTGTCGGTTTATAAAAACAACTTCTGGTGAATTTCACCGCCTCCTGCTGGACTGGAGTGAATAAAACACCAACATCTGATTAATCAGTCCTGCTGATGTTCAACTTAAAAATACATATTTTTGTGACCAGACTTCTATCTCCATTGACATTTCCTGAATGTTTCTATCATTTGAAATCTTTCTCACACATTCAGTGTGAAATCACTGGGAAAATAAAACGTTTAAAATATGACATTTTAAAAGAATAATTCACCCGAAAATGAAAATTCACCCTCATGCTCTTCCAAAACTGTATTATTTTCTCTCTTCTGTTGAATACAAAATACATCCTTTTATCATTGCATCACATTTTCATATTTGTTAAAAGGAGCCTGTCAAGATCCAAAATGACAAAAAAGCACCATAAAAGTTTTGACATAACTTATTGACTTGTATTATCCTCAGCCAAAGCTCTGAAATGGACCACAAAAATCTAATATCTAGTTCTTTGCTTATTAATTCTTAGGTTTGTCAAAGAGTGAGGGGAGACATTGGGACCCAACCACAGAGGGAAACAGTTCAAACTGTCTTGTAAACTCTGGACAGGTGCACACGTCACCGGATGGAGTGAGTGGAGTCAAAAGTAATAGCCTCTTAGCTGGCTAAGGAATGAGTGTGTTAGTGTGAGGAGTGCATGCTTTGTTGAAGTCAGGCGCAATCTGAAGAGAGTCCATTGAAACTGGTGTGGTGCAAAGTAGAACCCAGGCAAGTATCCCAGGCAAGATGGGGTGGTAGTGGCTAGAGCACAGGGCTGCTAATCAGAAAGTCACTGGTTCGAACCCCACAGCCACCACCATTGTGCCCTTGAGCAAGGCACTTAAATCCAGGTTGCTCCGGGGGGATTGCCCCTGTAATAAGGGCTCTGTAAGTCACTTTGGATAAAAGCGTCTGCCAAATGCATAAATGTAAATGTAAGCATCTCCCCCAACACATGGGCAGAGCCCAAGGAATCCTCCTCCAAAGGAACTGGGCAACTATAGAGGCAAAGGTGATGAAGAACAGGAAGGTAACCACACCTCTAGAGACAGGCACTCCAAACTAGACAAGAGAGCACGGCTAACATTTGACAGCAAACAATAACTGGCAAAGGAGGAGAGAAAACACAAGGAATAAGTAGGGAGTGCAATCAGTGAGAAACAGGTGGAACAGGCAAGTAAATCATTACCATGATCAGCGCCTCCCCAGGAATGTTCAACTGATCCACAACCTCAGAATCAATTCAGATAATGTTCACAAGGTCTAATGTTACATTCATTATAATGGGGTGATAATTATAATGATTGCAATAAATGTTTCAGTAAATGGGAAAAGGTTCTATCATGTGACTAATATCACAGTGTAGTATCATGTATCAAAGTCAAAACAAATCAAAGAGTTTATGAAGGATGTCCTTTAATAGTGACATCAGACAACATGTAAACACACATACAGCGAGACAAATATAGAAATACAGTTGAACAAAACTTCTTGATTTAATTGTCATTAAAATGGTTTCACATTTTATACCATTTGGGCAATTTGTAGATCTTTGTGATGACAGAGTCAAGTGTTGCTAAAGATGCATTTCAGTCAGGGGTTCTTAAACTATCTCAGTCCCAGCAGTTACGGGTCAGGAGCATCGTCTCTGATCAACAGGTCGTTTCCATCCGCAGAACTTCCACTCACTGGATGTTTTTAATTTTTGGCACCATTCGGAGTTAATTCTAGAGAATGTTGTGTGTGAATATCCCAGTTACAGAAATACTCAAACCAGCCCATCTGGCACCAACAATCATCCATGATTTTAAACTTGAGTTTATTGAGTGCTGGGATGGAAGAGGAATCCCAAACCTTTTTTACATTTTGTTACACCTCCACAACCCTAGACTGGGGTGGGACATAACAGTCAATCGTGTGGCAGCAGTACAAGGCATAAAATCATTTAGATAAGGGCCAGGAGCTTCAGTTAATGTTCACATTAACCATCAGAATGGGGTAAAAATGTGATCTTAGTGATTTGGACCGTGGCATGTGAAAAGATAAAAGGCTGAACAATACTGGCACCCACCTCCCTACAGCTTCCACACTTAACTAGTATTTACTATTTACAATATTTATACAATGATTAAGGTTAACTTCAACAACAGTTACCTTCAACTCACTATTTACAACAATAAATGACAACCAGAACAACACTATGTAGCAACAATACAACAAACACAACTTTCTGGGATGGGGGAAAAAGGGAAGTACCATTGCAATGAAGATCTGCTTGGGATTTATCCTGTTTCCCTCTCCACACCAACCAATCCAGACAGGGGAGTGATTGGTAATCATCAGTGCAGACACCTAATGTTAATCACCCTACAAGGAGGCCAGAGGAATATATATATTCGATGTGATGCGATGTGGACGGCAAAGGAAAATAACCCATGTTTGACACAGAGGCAAGAGTGAAGTCTGTTAAAAGGGACTTTGAAGGCGTTTGCAAAGTTGCAACTGATGTCATCCATAGAGGAGACATGTGAGGAAGTCCCTGTTCAAGAGATGGCTAACTTGTCTATAAAAGGCAGATGTGGAGATTAGAAGATCAGATGCTGTTGCTTTCAGCGCAGTATCTCAGAACTTCCAGCTACAAAGTCTTTGAAAAAGACCTTCTGATACATTTTTAGTTTTTGTATTTTTTTAATTACCTACACATTTTGATTGCTAAGAAAACTGTAACCAATAAAAGATTTGCATTGATATCAAAAAGACTTGCCTATCGAGGGTTTTGTGTTTTAAGTTTGTTAGCCAGAACTTACCGCGGAGGAGTCTTCTGACCAGGTTGTAAGCATTTTCTTTTAGATGCTTGTAATTTAGGCCACCTTAGACTAACTTTACCTAATTTAAGAATAATAAAAATAAGGTAGAAGGTAATTTTTATACTTAAAACAAGAAAAAAAAATCTGCCAATGGGGTAAGCAGAATACACTTGTTTTCCCTTTGAATTAAGTTTATTTTTCTTACCCCATTGGCAGATTTTTTTTCTGCTATCAATTTACCAGTCGATCTACATCCCTACCCTCACCTATGGTCACAAGCTTTGGGTTGTGACCGAAAGTATGAGATTGCGAATACAAGCGGCGAAAATGAGTTTCCTTTGTAGGGTGTCTGGCCTCAGCCTTAGAGATAGTGAAAGGAGTTTGAACCAGCAACCTTCTGATTAGCAACCCTGTGCTCTAGCCACTACGCCACCACCACCAATAATAATGACTAAATTAATAGCATTTTCTTCTGAAATAAGTATGGGGGTTGACTGTTGCACTAATGCTGGAATATAGTCTTAATAATTTTATTTTTGACAACCAATTTTTTCTGATATGTCAAAATGTAAAATGTTAATATGAGTAGATTGTCTCTCTCCAGTTGGAATGTGAATGGGTTGGGGCACCCAATAAAAAGAAGGAAGGTTATTTCTTTTTTAAACATAAGAAATATGATATAGTGTTTCTTCAAGAAACACATCTTTCCCCACAGGAAGCTGAACATTTTGGAAAGACGTAGGGTGGACATGTTTTCTTTAGTGCTGGCTCAAGTAAGAGCAGGGGAGTCATTACTTTGATAAGTAAGCATCTACAATTCAAATGTCTCAAACAGATTAATGATAAGCCCCCCTAGAGCAACATTGACTCTTCACAGGATGTGTATAAATCTTTGTCTTACAGATATTTGGAGACTTGGGAGGGACTGTAAAAATAATTTCATCAGTCCATAATATTTATTTAAGAATAGATTTTTTTATATATATCTTATATATCTTTTTATATATGTTCCTCATTCATCTGTTGTGGATAGCTCAATTGGAAACATTTAAGTCTCAGATCACATCCTGGTAAGTTTAGAGGTGCTTCCACATATGGAGAAAAGGAAATCATATAGTTTTTCAATTTAATGTATCCCTTTTGCAAAATCCTGATTTGCAATAAATGTTAAAGGCTGAAATCAATATTTATAGCCGTGGCCAAAAGTATTGGCAGTGACATAAATTTTGTGTTTCGCAAAGTTTTCTGCTTCAGTTGTTGTGGTGTTGATTCACATTGATTCTATATTATTGTGCAGAGTGATCAGATGCATTTAAAATAATTACACTAATCACATCAGCAGCACCTGGGAAAGTGTGATCAAGTACTAGTCAGGTGAAATCACTCTATCATTCTGATTGGATTATAAGAGTAGACTGATTGCTATAAAAGGAGGGAAGAAGTGCTTCCAATCATTGTGTTCTTGTTCACAATGGATACCTCTAAAGAAAGATGTGCAGCCATCATCGCTTTGCATCAAAATGGCCTCTTTTGTTAGAAGTTTATATGGAATCATTAAAGAATGGAAAGCTTCCGCCAACCATTACACAAGGCCTGATCAGTCTGATTCTTAAAAAGGACAAAGATCCAAACGAGTTTAAGAGTTACCATCCAATTTCCCTGATCCAGCTAGACGTAAAAATATTGTCAAAAATTCTAAATCTGAGTTTTGGCTCTGACAGCGTACTGGCCCATAACGGCTTTTCAGCTGGGAGCCTACCAGTGGCCCAAACAGGGCACTAAGTATTTGGGTACGTTATTTCCAGCAAATTTGTGAGATTTAGTTAATTTCGACCCTTCAATAAAAAGGTTTCTAGCAATGTGGGCAGGTCGGTTTCATTACATTTATCGATGATTGGGAAGGTTAATGTTATTAAAATGAATTGCATTCCAAAATTTAACAACCTGCTACAGCAACTCCCTGTAGATGTCCCCCTTTCTTATTTCAAGCTATTTGATAGCATAGCGAAGTCCTTCATTTGGAATGGGAAACATACCAGTTTACATTTCAATAAGATGCATAGGGTGATTGATATATGTTGGCTAGGCCTATCCAAGATTTTGTTTTATTATTTATATTTATAATTTATATTATTATTATATACACCCCGTTATCTCGCATTTACACTCGGTATGGAAAAGAGTGTTTAATTCGGACATTTATTTAAATGTTGCCTTGAGTTTATGGCTTAACCTCAAATTACGTATTAATAAATCCCTTTTCTGCTGGTCAGAGTGGATTGTAAAGGGTACTACACTCTGTGACAAATATGTGAGTGGAGTGTTGAGATCCTTTGAAAATCTGGTTCAACATTTTGGGATTCCCAGATCTCAGTTCTTTAGGTATTAACAGCTGTGACACCTGCTCTGTACTATGTTTGGGAGTAGCATACACCCCCCTAAAGCGACAGATACTCTGGGAGTGGCTATTACTGCTTTTGGAAAAAGTCATGAGGCATCAGTGTTTTACTCTCTTCTAATTCAGAGTCTGGGGGACAGAGCTTCAACGTCTCTCAATAGATTATGGGAGGAAGTTATAAACTTGGTATTGGAGGAGGGAGAGTGGGCTAGGATTCTAAAAAACATCAAGTCTGCTTCTAGAAATGCAAGGGTGCACCTTACGCAATTCAAGATTTTACATTGATTTTATTGGACCCCCTCTATATTGTATAGGCTTGGTCTTTAAGGCACACCCACCTGCTGGTGATGCCAATCAGAGGATGGAGACATAACACATTTACATTTATGCATTTGGCAGATGCTTTTATCCAAAGTGACTTACAGTGCACTTATTACAGGGACAATCCCCCCGGAGCAACCTGGAGTTAAGTGCCTTACTCAAGGACACAATGGTGGTGGCTGTGGGGATCGAACCAGCGACCTTCTGATTACCAGTTATGTGCTTTAGCCCACTATGCCACTGCCACCACATGTCTTCTATATAGGCTACTTGCAGGTATGTCTTCTATATAGACTACTTGCAGGTATGAATTCGCTCATGTGTTCTCAAGCAATGTGAATGAGTGAAACTCATTTTACAGTGTGAGCACTTGTATGGTTTTTCTCCAGTATGAATTCTCTTATGTGTTTTTAGGTGATCTGACCGAGTAAAACTCTTTTCACAGTGTGAGCACTTGTATGGTTTCACTCCGGTATGAGTTCTCTCATGTGTTTTTAGGTGTTCTGATTGAGTGAAACTCTTTTCACAGTGTGAGCACTTGTATGGTTTTTCTCCGGTATGAATTCTCTCATGTGTTTTCAAGCAATGTAACTGAATGAAACTCTTTTTACAGTGTGAACACTTGTATGGTTTCTCTCCAGTATGAATTCTCTCGTGTGTTTTCAGGTGGTCTGACTGAGTGAAACTCTTTTCACAGTGTGAGCACTTGTATGGTTTCTCTCCAGTATGGATTCTCTCATGTGTTTTTAGGTTTTCTGATTGAGTGAAACTCTTTTCACAGTGTGAGCATTTGAATGGTTTTTCTCCAGTATGAATTATCTCATGTGTTTTCAGGCAATGTAATTGAGTGAAACTCTTTTTACAGTGTGAACACTTGTATGGTTTCTCTCCAGTATGGATTCTCTCATGTGTTTTTAGGTTTTCTGACTGAGTGAAACTCTTTTCACAGTGTGAGCACTTGTATGTTTTTTCTCCCGTATGAATTCTTTGGTGCTGTTTCAATTTGCCGGCTGTAATAAAGTTCTTCCCACATACAAAGCACACATGAACCCCCACACTGGTATGAATTTTCTGGTGCTGTTTAAAATAGGACACATGTGCAAAACTCTTTTCACAAAATGAACACTTGTAAGGCTTCTCTTCTGTATGAGTCTTCAAATGTTTTCTTAGGTATCGTGCTAGAACAAATGTTTTACCACACGTATCACATTCAAATGGTCTTTCTTCAGAGTGATGGTGGAGATGATTCTTGTGATCGATTGCATCTGCAAAACTTTTCCCACACTGATGGCACGTGTAAGGCTTCTCTCCATTATGAACTCTCATGTGTTTATTAAGATGGCTTTTACTTGTGAAGCACTTTCCACACTGAGAGCAGGTGAGAGATTTCTTGGATGCTTTTCTTTCATGATTTTTTGGAGACAAATTCTTTTCAGTCTTTGAAAAACTCAAATATTTTTCTCCAGTTATAAAATCATGCTGTTTCTCCTCCACTTCATTCAACTCTTCACATTCCTCTTTTACTTCCATCAGATCTACAATGAACACAATAAGTTGACAAAAATCAATTCAAGAGGAACACATTTCAATCATCAAATTTAATGGCAGCATAAAACAGACATCCATTTGTGATTTTTTTATTTGCTGTGCAAAAGGTTTATATTTATACCATCAATTCGGTCTAATAAGTGATTATCATCATACGAAAGTTTGCATATGACATTTTTCTGCTCTGTGTGAGATTTTGTGAACCAACAGCACAGATGTTGCACCTGTTTATTTACAAGCACATCTTCAATCATTTATTTTTTCCTCCCCTTTTTCTCCCCAATTTAGAAGCCCAATTCCCAAAGCACTCCAAGTCCTCATGGCGGCGTAGTGACTCATCTCAACCCAGGTGGCGGCAGAGGATGAATCTCAGTTGACTCTGCCTCTGAGACATGCATCTTATCACGTGGCTTGTTGAGCATGTTAGCGCGGAGACATAGCGTGTGTGTGGAGGCTTCACGCTATTCTCCGTGGCATCCACACACAACTCACCACGCGCCCCACCGAGAGCTAACCACATTATGGTGACCACGAGGAGGTTACCCCATGTGTCTCTACCCTCCCTAGCAACTGGGCCAATTTCGTTGCTTAGTCGATCTGGCTGGAGTCATTCAGCACACCCTGGATTCAAACTCACGACTCCAGGGGTGGTAATCAGCGTCTTAACTCACTGAGCTACCCAAGTCCCCCTGCACTTCATTACTTGACTTGTTTGGGTGTTGTCCTGTTCTGTGGAGATGTTTGGTCAGGGTTTTTCCTGAGTCAAAAATGATTGAGTAGAATGAGAGATCCCACTTGACACTGTCCTGTAAATATCGAGAATCCTGCTGGACTGCTGAAATCCTGCCGAAGCCATGCTGCGCACATGGATATTTACATATTGCGATACAGCAATCTCTACATCTCGTTGCCACAACATACAGTGCATCCAGAAAGTATTCACAGTGCTTCACTTTTTCCACATTTTATGTTCCAGCCTTATTCCAAAATTGATTAAATTGATAGAGCGTAGGTGCACAGCCATTTTCAGATCTCTCCAGAGATGTTCAATCGGGTTCAAGTCTGGGCTCTGGCTGGGCCACTCAAGGACATTCACAGAGTTGTCCCGTAGCCACTCCTTTGTTATCTTGGCTGTGTGCTTAGGGTCGTTGTCCTGTTGGAAGATGAACCTTCACCCCAGTCTGAGGTCCAGGGCACTCTGGAGCAGATTTTCATCAAGGATGTCTCTGTACATTGCTGCATTCATCTTTCCCTCTATCCTGACTAGTCTGCTGCAGAGATGGTTGTTCTTCTGGAAGGTTCTCCTCTCTCCACAGAGAAACGCTGGAGCTCTGTCAGAGTGACCATCGGGTTCTTGGTCACCTCCATGACTAAGGCCCTTCTCCCCCGATCATTCAGTTTGGCTGGGCAGCCAGCTCTAGGAAGAGTCCTGGTGATTCCAAACTTCTTCTATTTACAGATGATGGAGGCCACTGTGCTCATTGGGACCTTCAATGTTGCAGAATTTTTTCTGTATTCTTCCCCAGATCTGTGCCTCGATACAATCCTGTCCCGGAGGTCTACAGACAATTCCTTGGACTTTATGGCTTGGTTTGTGCTCTGACATCCACTGTTAACTGTGGGACCTTATATAGACAGGTGTTTGCCTTTCCAAATCACGTCCAATCAACTGAATTTACCACAGAAAATCAAGTTATAGAAACATCTCAAGGATGATCAGTGGAAACAGGATGCACCTGAGCTCAATTTTGAGTGTCATGGCAAAGGCTGTGTGTACATGTGATTTATTCATTTTTTATTTTTAGTAAATTTGCAAAAATTTCAAACAAACTTCTTTCATGTTGTCATCATGGGATATTGTATAAGTGCTGCGAATACTTTCCGGATGCACTGTATATCATCCAGCCCTAGTCACATAACAAAAGTCATACTGTACATGTTTGAAATAACATGAGGGTCAGTACATGCACCTATTTAAAAGACAACTGAGCACTAAAACTAAAATTAAAACAGCAAGGAACTTTTTAGTTTGACTTTTGAGTGATAAAACTCAGACTCTGACATAATAGTCGATTGTCAGGAAAATGTAACACAACATTAAATAAAGATACATACCTGCAGGAATAAAATCATCATCATCTTCATCACTCTGTTGTTCCTCTGTGTTTTCTTCTTTTATCTCCTCCTGCTTCACTTCAATCTTCACTGGTGTCTGCAGCATCTGCTGTTTGTCATCATCTTCATCACTCTGTTGTTCCTCTGTTGTGATTTCTTCTTTTATCACTTCAATCTTCACTGGTATCTGCAGCATATGCTGTTCTCCAGCATGAATCACATCCACCTGCTCTCTCATGATGAACATCTGAACACAAAAACATCATTATAAATGGACTGATATTCAAACAACTCATAAATATTACTATCTGATTAAACACAAGAACTGTTCTGTTTTTCCAGAAATGATATAAAATAAATAGTGTTTAGTTTTATTTTCTTGACTGCAGGCTCTATATACAGAGCTGGCCGCCCGGCCAAACTGAGCGATCAGGGGAGAAGGGCCTAAGTCAGGGAGATGACCAAGAACCTGATGGTCACTCTGACAGAGCTCCAGTGTTTATTTGTGGAGAGAGGAGAACCTTCCAGAAGAACAACCATCTCTGCAGCACTCCATCAATCAGGCCTGTATGGTAGAGTGACCAGACGGAAGTCACTCCTCAGTAAAAGGCACATGACAGCCAGCCTGGAGTTTGCCAAAAGGCGTCTGAAGGACTCTCCGACCATGAGAAACAAAATTCTCTGATCTGATGAAACAAAGATTGAACTCTTTGGCCTGAATGTCAAGAATCATGTCTGGAGGAAACCAGGCACCGCTCATCACCTGGCCAAGAGATGGGTGAGACTTCTCCATCTTTTCTAAATAACATGAATAAATGCCCACCTTGAGTACCACCATCTGGGAGAGTTTCCAAAGAGGCATCACTAAACATAACCAGTTTCAAGGAGCTGTCTTTTGTCAAGTTCTGAAATTAGAGAGTCACTTCCAGTGATCATCATGCTGAATATGAACGATAGCATATTTCGTAGTGGAAGTAAGAATAGATGTGTTACACATTAAATCTGGTCTACTCTGTCTAGCAACACACAAGATTTGACCAATCTTAGACTTCAGCTTGTCTGTCTCACAGTTTGTTAGTGGAGCTTTATATTAAACTGCTCTGACGGGATCCATAACAATGGGCTGAAGCCCTTTTATGCAGGTGCATTGATGTACTCGTACCTCACCATCTCCAGAAGAAATCTACATTTCAGCATAACTGAAGCTGTTGTGCTCTTAACGGCCATATTCAGGGTCAACCTGTGATACATGATACCCCAGCTGCTGCATGGTAACTATAACTTTGTTGTACCAGTCCAAAGCGGCATTTGCCAAGACATCACACATTTCATCAACTTCCATAGAATTCCTTTACACTGTGCTTCTGGAGGCAGGTGGATGTATAAGTTTCTCCTTTGTCCTACTTTCAACCTGAAACTAGGGGTGTGCGATATGTATCATCTACGATTATATCTTAATAGTTGTTTTTACAATGTGAAAGTTGACATTATCGAGTATGTTACTCACTTTGCAAAAACCAATCAAAAATGCACCTTGAGAGTCGACACATTCACTGCGTGATGTAACCGATTAGAATGCAGAGCGCTAGTATATGCGTACATGGCCACCGCAAGTTAAGATAGTGTTGCAGCCTAAAAATGCATGACTGAACTTAAAAATGAGATAACAAACAGCACCAGGAGACACCACCAGCCTAGCAATCTACGTCATTAGATTTAATTGCTAGACGTGGGTCAACCTCATTTGCATGGAGGTGGTTTGGCTTTGAAAAGACAGATGATGTCGCTCAAAAGACGGCAAACTGCAAACTATGTCGGAAATCGGTTGCCATTAAAGAAAGCTTGACAACTACCTTGTTTCACCATCTGTGATCTAACAACCTCAAAGAATATGAAAACCTTCGGGAGTCAACTGTCCACAACAGGCCTTAACCAGACAAGGTGCCAGCACAAAAACCACATGTGTCAAACTTTATCATTCTAATTTTCATGCCCCGTAGTTCAATATGATGAGTATTTTATGTCCTTGTCTTATTTACATTAAGGGAAGTGTCTGTTTAAACTGCTCTCTTTTGCTGGTTTTTGCTGGATTTTACAAAGTAAATCCTGTAGGCCAGTTTGAAATTGTTTTGTTTTGTTTGTTTGTTTGTTTGATCAATAAAACTTGCACTGGTGATTACAATGTTTTTGTATCATTTGTAATTGAATGCTTCAGTTTTAAGTGAATAAATATGACCTGTTTTCCTTAAATAAGTTGTTTCCATTAATATCACTAATAAGCCACAATTCTTATCCTATAAACAAGAGCTAGTACAATATAAGTAGGAATGCACCGATCCGATACCTGGATCGGCATCGGCTCCGATACTGAAGCTTTTAGATGGATCGGGTATCAGTCCAACGAGCACGATCCAAATCCAATACCGTGTGTTAGTCATATTCTTTATTATCAAGCTCCAAAAATGACATAAAAGAACCATAAAAACACCATTAAAGCAGTTCATATGACTCATACATTTTATTCAAAGACACTTGAAGACGTCCAATAGCTCTGTGAATCACAAAAGGCTGTCTTTAATAAGTAAATATATAGTTTGCGCAGTTAGTGAATGGTGCTGCTCCGTTGACACGAACTCGCACACAGGCTGGTGATGCACTCGCGACTATTTTTAGCCTTCACAGCGATGCACAATACTTGAGCGCTACTCAAGAACAGCATCTCAAATGTAGATGCTCAACAGTTCACTTCTCTTATAATATGCATTTAGAATGGCGCCGGAGGAAAGAAAAAAGTTCCTAGCAAGTGCATTGCTTTGAGCTAAGACAACCAAACAAAAAAAAAAAAAAAACAAGACAGTAACAAATAAATTCGTGAGACATTTAAGTGATGTACATTCATACCACTAATACATGAAATAGTGATTCGAGATAATTTTTTAAAAATGTTACTTGTTCTTTACTTATTTCTGTTGCAGTCTACAAAACAATTGTCCAATACAAATACTGAAGTCCTCCGATTTCATTTTCAACACAATCGATAACCATTACAGTTGTGTTTGTATGAAAGGAGAGAGCGTGAGACATGAAAGAAACCGGAGAATTTCAGAGCTATGTAATAACATGTTGTGTAGTTTAGTCACACAACCAACATATTTTCATCATTTAAAATGTGTAAGTTAATAATAATAATAATGTAACCACACCAATAATAATAATAATACTGCATTTGCTATTCCTTTGATTACTAATTTAATTTGTTGAATTTGTTGATTTTCAAATATAAAACCTGTTTAAATGATTTCAGTGTGTATCAGTACTTTTTGTACATTTTCAGCACATATTAACAATACCGTGATAACACTGATAACCGTGATATTTTTGGTCACGATAATCATGATATGACATTTTCATACCGTTATCTCTGGTATATCTGATTATTTCTGGCAATTTTTTATACCACAAACACAAGTCATTTACATGTTTGCAGTATTTAATTTTACACATACAATCCATTTAGCCATTCATGACACCCTTTCAAAGCTTGTATATCACTGATTGCAGGTTTGCAATGTTTTGGCCATGTTTACGTGCATAATCTGTGCCAAAAGTGTAAGAGCAAAAAAATAAAAAAATAAAATAGTCTTAATAACACACATCAAACTTAGTGTTAATATGCAATTACCAATTCACAACACATGAATTACACTTAGGCAAATCATTTAAGTTTTGCTATTTGTTTCTTATGCTAGCAACTTGATTGACACCTTTTAAAACCTTCTGTACGCATGCAATTCATTTCCGCTTATACAAATCTTACTCTGCGCATGCAAATCTTTCAGGCACTATTTTACCATAATAGAAGCCCGGTTGATGCGCGCGCCCAGAGAGCAGATCATCGTTCTGTTGCACTGGCGCGAAAGCTTTAATTGCACCGCAAAAATACATCAGTGCATATGAGAAGCATTTAGCTGAACTAAAGATTGTCGTTAAATTTCCCTCGGCGGTCCTAAATAGCCTTTCACTTGGGCAGTCGCCGAAAAATCTTCAAAGGGAGACCATGGCATTGTTCTTTCCCTGCTGTCCACGCTCCAAAAGCTGCGACCCACCAGATGAGAAACACTGGACTTCTGGTTCTTAACTTAACTGTCTTTCTCTTACGTCTTGCCAATAACCAGTAACAAAACAAGCTCCATCAGGCGGTTATACATTTCTCTTACACCCATTAAAACACCAAATAGATATATATATATTTAAAAAAAAAACCATACACAGAAAAATAAATACAAATGCCAATAATAATATAAAACACATTGAACACTTACCGAACTGAGCATCCAAACTGTCAGATCTACTTCTTCTGGTACTTTCTGTCGGTTTAAAAACAACTTCTGGTGAATTTCCGCCTCCTGCTGGACTGGAGTGTTTAAAACACCAACATCTGATTAATCAGTCCTGCTGACGCTCAATTTAAAAATCTCCTAAATGTTCCTATATTTTGAAATATTCCTCTAGATAAAAAGTACACAGGGTCTGATGTTACATCATTATAATAGGATGGATAATTATAATAATGACTGCAATAAATGTTTCAGTAAGTGGAAAAAGTTTTGTCATGTATCAAAGTCAAAACAAATCAAAGAGTTTATAAAGGATGGCCTTTAATAGTGACATCAGACGGCAAAACAAATAAAGTTCATTTTTTTATTTTTATATGGTGACATTTTATGCTATCTGGGCAATTTGTACATCTATTTGTCATAACGCTAAAGATGCATTTTAGGCAGGGGTTCTTCAACTTTCTCAGTCCTGGCAGTTACGGGTCAGGAGCTTCAGATAATGTTCACCTCAACCATCAGAATGAGGAAAATGGGACTAAATTAAAAGACAGGCTTTGACATTGTCTGATCAGTCTGCTAATGGGCCTTGTCTAATAGCCTACAACAAATAAATACTTCACCACTGGTATATCGTAACAATACCTTTTATTTTAAAGTAGCAAGCACCTCGTGGTAATCTGTTGAATGTAAAGTGTGTGAGATGTGTTAATGACGTTAACTGTCATAGGAGAATTTACTAGCTGCAAACCACTTGATAACATTTAATTTGACATGGAAGAAAAGAAACAAAAACTTCAGTAGACAAGAGCTGGATGCAAGGAAAAGTTCCCCTTGGAAACCTTGATAATAATATCATCTAGGGAAGAGGGGGGTAAATGTGAAAGGGTGGTGGAGGCTGTCTCCACTGTGCCCAACTCTAATAGAGATGTGGATGGGGTGAAAAAGAAAGTCTCAGCTTTCTACTGTTATAATTATTTTGTTTCTATGAATGCTAAAGATCGCAGAGAGCGCAAATATGCCGCACATCCGTTTGAATAAGCAAGTTGTTTTTCACCACATTAACAACATTGATGGTTTTACATGGTTTGAAAGCTGAAGATAGAAATATCATTAAACACAAAACAGTCCAAAAATTTTATTTGGTCTAAACCAAAGTCCATTACGAAAACACAGTTCAATTAATTAAACATCTTACCTCTTAGGATTTAAGACAATGGTGAGGTTATCCTAACTTTAAGATGTTATTTACTAGAGAAATTCTAGTTTTTGGGTGAACTATCCCTTTAATTTTCCAGGCCATTTTGTCAACTTTAAACTGGTGAACATTGACAAGAACTCATAAAGGGAAAGTTCAACCAAAATTACAATTATGAAAACCCATATTTTATGTTAGTTTCAGTCACCATTAGGGCTGAAACGATTTCTCGGCTTTATCAACAAGGTCGACAATAAAACATTTTCGTCAAAAAATTTCGTTGTCGTATAGTCGTTTGATCTCATGTAAGGTAACATTAGATCACATTAAACTGTAATGATGACGCACGAGAGCAGCACTGCAGTTCTGACTGAGGAGAGAAAGAATTACACAGATCACCGTCCAGATGCACAAACTTTCCAAACAGCTTCAGGTGAAGTAGATCACAAAGTATTGAATTATACAAAAAAACAAATAAGCAAATTCAGAGGCACTCTCCTTGTGGAAAAAGCAGAGCCAGAGCTCTTTAAAGGAAACACCCCGGCGTTACATCAAAAATTAATTTACATTTAATGTGTTATAGCTTTATTAAAGTTCAAATAATATGGAAGCAGATGATGTAAATAACTTCAAACTCCAAAACTGGCATTTCTCTGTGCGGTCAGCGCCTCTTCTGAGAGTTACACAAATGTTCCTATATAAGAGGGAGAGATTGAAACTGCACCGGCTGATGCACACTCTGTCACGGCACGCTCATCCCTCGAGCACACACGCTTAATGCAGCTAGATTATAACGTGATGTCTCACAACTTATTGAGTCATAATATATGTATTACTGTGCATTTCTTATCGTGAAGAAATTGGCAAAACACAGCTTTATTAATAAGAGAGAGTTTTTGTGAGTTAAAGATGGACTGAAGTGAACAGAAAGGCAAGAGAGGTGTAGTCTTCACCCCATTACACACTGCAGTGTAGACCTGATCAATGCACAATATATTTGTCTTAATGACATTCTACTTGCACCCCATTCAGCTCCTGCTATACACCTTAATATATTTATACCTTTTTTACATTCGTCCAGTCATTTCTGAGCATGTGTCCTGAAGGTCAACCTACAGTCCATCCAGACACCTAGATATCTTCTGACATTGACTTGTTTAAGTACTTGCTCATAAAGTTTCACTTTAACTTCAGGAATGCTGTAATGCTTGGCCGGGCCATGAGGGCGCATGGCTGGCACTGAGGCAACTAATCAGTGGGAGAGAGAGATAAAAGGGATCCTGAGACACCAGTTCGAGAGAGCCACATGCACGTGTGTTTGAGTTGACAACTTTTATGACATAAATTAACTTTAAGTTGAATGTTCTGCCTGTTCCCGCCTCCTCCTTGGCCACTTTAGACTGGTGCTGAAACCCAGGAAGTAGGAGGGAAACCCTGACGGTGAGTCCTCACCGCTGCTGTCCGCCAGGGGAGGAGCCACGGACATCCGCCAGTGGACGGAGGAGTCGCTGCTGGCTGGCAGGAGTCAGAGGACCCACTAATATCCGCCAGGGGATGGAGGAGTCACTGCCAGTCGTAGGGAGTCAGAGGAACTGCCGCCATCCGCCAGGAACGGGATTAGACATTCTGTCCATAGGAGTCGAAGGACTTGCTGCCGTCCACCCAGGGAGGAGCGGCTGTCATTTGCCAGTGGGCAGAGGAGTGACTGCGGATCAGGCAATAGCGTGTCTGATACCAGCGAGCAAGTTTTTCTCTCTCTATCTCTGTGTCTCTCCCGCTTGCACTTTTCCTCCCCTCACCTCTCCCCAGGTTCCCAGAGAGGTGGGGAAGACCTGCTGGCAGAAGGATGGCTGGAGCATCAGTTTCCTGTTCTTAGATGACAATAGTGGTCTTCTGATGCAGTACCCCATCCGCCTCAATGTTCGACATGTTGTACGTTCAGAAATGCTTTTCTGTGTAGCACTGTTGTAACCCATGTTTATTCGGGTTACTGTGGCCTACCTGTCAATATATTTTCAAGACAAATAGAAAATAATAGAATAAAACATTTCCTGATGTTTTTTTTTTCATATATCAAAGAGAAAAAGCAAAAAAATCAAAAATCTAGAACAGGATTAATTATTTTCACACAAAAATTTTGTGAGACAGCTGGCTGTCAAACACATATTGATCTACACATAAAACATAAGATACAAATACATTACACATATGTATTTTCTCAGGCACTTATTGAGGCTAAAACATGCACAACTTACATAATTTTAGTAATTCACACAAATGACATTCTTATGGACATAGCATACTGTTCATGTGTTAAACTTGCTATAGTTTACTTCCACGTTGTTTCTTCATCAAATAGCAATGTCAAATGTAAATTAAATCAATCACTGAAACAACAGCACCACCTTGAGTAGCTTTGAATTAATCATAAAAGTATAATTAATAGAAGTCCCTATACATTTTTGGTACATAAGCCATATTAAAATATATATATATTTTTAGCAATTTTGGCTCTTTTTTGTGTGTGTGTGTGTTTTACACCATTTATAAGAGAAACATTTAGGAATACTAAAGAGGTGTGGGCACACCTCCAAAAACTGGATGAGGTCCCGGGTCACTTAAGACCCCATGTATGCGTTTAAGGGTTAAAGGAATATGGAAGTATGTTATTAATTAAAAAAATATTTTAATATCTGATTTTACATGGAAATGTTTAAAATTTTATTCAGTCACAGCTTTACATTTCAGCATAGTTTGGGGGTGACAGATGTACCAGGCAAGCATGAATATATTTGTGAACTGACATGCTTCGTAGAACAGTTGGCAGTTTAGGAGACCAGACTGGTTCTGACCACAGTTATACACCTCTGGAAGGTGTAGTGGAAATCTCACTACACCTAGAAAATCTCTTGAAAGTTTATGTAGATGCCAGAAAAAAGTCTTCCTTTAAATGTAAAATTCTCTATCAATTGCCCCTCCAATATTCCTCCCGTCCTGGACAAGCATTAATGTCGAGCCCTGGTATAGTCAGTATTCAGTGATGCTAACTTTCATGTCATGTTAGCACTGCATTCGTTGCACTGCAGGATGGTCTCATCTTAAGACACGGCTGCACATGCAAAAGTTTGGTTAGGAGGCACAATGCTTTGTTCACACAACAGGAAAAAAAAAGACTGTTTTTTTCCTCAAATCTGATTTTTTAGACTGACTGTTCAAACTGCAGGTTATATGTGGACAGATCTGATTTCTTTCTGTTCAGACTGCAGTTGCTTTTGAAAGCAGGTCCACATTAATCATAGTAAAGAAGGAAACTTGCATATGTTCACCATGCATGAGTGCTTAAACAATGCTAAACATGGTTTTACATGAGGGCTGTATCCAAAATATCACCTTGATACCATGTCAAAATTAAAATAGAATTATTAAAATAATTTTTACAGTGAAAGTCAATCTTTGGATTTATTATCACTATTTACTTGATATCATTGGACCAGAAGATGATTCTTACTCACTGTGACTATGTGGGCAATTCTTTTTTTCATGTTGCCATAAAGAACTTGCTGAGATGAAACTTTTCTCACATGAAGGGCAGTGGTATGGTTTCTCTCCAGTATGAATTCTCTCATGTGTTTTCAGGTGTTCTGATTGAATGAAACTCTTTCCACAGTGTGTGCACTTGTATGGTTTCTCTCCAGTATGAATTCTCTCATGTGTTTTCAGGTGTTCTGACTTACTGAAACTCTTTCCACAGTGTGAGCACTTGTAAGGTTTCTCTCCAGTATGAATTCTCTCATGTGTTTTCAGTGTTTCTGTCTTACTGAAACTCTTTTCACAGTGCGAGCACTTGTATGGTTTTGCTCCAGTATGAGTTCTCTCATGTGTTTTCAGTGTTTCTGACTTACTGAAACTCTTTCCACAGTGTGAGCATTTGTATGGCTTTTCTCCAGTATGAGTTCTCTCATGTGTTTTCAGTGTTTCTGACCGAGTGAAACTCTTTTCACAATGTGAGCACTTGTATGGTTTTTCTCCAGTATGAATTCTCTCATGTTTTTTCAGGTTTCCTGACAGAGTGAAACTCTTTCCACAGTGTGGGCACTTGTATGGTTTTTCTCCAGTATGAATTCTCTCGTGTTTTTTCAGGTTTCCTGACAGAGTGAAACTCTTTTCACAATGTGAGCACTTGTATGGTTTTACTCCAGTATGAATTCTCTTGTGTTTATTCAGGTTTCCTGACAAAGTAAAACACTTTTCACAGTGTGAGCACTTGTAAGGTTTTTCTCTAATATGAATTCTCTTATGTGTTATCAGGTGTTCTGACTTAATGAAACTCTTTCCACAGTGGGAGCACTTGTATGGTTTCTCTCCAGTATGAATTCTTTGGTGCTGATTCAAGCTGTTGGCTGTAATAAAGATCTTTCCACATTTAAAGCACATATGAGCCCCCACACCGGTATGTATTTTCTGGTGCGCTTTAAAATAGTACAGGTGTGCAAAACTCTTTCCACAAAATAAACACTTGTAAGGCTTCTCATTTGTGTGAGTTTTCAGGTGTTGTTTTAGATATGCTGCTACAACAAATGTTTTCCGACACTTATCACATTCATATGTTTTTTTTGCAAAAATCTTCCCACACTGATGGTATGTGTAAGGCCTCTCTCCAGTATGAACTCTCATGTGTTTATTAAGATTGCCTTTAAGTGTGAAACTCTTTCCACACTGAGAGCAGGTGAAAGATTTCTTGGCTGCTCTTTGAGTTTTTTTTGGAGAGAAATTATTTTCAGTCTTTAAGCAACTCAAAGATTTTTCTCTAGTTATGAAATCATGATGTTTCTCCTCCACTTCCATCAGCTCTGCAATGAACACAGTAAATTGATGTCAAAAACAAATTAAACCCCAATATAATGGCAGATCAAACCTCTATTATTAGTTTTATTTTTGCTCTGGAAAAGGTTAATTATAGTCATTTATAGTGGTTGACAGGTGTAAAAATGCAAAATCTGACAAACAAGCGTATTACAATCATTACTATATTATTACAGAATGTGATACAGATAGTCTCAGATTACTCAAACCTTCACATGATAGATGTGGAGCATGTGAGATTGAAGAGAATAAAGCGCAATTTAAAATGAAGAAAGATGGATGTATGGATGCTGCGAGTTCTGCTTTCAATGTCATTATTCATTACTGTTTGAGAAGAATTGACCAAAATATTGCTTGTATTTCTCCATAAAATGTGTTATTTAATAGGGATGTGCAGTTAAAGTTTTTAAACAGTTGATTAACTATGAATTTTCACAAACTGTTAATCGGTTTTCCAGCTCTCTGCCTCCAGACACTTCCAGTTTTGTTGGTAGCATATCAATATTGTTATTATTTATTTTTTGACATCATATACCCATATAATATATACTCAATAACGCTCGTTCCCCTTCCTCACTCGACGTTGTCAATGAAGTGACACTAGGGGTCGATCTTGAGAGCCCGACACACCTTCAGGTCTTTGAGAATGAGATTTGGCGAGTTTAATTTGCATGCCACTCCCCCGACATATGGGTATAAAAGGGAGGATGGCAGGGAATTCATTCAGATTTTTTTTTCTTCGGAGCCGAGCGGTCACGCTACAGCTTGCGGAGTCATCTGCTCATCGCCACCTTCTCTGTCAGCGTTGCTGTTGGATTTACACCACTTTACAGCGGTCTTCATTTCTGGACTCAGCTGCAGACTACACCTCAGGGCACATTGACAGCCCTGTAAAAGTTAATATCTTTAAAAGAGTGTGAACAGTGACTTTGAATGTCTTTTTAAAGACGTGTCTTTTTAAAGATGCCATTCCATCTCAATACAATTCCTGGATGTGGTCATTACCTCTCCGCATCGGACAGCCACGAGCAATGCCTCATGTGTCTGGGCCAATGTCACGTTGAGGAAGCGTTCGTGGATGGTTCATGTTCTCACTTCAAGAGCATGAACATGGCCGCTTTACAAGTGAGGCCGTCCTTCCGAGAGAGTGCCTCTTCAGCTGTCCCCCTTCCCGGCCCCTTTACCTATGGGCACGGCGCCAAAGTGGCTGACGCTGGAGATGTTTTGCAGGCTTCACTGGGTATGGTCACGCCGGGTAATACCCCGCGGGCCGCCCACCCTGCAGCGCAATTGCTGGCCTCTGTTCCCCTCTAGGATGAGACAGGGAGCTTGCCTCAGTGCCAGCCTAATGTCTCTCCCGGAGCCCGGATGAGATATCGATCACTGTATCGGAGGGCATCCTGGAGGTGTCGGATGCGGAAGACTCGACCAAAACGCCACCTTCGGGTGTGGCAGCCCGGTCTGAGGCGGATGCTGAACTCACTGCCATGCTTTCCCGGGCCGCTGCGATTGTCGGGCTTGAGTGGGACCCTCTGCCTTCCCCATATCACTCGCGGCTGGATGACTGGTTTCTCAGGTTGGCGCACTGTCACGGCCCCGTCCTCCCCAGTGCCATTCTTTCTGGAAGTGCACGACGTGCTGACGCAGTCGTGGAGGGCACCTTTTGCTGCCCGGACCCGATCCTTCAGCTCGGCCACCCCGCCATCGAGGTTAGTGGAGGGTTATGCCATGATTCCCCAAGTGGACAAGGTGATCGTGGCACACCTGTGCCCAATGAGTGCCGCCACTTGGCGGATTCGGCTGTCAGGCCGCCTACACCTTGAATGGCATGGCTCTTCTACAAGTTCACCAAGCCAAGGCGGTAAGAGATCTGCACAAGGGTAATTCTAACCCGATGTGCTGAAAGAACTGCACTCGGCGACCGCCCTCGCCCTCTGAGCGATGAAGGTCACAGCGCTAGCCATCGGCCAGACAACAATATGAGCATGAAGCGATCATCTGTGTTTCGCGACTGCTTTCGGGTCCTTGAATAACGTATAACGTGCGAGTAAGGGCAAAGTACTTTCTGGTGCCCTCCTAGGGAGTTGGTGCCATACGCGGACTGCGTAGTCTGTTTATAGGGAGTGGCGGTACTGCATGAGTCTCTTCAGACCTGGTGGACTTTAGTTGAGAGCTGTGGCTGCTCTGTAGGTGTCTGCATAGTTCTTGTGTTAGCCACAGTGCACGGCACAATTTTCTTATTTTCTTGTCACATTCTCTGCCGTTTATTGTTTCCACAGGGTATCCAAAATGCTGTTACACAAATGATTTAAATGTGGCGGGGACATCTTCTATCCTAATTTCACCCTCAAATTTAGTCATGCTGATATCGCGAGACAGCTTTCACCTCGACGAGAAATATTGTCATGTTGTAATATCGCAAGATCTCGTGGCCCTAATTGTTGGTGCTCTTAAATGGGTTAAATATTGCTTTGAGTGGGTTTGGTGGTGTTCACACTTTATTACTGATAATAAACCCACTGTAAACTGGCACATTAAACTCACTGATTAGTAATCCACACACTAAATAGTCACCAAAGGCTTGCAGACTAACCAGAATGTCCAACTGCAAACAGCCCTCTCACACTTCCTTTGTGAACAGGAAGATACACACAATCTAAAACAGGGATGGGCAACTTTGAAGAGCGAGTGGGCCAACATTTTTTCCTCCATTCTATCAAGGGGCCGGATTACAAATCCGCACTCTAACAACGCTCACCTCTCACCTAATTATTGTGGGTAATCTATGCACAAATAATGAAATGTTCTTTTATAGATTGTTTCAATAAGAAAACTTATCTAGTGGTGGGTCAGCGGTTAAGGCACTGGGTTACTGACCGAAAGGTCGGGAGTTCAAGCCCCAGCACCACCAAGATACCACTGTTGGGCCCTTGACCCAATCTGCTCCAGGGGAGCTTAATCTTATCCAACTAGCTGGCCAGTTTCAAGGCAGGTCTGAACAGCGTTAAAAAAAAAAGTCTGCTCTCTGCCTCATTACTTCAGGCAGATTTTTCATAAGCGACAAAATTGGCTGAAAAAGTTATTGATATTTAGCTAAAAATTTACATAGTATTGATAGCAAATGTTTATATAGCAAGTTTCACAGAAATGTGCTTAAAAATAGAGGCTAGCTGCCTGTCCGGATATGTCTTTTTTCCATAAATAACTAGCATTACTCTTACAAATAAATGCTTCGTACCTAAACCATTTTGACTTTCAATAGACAGTACTGACAACACATTTTTAATAACTTGTCTTACCTCAAAAGATCGCCTCAGTTTTCAATTTGAAGCAGTAAGTCCAACACTCGATGTAATCTCCCGGGATAGGCTCTCTGGCTCCACTCAGGCAAACGGAGGATGATGCGGATGAGTATACATTTATTATTAACGCCCAGTAACCCCTTAACCAATCATGTGTGCTTTTAGCTTATATTGGCATGAGTATCTGGCAGTTTTCAGAAATAAAATTGGTGATTGGATGGTGAAGATATTGAGACAGGAACCATGGGAAAATTTGTTCCCAAATTTGAACGCTCCAGCTGGAAAGGGTTAATGAAGTAACCATTGATGAGTTAGGGTAAGTTAGCGGTCTTGCATTTAAAACCTATACTAAAGCATAGCATAAAAGCTAGCGGTTAGCACCCCGTAGCCTGCTACAGTTAAATACAACTTGTGTTTGCACAAACATGACGTAATTTAACCCTTTAACTTCTCAAACTTTAAACACACGTTTGTCTCTTTCTTATGCATTTTTTAAAATTTGTATCCCATTCCATTAACTCATAACACAAATTGCTCTCTCAATGAACAATTGAGTTTGGAGAGCTGATTAAAATTGATAGTTTCTTCAAAATTCCTTTATTATCACCTTTATCAATTTCTTATAAAAGCTGAATGACTTTAGATAATAATAAGTCTGAAGCAGTGTAATTTTACAGAAAACTTGTGACTGCCTCTCTTATTACCTACCGTCCATCAGTTTCCATCTTATTTTTAATTATTGGCTTTAATTTTAATTCATTTCATTTTGTGAGTTTTGTTTTGTGGGCATTGAGCTGATTTGTTCACATGGAGGGCAAGAGCCAGATCAACTCAAACCCCCAGGCCCACAGTATAAGACTCTAGCAGCTTCCCCATTGTGGAATATTAAACAGACAAAATCCCTCCAATGAAATGTTTCCATTACACAATCACGATCAACAAGCACAGAGCCTCAAACAGAATCTCTGATATTGCTATTAAGCATAACAACAGAACATTTATTGGCATCACTGTGGAAACCTTGTGTCCTGGCATTCATGTGGATGTTACTTTGACATGTACCACCTACCTAAATATTGTTGCCCTTTCATGGCAACGGAATGACCTCTTTCAGCAGGATATTGTGCCCTGCCACACTTCAAAAATTGTTCAGGAATGGTTTGAGGAACATGACAAAGACTTCAAGGCGTTGGCCTTCAAATTCCCCAGATCTCAATCCAATTGAGCATCTATAGGATGAGCAGAACCAACGAGTCTGATCCATGGAGGCCCCACCTCGCAACTCACAGGACTTAAAGGACCTGCTGCAAACGTCTTGGTGCCAGATACCACAGGACACCTTCAGAGGTCATGTGAAGCACATGCCTTGGCAGGTCAGAGCTGTTTTGGCGGCACAAGGGGAACCTACACAATATTAGGCAGGTGGTTTTAATGTCGTAGCATTTTTGCTGTGTAATCACAGAACGACAGACACACCAATGCAAAACTAAACTTGATTCATCAGTTAAAAAAGAAACAGTGTAGGGGTATGGCAAATATGAAAAGCTTGTGTACAGTATACAAGGAGCTCCACAAGTGACACGGCAAAGGAAAATCAGCGTGTGCATTATTATCATCCGCGGCACCGCGCCGGTCTTAGATCATAATAACTTTATTAAAGAAATCTTGAGCTAACTACATTAACATTATCACCTGTTGGGTCAGAAAACATGTACTCTTCCTCCATTCTTCTTTTATCTCTTGCCTCATGAAAGAGCATGTTTTCCTCATTAAAGCTCCAGTGACAAGTAAAAGTGGAAATAAAATTTACCAACATCCAGAAATATCTGAAAAGGCAGGGAACATACTTATATATTTATATTAAGCGCACTTAATTTTTTTTTATTTTGATATATAAAAATACAAGAGAAAAAAAATTTGTTGCACAGTAAATGCAGATTTGTTGGTATAATTTAGCTTTTCATTTGGAGACAATACATTTTCATTCTTGAGTTCTTTGGGAACATGTACTACGACCATTTTGGAAGTTGCTCTAAAACGTCACTGTTTTTGATGACCTCAAAAAAAGAATTTCTTCTGGAATAAGATGAACACACCAGGCGAGGAAATATATAATTTTAAAAGAGAGTTTTAAGAGTTTCAATGCAAATACAACGGCCGATCAACTGAAAGAACATCATGGCATGACACTGTTTTCTGTCATCTGATGGCCTCAGAAAACAGACCCGATTGAAATACAGATATAACACTATTTTGTCGTGGAAGGTGGAGTTTTGACTGTACAGGGCAAGACAGTGATACTTTGAACTGGGGGACAAAGCAGGGAAGCTTTTGGCTAGATATATAAAGCAGAAAGTGTCTTTTTTTACGATTCCTTCAGTGAAACCTGTTGGTGGTGAAATATTTACCTCAGACATTGATATTAAAAATGCTTTTAAAGAATTCTATCTTGATCTCTATAGCTCCATGTCTTTGTCTACAGATGAAGATATTAGAAACTTTGTGGATTCATTAGAACTCCCTAAACTGAAGACTGAGCAAAAATATTCTATTGATTCTTAGATAACCTTGAAGGAGCTTGGCGAGGTAATTAAGGCCTTGCCTACAGGCAAGACTCCAGGGCCAGACAACTTGACCGCTGAATTTTTTTTAGATCAAATGCTCCAGAACTGGCTCCACTTTAGTTAGAATATTATACAGAATCATTAAAAATTTAAAGCTTCCGCCAACCATTACACAAGCCCGGATCAGTCTGATTCTCAAAAAGGACAAAGAGTTAGTCCAATTTCCCATGATCCAGAGAGACATTAAAATATTGTCCAAAATTTTGGCTAACCGATTAAGAAATGACATCTCTTATACATATAGATCAGGTGGGGTTTATTTGGGCCACAGCTCTTCTGATAACATTAGGTGTCTCATCAATATCATGTGGTCAGTGGCGAATCATCAGACTCTGGTCGCTGCCATCTCACTTGACACTGAAAAGGCATTTGATATGGTAGAATGGGATTATCTTTTTAATGTTTTGGAAATATATGGGTTCGGGAATACTTTTTTTCGATGGATTAAGTTACTTTATAGACACCCGGCAGCAGTGGTACAAACAAATGGATTAATGTCAGAGTATGTTACTCTGGATAGGGGTACCCGGCAGGGTTGCCCTGGAACCAGTAGCAGCTGCAATAAGAAAGGAGGATGATCTTCCAGGGGTGATAGTGGGAGGTGTGGCGAATAAGCTTTTGCTTTACGCAGATGACATTTTGTTATTTGTCTCTGAACCCACTAAATCTATGCCTTGCCTCCCCAGGATTATTAATTCCTTCTCTAAATTCAATTAGAGTCAGTTGGTCTAAATCTGAAGCTTTGGCTCTGACAGAGTACTGCCCAGTCACGGCTTTTCAACCAGCGCCTTGCAGTTGAAAATATTTGGGTATTTTACTCCCAGTAAATTAGAATTTTGACCCTTTAATAAAAAGGTTTGAGCGATGTGGGCAGGTGGGTTTCATTACATTTATCTATGATTGGGAAGGTTAATGTTATTAAAATGAATTGTATTCCAAAATGGACTTACCTGTTACAATCTCTCCCTGTAGATGTTCCCCTCTCTTATTTCAAGCAATTTGAAAGCATAGCAAAGTCCTTCATTTGGAATGGTAAGCGTCCCAGATTACATTTCAATAGGTTACATAGGCCAATTGACAAAGGTGGGCTAGGCCTACCCAAGATGTTGTTTTATTATTATGCATTTGGTCTCAGACATTTGGCTCAATGGACGCTTCCACCTGAGAGAGCCCTTCTCTGGTTTTGTATTGAACAGGAAGTTCTTGCCCCTATTTTGCATTGCAAAGCCTTTCTATCAAACTAACCGGAGAAGTTACATCACACCCCGTTATCTCGCATTTGCACGTGGTATGGACAAAAGTGTCCAGTGTTTAATTCAGACATTTACTTAAATGTTACCTCGAGCATATGGCTGAAACCCAAATTTTGTATTAATAAGTCTCCTTTCTGCTGGTCAGAGTGGATTGAGAGGGAGAATAATGCGCTCGGAGACCTATATAAGAGTGGAGTGTTGAGAACCTTTGAAAATATGGTTCAACATTTTAGGATTCCCAGATCTCAGTTCTTTAGGTATTCAAGGAGGTGATTTATAGAAGGCTGGGAAAATTGGATCTGTTTGACAGGAAGTGGGGTGGATATTTGGCTTTTTTGGCAGTATCTCTGGGATGGGCAGTGGAGAGGGATTTCTAGTGTATGTGCATTCCTGTTGTTTTTCGAAAGTATACCTTTTTTTATTTTTTATGATGTAATTGTTGGAGACTACTGTGGTGCATGTTTGTGTGTGTGGGTTTCATTGTATATAATTGATCTTATTTTATGTTGTGCTTGTTTGTTTTATGAATAGAATCATTTAGAAACCCTAAACCAGAGACACTGTTTTAAAAGACTAAACATGTATAAAATGACAAAAAAGACAGCAGGGGGAAAAAACAGTTGTGTGACTTGATTCATAAAACTCATCTGGTAAAAGATTCTGACATGACAGTTGATTGTCATGAAAGTGTAAAACAACATTAAAGAAACATACCTGAAGGAATAAAATCATCTTCATCACTCTGTTGTTCCTCTGCTGTGGTTTCTTCTCTCATCTTCATCAGGTTCCTGCAGTCCAGCAGATTCACTGAACACATCTTCACTGATGTCTGCAGCATCTGCTGTTCATCATCATCTTCATCATCCTGTTCTTGCTCTGTTGTGTTTTCTTCTTTAATCTCCTCCTGCTTCACTTCAATATTCACTGAACACATCTTCACTGATGTCTGCAGCATCTGCTGTTCATCATCTTCATCAGTCTGATCCTCTGTTGTGTTTTGTTCTATTATCTCCTCCTGCTTCACTTCAATCTTCACTGATGTCTGCAGCATCTGCTGTTCATCAGCTTCATCAGTCTGATCCTCTGTTGTGTTTTGTTCTTTTATCTCCTCCTGCTTCACTTCAATCTTCACAGGTGTCTGCAGCATCTGCTGTTCAACATCTCCATCAGTCTGTTGTTCCTCTGTTGTGATTTCTTCTTTTATCTCCTCCTGCTTCACTTCAATCTTCACTGGTATCTGCAGCATCTGCTGTTCTCCAGCGTGAATCACATCCACCTGCTCTCTCATGATGAACATCTGAACACAAAAACATCATCATCATTATAATGGACTGACATTCATCAAACTCAAAAACATTATTACATGATTATACACAAGAACAGCTCAAAACAGCTCATTTTGTTAAACAAAATAACTGAGATAGTACAATTGGTTAGGTTCTTACTGCTACAGAATTTTTACCCTGGGGGAGGTGAATTGCGGGTCTGAGAAACAAACAAAATGTATTTTCGTAACAGCACAGTCGCTAGTATGTTTATCTTTACATTATATTAATATAGTTATATGTGTTAAAGGTGCACGCAGTTATTCTTTTCACACCATTAAAAGTTGTATTCCTAAAGAAATAAATTAGGCGCAGCTGTGGCTCAGGTGGTAGACACTGAACCCCAGTTGCAAACAAATTATAGCAAGTTTAACTGAATCTACTTAAAGTTATAAATTATAGACTTTGGTCCAGGCTGGTACAGGATAAATGCCAACATAACTTATATTTTAAATGTACTCATGAACTGGGACACTAAATAGGAATAAATATCCTAAAGGGAATATATAAATACAATTAAAGAGAATTTATAATTTGACCTCAGGTCACCTCACGGAAGACTTCTCATGTGCAGATTTAACAAACAGAGTTTTTCATTAAACAATTATAAAGGGTGAACGTTTTTAAAACTGAACACAAAACATATTTGATCGGCAAATCACTTTTAAAAAAATGAAGAATAAAAGTAGATTTGCAGTGTTTACAGATCCAACTGAGGCGCAGTATCCGATTCTCTGCAGAACTATTAAATACAAATAAAAAATTTGTCTCATGCGCCCATTTAAAAAAAAATCTATAAAACACAATGGCGAAAAAATAATGAACACTGAATATTTATCACATGGGTTAATTGTCCTTTTAGACGTGTTTAGGACATTAGCACGACGTTTCTGGAACGTTAGTCAAGATTGAACTTTACCAACACGTCTTCAAACTGGACTAAAATATAAACATGAGTTTAGCCACAGACAGAAAGTGTAAATAAACCTGTTCTGAAGTGTTTTAGTTGTTTTGTTCATCTCTTGCATATGACCAGTAATCCCAAAAGTATTTACACAAACTTGAGGAAACCAAAAAGCGTTTGTTTGTGCCCGTCTCTCCAATATATATTATCACCTTCATTGAACTCATTTACAGTCAGTCGCTGGATTTAAAGACTCATTTAAGCATAATATTCTCACATTTCTGTTTGTTTCTCCTGAAAGTTACTTTTTAAAGCGTCCGTAACAAAATAAAGCGACATGCGTCGATAAAAACGTATTTTACAGTCATTAAAACGCCAAAGAGAGAAAAACAACATCTATAAATAAATGTTAATCTCACAAATGATGTGAAACACGTTGAACACGTACCGAACTGAGCGCTCAAACTGAAGCTGTTTCTGAATTCTTCTTCTTGTATATTTTATTGGCATTAGCGCCACCAACTGGACAGGAGGATGAAGTGCCGAATGGAAGAAAACATATAATAATAATAATAATACATTAATATAAAATTGTATTACTTATACAGTGTGTGATATTTAAATATTTATTTCTAAACCTGATGTTTTTAGATATTTTAATAAAGCTCTGTGCACTTTTGTTTGTCCTAGAGCATTACTAATGAGATTTTGCAATATGAGGTTATTTACACTATTGTTCTAAGCATCTGTGTAAGTGTTGCAGCCAGGGACCCATGCGTACTTGGGGCCCAAGCGAGGTGAAGAAAAAAATAAATATTTTCTTTCTTTTTTCTTCTTTTACATTGCTGATAACTGAGGGCAATGTAAAAGTGTCTGGTTGGGCCAAACAATATTAAAAAAGATGCGCAGTACATAATATCTGCATTGGCATAGGCCGTAGGGTATGTGGCTCCTGACAGTAGCACGTGTTCGAATCCGCCTTTTTACAGAGCACTGTAATTGCATATTAGCATTGCTTCGGCGCTCATTTCTCTGTGGGAGTGGGACTGCGAATGCTAAACTAGTGCAACAATTGGAGGGAGAGAGGCAGTACTGGCGGGAGGTGCTCAAACGGGTTGTGGCTGTCATTAAATTTTAAGTGAAAGAGGGCTGCCTTTCTGTGGCGACGATGAAGTACTTGGATCACCACACAATGGTAAATTTCTTGGCATTTTGGAAGTCATCTCTCAGTTTGATCCTTTCCTCACTGAGTACATTAATAAGTATGGACAGAAGGGTAGGGGCAGCACATCCTATCTTTCATCCACTACATGCGAGGACTTGATTCAGCAAATGGGCAACAAAGTGAAAGCTACCATAGCTGCAGAGATACAGCAGGCAAAGTATTTTTCTGTGATTGTGGACTCTACTCCTGACCGGTCACATACTGACCAGCTGACATTCATTTTTAGATTTGTGAGTAAAGAGGGGGAAAATAATCAAATGATTTGTTGGCTTTGAACCAATTGAGAGTCACACAGGAAAGAGTCTGGCTGACACTAATGCTATACTTGACAGTTTAAACTTAGATATTGCAAACTGCAGGGGCCAGGCATACGATAATGCAAGCATTATGTTGGGCATTATAACAGGCTGCAGACTCACTTGGAGAATAAAAAAATCCATTAATCCATTACATACCCTGCATAGTAAATTCTCTCAATTTGGTGGGTGTCAACCATATAGAAGGCAGCTGTCAAGATGCAAGTCAGTTCTTTGACCTCATGCAGTCCCTATATGCATTTTGTGCAGGTTCCACTCATAGATGGAACAGATTATTTCATATTGCAGACATCAAGGTAGACATGACACTGAAATCGCAGAAATATACTTCAGAGCATATCGTCTGATACAGGAGAAAAACATGACACATGCAATGAGGCAGCAGCACTGTGCTCAAAACTGGGCACTCTTGACATGTCATTCATGGCAGAGTTTTGGCACTGTGTCTTAAGCAGATTCAATGTGACAAGTGAGGCAATACAAAAGGCAGACATGGATCTGATGACTGTCTGTTTGAGTCTTTGAGATCATGGGTTGTATCACTTAGAGACCAATTTGACCATTTTGAAAGACCTGCAAAGAATGTTCCCAGTGTGTGCCAGTCATATTAAATTGAACTGCAGCGGGCCAAGAAGCACAAAGCATTTTCAGGTTAATCTACAGAACATGAAGTCTGACAGTCTTACCAGGTAGAAACATTCAATGTCATTAGCTGTTTAGACCATAGCATGGATGCATACCGGAACATTAATAACAGGTTTGGGATTCTACTGAACATGGAATCCGAGGATTTGCCCAATGTTCGTAAACAGGCTGATGCACACTGCGCTTCATATCTTTCTGATTTAGATCAGAACCTCACAGATGAAATTATCCAGTTCAGATGCTTCGTAGAGAGCGAGCAGGATAAGTCTCCTCAAAAACTGCTGCAGGTGCTCTTAAAACAAAGTCTGCAATCAACTTTTCCCAATGTGTTTGTTGACCTTCGTATACTTTTGACATTGCCGGTTACAAACTGTGAAGGAGAAAGATCATTTTCACAGATGGCAAGAATTAAAAATTAACTCAGAACAACGCAAACGCAACAGCGCGTCAGTGCACTGTCAATGATGACCTTTGGATCTCCGCTGGTCAGGGACTTGGAGTTTGTTAACAGGATAGCCAGGAAGAAGTCTTTCTAAGGGCAAGAGAGCCCCTGAGGAAGAAAGAGACAGACAGGAAGGAAACATGGTGTGTGTATGTTTGTGAGTTACACTAAACAGGGAAATGTCTCGACATTGTTGCTGCTGGTCCAGGAAAGCATTGTTGCAATCGTGTGGTGTAAATCTTGTATGATGGAGAATATTGACAGGTGTTGATATTGTCCTTCAGGTTTTGATCTCACGTCTGTGGTCATGGAGTCATTTAAGAGACTGGTTTTGGCCTATCTGAAGGATATCACTGGACCCCACTTAGACCCCCTTCAGTTTGCATACCAGGCAAACAGGTCTGGATGATGCCGTCAACATGGGACTGCATTATATCCTGCAACACCTCGACAGAACTGGAACTTATGCAAGGATCTTCAGTTCAGCCTTCAGTACCATCATGTCTGATCTTCTCTCAACCAAAATGACGCAGCTCTCCGTGCCCACATTAATTTTCACATCAATCAGTTTTCCCAGTCTCACTGTAATATTCTGTGTGCACTTGTTTCTTCTATCACCAAAAGATATCCTTGTGTACATGAGACCACTTGGCAAGAAAGCTCATTCTGATTCTAATTCTTGAATTTGAATACACATTTATTCAGAAAATGTTAATTATAAAAAATGCATAAATATTTGACATTTCAGCAGTCATTACTTGTGTGAACTAAATCCACAAACTGAGTCAGAATCAATTCAGATAAAGTTCACAAGGGCTAATGTCGTGGAATATTGAAGATCCTTTTCCTCTCAGTAAGAAAACTCTCCAGGGTTCCAGATGTCAAAGATTAGACTTTATTGAACAAAGCCGAGATGCCATCTGATCATCTAGCATCTGAAATTACACTTCAGAATCATGCATCCATTATACAGCTTCTGTTCCACCCCCTCTCTTTGAGTGATGGCCTCTTCATCCAATAAAATCATCTCATGCCCCCCTAGTTTCATCATCACTGTCTCCCTTCCAGCAGGTCATCTTGACCCAACTTGCTTCAATGATGGCAAAAGCATATTTCTTTTTATATTCATAAAGCACACTGTAAACACCTCATATTGTTTCATATTTTATATTAACTAACAATCATTATTTTCTGCATTCATATGAATAGTATATGAAATGATTTCCCTTATTTCAGTCATTAGTTACACACATTCCTGTAAGATGGGAAATGTGTGCACACCCACATACATTTGTTTCATCTTGTTTCTAGCACTAATTAACGCACGTGTCCTCTGCCTCTTTCAGGCAGGTACAAGACAGTGCCTAAATTTGTTCCAATTAAAAACATTTGATCATCCCTTTAGTATCAATACTCAGATTTGTTCTGGGTCATTCACAGATAGGTTGTAATTCTCCCTAGAGAAGTTAAGCTGCATTTTTCCATTGATTTTCACTTTGATTATTAGACTGAGTAAAAGATAATTAAATCAATAAATGACTCATTAAATATCTAACATATTGAATAACATTCATAATGCAGTTATCCATAGTACATTGATTACACATTGTAATTTTTAGATCAATGCATATTTCATGCATATCAATTCAATGATCAAAAATGGATTCATTGAACGATTAAATAAAAATATTCCATAGGAGCGGCAGTTCTGCGGATGGAAACACCTTGTTGATGAGAAAGGTGAGGCCAATGGGCTTCAACAGCAGAAGACCACGTCAGGTTCCACTTCTGTCAGCCAAGAACAGAAAGCAGAGACTCCAGTGGGCACAGGCTCATCAAAAATGGCCAGTTAAAGACAGGAAAAACACAGTCTGGTCTGATTAATCTCCATTTCTTCTGATATAACAAATGGTAGTCCCATTGAAAAATCCATATCGATCGACCACTAACTGTGACTTGTTGGGCAATTGTTTTTACATGAGATGAATAAATGACATGAAGAGCAGTGGTATGGTGTCTCTCCAGTATGAATTATGTCGTGTGTTTTCAGGTTTTCTGACATAGTGAAACTCTTTCCACAGTGTGATCACTTGTAAGATTTCTCTCCATTATGCATTGTCTCGTGTGTTTTCAGGTGTTGTGACTGAGTGAAACTCTTTTCACAGTGTGAGCACCCATAAGGTTTCTCTCCTGTATGAGTTCTCTTGTGTTTTTTCAGGGTATTTGACTGAGTGAAACTCTTTCCACAGTGCGAACACTCGTAGGGTTTCTCTCCATTATGAATTCTCTCATGTGTTTTCAGGTGATGTAACTGAGTGAATCTCTTTTCACAGTGTGAGCACTTGTATGGTTTCTCTCCATTATGAATTCTCTCGTGTGTTTTCAGGTGATGAGACTGAGTGAAACTCTTTCCACAGTGTGAGCACTCGTATGGTTTCTCTCCAGTATGAATTCTTTGGTGCAGTTTCAAGTTGCCGGCTGTAATAAAGATCTTTCCACATTCAAAGCACATATGAACCCCCACACTGGTATGAATTTTCTGGTGCTTTTTCAAATAGGAAACACATGTAAAACTCTTTCCACAAAATGAACACTGGGAAAGCTTCTCATTTGTGTGAGTTTTCAGATGTTTTTTTAGGTACTGTGTCAGAACAAATGTTTTCCCACACTTATCACATTCAAATGACTTTTCTCCAGAGTGACAAGAGAGATGACACTTGAGATTGCCTGCATCTGCAAAACTCTTCCCACACTGATGGCATGTGTAAGGTTTCTCTCCAGTATGAACTCTCATGTGCATATTAAGATGGCCTTTACATGTGAAACTCTTCCCACATTGATGGCATGTGTAAGGTCTCTCTCCAGTATGAACGCGCATGTGTTTATTAAGGTCGCCTTTACGTGTGAAACTCTTCCCACACTGATGGCACGTGTAAGGTCTCTCTCCTGTGTGAACTCTCATGTGTCTATTAAGATCGCTTTTACGCGTGAAACACTTTCCACACTGAGAGCAGTTGAAAGATTTCTTGGCTTCTCTTTGAGGATTTTTTGGAGAGAAATTCTTTTCAGTGTTTGAGACACTCAAAGACTTTTCTCCAGTTATAAAATCACGCTGTTCCGCATCCACTTCATTCTGTTCTTCACGTTCTTCTTTCACTTCCATCAGCTCTACAATGAACACAATAAATGGAAAGAAAAATCAATTCAAAAGGATTGTACAATCAATATTATACATGTTTGATTTGTTACTGGTGTAATATTATTACGACGCAATACTTGAGTTGGTGCAATATTGTTTATTGTCTGTGGTTTTTCTTTGTTCTTTTTATTAATTTAATATTTTTTAAATTTATATATATTTTAAAATATGGGTTGTGTTGCTGCTGTAACGTCTGAATTTCCCCTTAGGGGGATCAATAAAGTTATCAATCAATCAATAAACTTCTGACCCACTGGAATTGTGATATAGTCAATTAAAAGTGAAACAATCAGTCTGTAAACAACTGTTTGAAAAATTACATTCAGTATCTCACAAAAGTGAGTACACCCCTCACATTTTTGTAAATATTTGATTATATCTTTTCATGTGACAGCACTGAAGAAATGACACTTCGCTGCAATGTAAAGTAGTGAGTGTACAGCTTGTATATCAGTGTAAATTTGCTGTCCCCTCAAAATAACTCAACACACAGCCATTCATGTCTAAACCTCTGGCAACAAAAGTGAGTACACCCCTAAGTGTACCATAGCAAACCATAGCAGAACATGAATCAAGGCAGACCCAGGAAAAAACAGAGCAGTTCAAGAATTCCCTGTGCCAAAGAATATAAAGGATGGCATGGCTGGTTGGTATCATTGGTTTAAACCACACTTTTCTCATGTGGCTGTGAATAAAAAGGAAAGATGCTAGATTCCTTTGGACTTTGCAATGTCAAACTTCCTTCCAAACTCTAAAACAGCTCCTGTCTCCACCTGTGTTGGGACATCCTAATCTGAATCTGCCATTTGTCATCAACACTGATGCAAGTGAGGTCGGTTTAGGAGCTGTCCTGTTGCAGCAAACAGGACTGGGTACTGAGGAAGTCTTGGCATTTGCCAGTCATACCTTGAATCCAGTGGAAAGAAATTACACGACCACCAAGCAAGAATGTTTGGCAGTCGTGTGGGCCCTCGAAAAATGGAGGTCCTACTTGGAAGGAAAATTCTTCAATGTCATCACTGATCACTCTTCCTTGATGTGGGTCTTCAAAACACAGAAACCTAACACTCATCTAATTCGGTGGGCACTTCAACTCCAGAAATTTAACTTCACACTGGCGTACAGGAAGGGGAAGTATAATATGGTTCCTGATGCTTTGTCCCGAACCCCTGCGGACATTAATGAACCGGGCCTTCTGACTTGTGAACACCGCTCTATCTCTGATATCCCAAACTTTTGAACAGTAGTGTATAATGTTACAAAAGCTTTCCATTTCATATAAATGCTGTTATTTTGACCTTTCTATTCATCAAATAATCCTAAAAAAAAATATACACGACTGTTTTCAACATTGATAATAATAATAAATGTTTCTTGAGCAGCAAATCAGCATATTAGAATGATTCCTGAAAGATCATGTGACACTGAAGACTGCATTAATGATATATACACTCACCTAAAGGATTATTAGGAACACCTGTTCAATTTCTCATTAATGCAATTATCTAATCAACCAATCACATGGCAGTTCCTTCAATGCATTTAGGGGTGTGGTCCTGGTCAAGACAATCTCCTGAACTCCAAACTGAATGTCAGAATGGGAAAGAAAGGTGATTTAAGCAATTTTGAGCATGGCATGGTTGTTGGTGCCAGACGGGCCGGTCTGAGTATTTCACAATCTGCTCAGTTACTGGGATTTTCACGCACAACCATTTCTAGGGTTTACAAAGAATAGTGTGAAAAGGGAAAAACATCCAGTATGCGGCAGTCCTGTGGGCGAAAATGCCTTGCTGATGCTAGAGGTCAGAGGAGAATGGGCCGACTGATTCGAGCTGATAGAAGAGCAACTTTGACTGAAATAACCACTCGTTACAACCGAGGTATGCAGCAAAGCATTTGTGAAGCCACAACACGCACAACCTTGAGGCGGATGGGCTACAACAGCAGAAGACCCCACCGGGTACCACTCATCTCCACTATAAATAGGAAAAAGAGGCTACAATTTGCAAGAGCTCACCAAAATTGGACAGTTGAAGACTGGAAAAATGTTGCCTGGTCTGATGAGTCTTGATTTCTGTTGAGACATTCAGATGGTAGAGTCAGAATTTGGCGTAAACAGAATGAGAACATGGATCCATCATGCCTTGTTACCACTGTGCAGGCTGGTGGTGGTGGTGGTGTAATGGTGTGGGGGATGTTTTCTTGGCACACTTTAGGCCCCTTAGTGCCAATTGGGCATCGTTTAAATGCCACGGCCTACCTGAGCATTGTTTCTGACCATGTCCATCCCTTTATGGCCACCATGTACCCATCCTCTGATGGCTACTTCCAGCAGGATAATGCACCATGTCACAAAGCTCGAATCATTTCAAATTGGTTTCTTGAACATGACAATGAGTTCACTGTACTAAAATGGCCCCCACAGTCACCAGATCTCAACCCAATAGAGCATCTTTGGGATGTGGTGGAACGGGAGCTTCGTGCCCTGGATGTGCATCCCACAAATCTCCATCAACTGCAAGATGCTATCCTATCAATATGGGCCAACATTTCTAAAGAATGCTTTCAGCACCTTGTTGAATCAATGCCACGTAGAATTGAGGCAGTTCTGAAGGCGAAAGGGGGTCAAACACAGTATTAGTATGGTGTTCCTAATAATCCTTTAGGTGAGTGTATATTATTTAAGCAATATCATATGAGCAAGAGTGCTATATGGCCTTACATTAGCACTGCTGTGATTCTGAAAGCAATCACAGCAGTGCTTATTTAGGGCCATATAGCATGATTGGAAGTGTGCTCTTGCTTATATACAACAGTTCAATAAACAAGTAATTTTAATAGAATTAGGAAAAACTGAGTACGGTCATAAAAAACACATTTGTGCATGGAACTACTAAACAGCACACTGCTTGTGCAGTGGATAAACAAGGATGTGTGTGTGTGTGTGTGTGTGAGAGAGTGAGAGACAGACCGCGTGCGATCACCTGTTGCCACTACCAAGCAAAGATGCTGTCAGCTTTCTCAGTGGAAAAATAGCATCCAAGCGGGGGTATTTCTTCCTATTTCGTGGTAGCCGGTACACAAGAGTCGATCACTATAAAAACGGCAATGTCCTCCACCATTTTAAACAGTACGAATTGTGTAATTAATTAGTCTGTTGTGTCTCTCAGCTGTGATGAGTCATAATTATTAAGTTATTCATTTAAAGCCGTTTAAATCTATTTCCTAGCTTTAGTAGTGTAGTAGTAATACAAGCGATCAAGAAGAGCTGTTGTATGTAAACAGAGGCTGACACAGATTCACTTAACCTCACCTATCTGGCTTAAATTAAAAAATATATAATTTGACACCACCTTCTGGCTAACATATGTAATGTAAAAAAAAAAACATGTAAAAAAAGAAAAACAGTAGCTCTTAACACATATGCACTGCTCTTACACTTCAGTTTAGAATGGCATGAACACCGGTGGAGTGATAAACACAGTAAAGCGTTGGAGTGCTGATGGTGTGAGACCATCAGTGCTCATGGAATGTCTCTCATCCAATCAGATTCGAGGACTGGAACTTACTGTTGTATGTATATATATCTATATATATATCTCGTCATATTGCCCAGCCCTAGACACAGAATGAAAGTCATACATGTTTGGAATATTATGAGGTTCAGTACGTGCACCTTTTTAAAAGACAGCTGAGCAATCAAACTAAAATAAAAACAGCAGGGAACTTTTTAGTTTAACATGCGAGTGATACAATTGTCTTTCTAGTATCAAACTTGGACATAACAGAGTCTTGTCATAAAAATATAACACAACATTAAAGAAAGAAACATACCTGCAGGAATAAAATCAACAACATCACTCTGTTGGTCGTCTGCTGTGTTTTCATCATCATCTTCATCGCTCTGTTGTTCCTCTGCTGTGGTTTCTCCTCTCATCTTCATCAGGTTCCTACAGTCCAGCAGCTTCACTGAACACACCTTCACTGGTGTCTGCAATATCTGCTGTTCATCATCATCTTCATCTCTCTGTTGTTCCTCTGTTGTGTTTTCATCATCATCTTCATCACTCTGTTGGTCATCTGCTATGGTTTTATCATCATCTTCATCACTCTGTTGTTCCTCTGCTGTGGTTTCTCCTCTCATCTTCATCAGGTTCCTGCAGTCCAGCAGCTTCACTGAACACATCTTCACTTGTGTCTGCACCACCTGATGTTCATCTTCATCACTCTGTTGTTCCTCTGTTGTGTTTTCCTCTTTTATCTCCTGCTTCACTTCCATCTTCACTGGTGTTTGCACCATCTGCTGTTCTCCAGCATGAATCACATCCACCTGCTCTCTCATGATGAAGATATTTAAACCGTTAGATTCATAGTCATTCAGGAGAAGCGATCTATGTACAGGAGTCTGCAGTTGTAAGTGTGTTTATTTCATTGCTTTAATGTTGTTCCAGAGTGGTATTCATTGCTAGATCGGTGCTGCTTGTTTACTGTCTTGAACTCGTGTCGCTTAAACGTGTGTTGTGGTGTGTGTGCTATATTGTTTTGACTTGTCCCAGTGTATGCACTGCTAGATTTAGAGTTGGTTATCCAGTGTGTGTAAAACTACCATTGTTTTAGTGTCTGTAAACAGTGCTTCACTTGTTTTAGGAGTACTATTTATTGCTAAAGTGCAGCCTAATTTATTTGTGGTGTACGGAAGTCACGTTTGTTCCCGCACTTGGCACCTCGCGTGACCCTTCGTTTCGGTTGACCATGTGACTAGCTTTGTTGTGCTAAGTAGCATTAAGGCGTGGCCTGCATTTTTCCACTGACCGTCTCGTTAAAATCATGTACATAATTGACAGAATGCTGACGTGGAAACAACAGCAGTAGCCCTCATGTAAAGCCTTCCCCGTGTGAACACCTTTTTGTGTAAAGACCAGTGAGTCTTCCTGTGCAAGTCCACAGAGCAAGGACACCGACAAGGTGCCACTCACCATAGCACTTAAGTATCTTTTAATTTTATATCTTCACTTATTTTCCTTCTACATACTAATATGTCTACTTCACGAATAACACTTGCCTTCAAGCACATCCCTTTTATAGACCGTTTACAAGATATAGATGCAAGACCAAACGCAACCTACGGCCACTTTGCACTTCAGCACCCGCTCCGCTCTCGTTCTCAGTGGGACTCTGGAACTGCCAGTCTGCTGTGAACAAAGCTAACTTCATTCCAGCCTTTGCCACAGAGTCCACCCTCAGCATCCTGGCACTGACGGAGACATGGATACGTCCAGAGGATACAGCAACAACTCCACTCACACCCCTCGACATACTCGTAGGGGTGGGGGAACAGGTTTGCTCATTCATAACAACTGGACTTTTTCACCACAGTCTTCACTATGCAACAAAACATCTTTTGAATTCCATGCCATTACTACAATGCAACCCTCAAAAATATATGTTGTTGTCATCTATCGCCCTCCAGGTGAGCTGACAAACTTTCTTGAGGAGTTGGATGTCCAGCTGACCTCCTTACCTCCAGAGGATGGAAGGCCACTTGTGGTTCTTGGCAATTTCAACATACACCAAGTCAAGCTCCAGGCAACTGTACTGAATACTCTTCTGGCCTCATTTGACTTGGAAAGACTACACACCACAGCAATGCACAGAACTGGCAAGCAGCTGGACCTAATTTTTTACATGTAAATGTACCACCTCAAATATTCTTGTTACACCTTTACATGTCTCTGATCACTACTTTGTTCAATTCAACATGACTCTCACATCTACATTAAAACATACCCCACCTTTGGTTTCCTTTCGCCGTAACCTCCGTTCTCTTTCACCCTCTCGCCTTTCCACTGATGTCTCCACCTCACTTCCCACAACAAATGTATTTTCCACACTTGATGTAAACACTGCCACGGACACACTTAGCTCTACTTTAACAACCTGTCTAGACAACATACGTACTCTCTAAACTCCTCTCCAACCACCCCACCACTTGTTCCCTTGACCCCATTTCTTCTCACCTTCTCCAGGCCATCTCTCCATCCATCTTATCTGGACTCACACACATAATTAACACATCTCTACTTACAGGCACTTTTCCCACTACATTTAAGCAGGCTCGAGTAACCCCACTGCTGAAAAAACCTGCACTTAACTCCACACAGATAGAACATCCCATAGAACATCTGCCTGTTTCTCACAGAACAAGCTGCAAGATGACAATCAGCCTGGCTTCAAAAGTGGACACTCCACCGAGACTGCCCTGCTGTCTGTCACTGAGACAGATGAAATCTGAATCCAGGTCATCCGTCCTGATTCTGCTGGACCTTTCTACAGCCTTTGACACAGTCAACCATCAGATCCCACTCTCCACCCTCTCTACTCTGGGCATCACAGGAACTGTGCTTGACTGGTTTAACTCCTTTCTCTCAGGTAGGTCCTTAAAGGTAGCCTGGAGAGGTGAGGTATCCAAGCCACATCAGCTACTTTCTGTGGTACCTCAGGGATCAGTGCTTGGGTCACTTCTCTTCTCTATATACACAACAACACTGTGACCCATCATTCAGTCACTTGGTTTTTCTTACCACTGCTTACCAACGATTCGAGCAGTCACTGTGGTGTCGTTGGGCTGAAAAGTCAATTAGAGTTGCGTGTCATCAGCGTTGACATCTCGGCCTGGATGAAGAAACAGCACCTGCAACTTCACACAGCCAAGACCAAACTCCTTGTCTTTCCAGCCAACCCTGCTGTTGAACACAACATCACCATGCAGCTGGGTACAACTGCAGTATCGCCTTCCAAAACGGTCAGAAATCTAGGGGTAACCATCGATAACAAGCTAAAGACCTCAAAGACTGCAAGATCATGTAGATTTACACTCTACAATATCAGGAAGATAAGACCCTTCCTCTCTGAACATGCCACACAACTGCTTGTTCAGTCACTTGTCATAACTAGACTGGACTACTGTAACTCTCTCATTGCAGGCCTCTCTGCATGTGCAATTAGACCTCTGCAAATGATCCAGAATGCAGCAGCACATCTGATCTTTAATGAACCAAATAGAACACTTTACACCACTCTTTGTCTTTCTCCACTGACTGCCGGTTGATGCACGTATTAAGTTCAAGGATCTGATGCTGGCATACAAAACAGTCACTGGGTCTGCTCCAGCATACCTAAAATAATTTCTGCAGAACTACACGCCCACCAGAAGCCTGCGGTCGGCTAAGAAATGTCACAAGGCACCAACACACTTTCCCGGACTTTCAGTTTCATCATATCACATTGGTGGAATGACTTTCACAACTAGTGAAACTTTGCAGTATAGCACTTTTTGTACCACTGTCTCTTTAAGATGATTTGCTTATGTTTTCCTATTTTGTAAGTTGCTTTGGATAAAAGTGTCTGCCAAATGAATAAATGTATCACAACTATCCTAGGTTTTTATTCATTACTGCAGTGACATTGGTTTGGAACAAACCATCGACTGAACCAGATATTCTGTCGCTGCACATTAGTACTGACTTCATGGACAAAATAAAATTTTAACTATGCAATCAACTGTCACAGCACCTTAGAAAACAGGGTCTCAAAACAGTTTTCTTCACGAGTAACTTCAATCACTCACTGTCATAGGTCAAGAAGAGCTAACGAAATTATCAAAAAAAAAATCAAAAGCCACAGCATGTATGTTAGATCAAATACCAACTAAGCTCATAAAAGAGGTATTCCCTGTAATCTCAGAACCTCTTCTTAATATTATTAACTCCTCACTATCTGTAGGACATGTCCCAAGAAACTTTAAAATGGCAGTTATCAAAACATTAAGACACCACAGCTTGATCCTGAAGAATTGGCTAATTATAAACCAATTTCAAATTTATCATTTATGTCGAAAATACTAGAAAAGGTAATGTCCTCCCAGCTTTGTTCATTTATAGAGAGAATTGGTATATGAACAATTTCAGTCAGAATTAAGGCCCCATCACAATACAGAGACTGCACTTAGTGGAGTTACAAATGACTTCCACTTATCATCCGATCGGCTGAATTTCACTTCTAGTGCTTTTAGATCTCAGTGCTGCATTTGACACCATAGATCACGACATTCTCTTGAATAGGATGGAAAATTATGTTGGCATTAGTGGACTTGCATTAGAATGGTTTAGGTCCTATTTATCAGAATGCTACCACTTTGTATGTGTAAATTAGGAATTGTCAAATCAAACAAAAGTATGTTGTGCCACAGGGATCAGTTTTAGGGTATATGCTTTTCTCCTTATACATGCTTCCCCTAGGAGATATTATCATGAATCATGGAATAAGGTTCCACTGTTATGCCAATGATACCCAACTTTATATTTTTTCTAAAGCCATGGAAAATTCACAATTCTCCAATTTAGCAGAGTGTATCAATGAAATCAAAGACTGAAATGCCAGAAATTTCCTTTATCACTTCCGACAAAACAGTTTAATCTAAATTTATTTAAAAAACTACATACAGAGCTTTGAATGGTTTAGCTCTGCAGTACTTCAGTGACATTCTGACACGCTATATTCCATCACATTCATTATGATCGCAAAATTCTGGCTTGTTAATAGTACCTAGAATTTCAAAATCCACAAAAGGAGGCAGATCCTTTTCCGATTTGGCTCCTAAAGTATGGAATAGTCTCCCTAACACTGTTTGGGACTCAGACACACTCACTCAGTTTAAGTCTAGATTAAAGACTCCTCTATTTAGCCAGGCATTCACCTAATTTATCCATTAACCCACAATTAGGCTGCTTTAGTTCAGTATGCCGAAACAAGAAACGTCTATCATGATAGATAGCCTATCTCTGGATTCATATCCCGAGGTTACCAGAGCCAGTCAGTTCCAGCCCCCATTCCTCCACTGCTATTCATCTCTGAGTGATGACAAAATGCAGTCGGTGCTAGCCAGACATCACTTCAGTCTTTTAAGATGGACTTCAGAGGATGAACTGATGCCAACACCAACTGACTTCACCGAACCTCACCGAGAAGACCTGTTGGTTAAACGGAGATGCACCTCATTGATCTCTGCCTGCATCACCTTTGTCTATTGATGGACTACACTCTTGAAACTGAATACATAGACTATCGTTAAATTGCCAACAAAAGCCTTCATCAGCTAAATAACAAAGGACAATGCATCGATGTGTAACTCTGCAGTTAATCCAGGATGTACTTCAAATACTTTAGTCATTAATCTTACAGTTCATAAAAACTTTTTTTTAAACACTGGATCTTAACACATGACCTGCACTGCACATAAATAACTAACATTGGCATTATATTCATGATGTTAGCCAGAGGGGAACTGGCCCCCACAGTGAGTCTGGTTTCTCCCAAGATTATTTTTCTGCATTAACCAACATCTTATGGAGTTTTGTGTTCCTTGCCACAGTTATATTCAGTTTGCTCACAGGGGTTATGAATACAATTATAATTTAATATCCATTCACAATTTACAATCATATTTAATCAAACTACATACGACTTTATAGATTAGGGTTAGGTTAAATGTTTTGTTAATGCATGATTTTCGTTGCAGTTAAATATAATCATGACGAAGGTATACATCTGTGAAAGCAAATTTATTGTACGTGATTATGGATTGATTGTATACAGATCCAAAACATGACATTTCCAGGACTGCCAACACAAATATCTTGTATCATGTACATCGACAAGTGACCAGAGAACAAATTAATGATTAATTTAATCAAGGTAGCCATATTAAATTAGCTTTACCATCAGAAAAAGTCTGAATGACATTCTCATAATGTTCTCCACATTTTTTCAAGATTATAAACTATCTGAACTATTTGTCCAATGAGTTCACTTTCAGTAATTTTTTTTAAGGCAACCTGTGATAGGCGCAACATCAGGGCCAATATTACAGTCCCATCAGAAGGGCAGCAGCTCCCTTTTGATTTCAATTATTTGTGAAATTAAAATGACAGTAAAATGGCTACTTTCAATGAATTGTCTACTCTCCCCATTTTACCAAAACTTAGCAGGAATAAAATTAGAGACATATGGGAGGAGAATTAGCGATAAACACACATTTGTGTATGGAAACGCTTAAGGGTAGATTTATTTAGCAATTAACCAAAACGTATGCGCCAAAGTTTTTTTTTTTAGGCATGACGTCATCACGCACAATTTGTATCGATAAAAGGCCATTTGAATGGAAACGCGCATTTTTCTATGCACTTTGTCTATAACAAAATAGCGCGAAAAGTGGATGGAAAGTTGATTACTGTCTCCTTAGGATGATTCGATTGTTTTTCCTCTTTTCTAAGTCCCTTTGGATAAAAGCGTCTGCCAAATTAATAAATATAAAACATTGATGTCATTAAATAAGTCTGCTTTTTCCTCCATTCCTCGTACATGTGACCAACTAACAAAACACCAAATAGATTCAAAAACATCATGCACAGAAAAATAATCATAAACATAAATACAAATGCCAATAATAATGTAAAACACATTGAACACTTACCGAACTGACCATCTAAACTAGCGGCTCTTCTTCTTGTGTTGTTCAATGGCGGTTGACAAACCAACATATGGTGATTTACCGCCACCAACTGGACTGGAGTGTAAAGCATTAATAAGAAGGAAAAACTTTATATAATATGTTTATTAAATCCTGTTTTCCAATCCTGTTTTCCTGAGATAATCAAGTATTTCTCTTTGTGTATTTGGCTGTCCTGAGTTTTGGTAAGGTGTAATTGATTGAATCTAAAATTCTCAATTTATTTAATAACTCCTCTCTTTCCCTTGTAAACATTACACAGTGTAATAATACATGTTCAACAGTTTCTGCTTCACCACATGTCAAGCATAATCCTGTTTGATGTTTCCCTATTTTGAACAATTAATGATTTAAGACAGAATGTCCTATTCTGAACCGAGTGATAATCTTCTCTCCTATTATTGAGACCTATTCTCCATTTTCGAACTTGTGTTTGGAAATTGTATAGGTGTCTTACCTTTTCTTCCTTGTCCCACATTTCTTGCCACTTTATATTAATACATTCTCTAATTCTTCCTTTAACTTCTTTACTGAGTGGTATGTGAACTTCAACATCCATATGATCCATTGCCTTTTGAGCCAGTTTGTCCACCATTTCATTTCCTTGTACTCCCACATTTGCTGGTACCCAAAGAAATCTCAGGACCATCCCCATTTTCTGACTTCTAAGCAGATGTGTAAGAATTTCATATACTAAATCTAGTCTTGATTCAGACTGCCCATTTAATAAGCCACTTAAAGCTGATTGAGAGTCTGAACCCTCATTGGCTGTACTTCCTCCACCCATTGCATAGCTAATAAAATCACTATTAGTTCTGTTGTAAAAACTGATATATAATTAGATGTCCTTTTTTGAATGCTGACTTTAAACCTCTTAATATATACTGCTGCAGCTGTATTTTCCAGATGTAGGATCCTTTGAAACATCGGTGAATATGTGGAGCATTGAAAGCATTGTGGAGCATTCCCTCTCCGGACGGGCACTTGACCACGCCCCCGCTGCCACAACCTCAAAGGGTCCTTGCAAATTGATGAGTAATTTTGAGCTCAAAGTAGGCAGTAATACAAGGACTTTTTCTCCTGATACAAATTCCTGTAGCTAGGCACCCCTATTATAGAGCCGGCTTTGTCTCTCTTGAGCTTGGAGCAAATTTTCCGGTGACAACCGACCAGGCATGTGTAGCTTTTCTCGAAGATAAATATTTAATTTTATCTTTGAGAAGGTCCTTCCTCCCATGCCTCCCGTATGATGTCAAGCACCACGTGGGGCTGAAGTCCATACAGGAGCTTGAATTGCGGGACCTCCCATACTGCGAATAATAGGGGTTCCAGCCATTTGTCCCAGTTTCTAGAGTCCACGCATACAAACTTATGAATCATATTGTTTATGGTTTGATTAAATCCTTCAACCAGCCTCTACTCCATCCTTTTCCCCCCAGAACTGAATAATGGCCATCACTACCGGATACTCATTAACATCAACATGCACACACACACCTCACCATCACCTTGTGTATTGCACCAAAAGCCCTGTCATGAACCCAGCCATGGTGAATTGTGGTTTGATTACATCCAGAATCCACCAGGGCTTGGTATGTACGCCCCTTAATTCTAACGGGTATACAGTATGCCCCTGTTTGATCAGGGGCGGTCTGTGGCATGGCGGGGACCTGGACCCTTGTCTCCACCTCCATCACCAGTAACCAGTCCTGGACATGTCACGGCTCCCCGCAACTCCAACAGACCAGCACAGGGTTCCCGGCTGCACTTGTGGTGGCAGAGACATCATCCTGGAAAGTGCAATTTGGGGGGTGGCAGCTAGCGTGTAGCCCACGAAAGCAGGGTGCTGGTTTGGGTGGAAACACTCCCCATTTCCGGGGAGCGGGCATAAGGCGAGAGGGAGGGACAAGAAGGGAAGGAGGAGCAAAAGAGAGAATATGGATCCCTGCTTGCCGGCTTACGGATAGGCCACCTTGTGGGCTTCGGACAGCTGCATGGTTCATCCACCGATGTGGGGCGATGGCACTGAACCCATTCCATGGTTCCCCGGGGCAGACGAACGGTCAAATGCTCCAGCACCATTAGATCGATGACATCCTCCACATTGTGGCCTTTCTCAGCTAGCACCTACTTCCAGCAGGCATCACGGACCTGCTGGGCAAATCTGAATGGGCGGTCGGCATTGCTCAGTGTGAGGGAGCGGAACCGCTGGTGGTGGTGTTCCAGTTTGTGGCCAACCCATTGCTAACTTCAGTTTCGTTTAGTCCAGACTGTCCTCAGAGGGTAATTGCTGCACCTCGAGCTGGGCCTCCCCGGAAAGCAATGGCAGCAGGCAGAGGACCCATTTTGTTTGCGGCCAGCCACAGTGCTTTAGACCACTATCTGTCAGGAGCTTCAATTAATTTTCATATTAACCATCGGAATGGAGAAAAATGTGATCAACAGTGGCATGATTGTTGGTGCCAGATGGGCTGGTTTGAGTACTTCTGTAACTGCTGATCTCCTGGGATTTTTACTCACAACAGTCACTAGAATTTACTCAGAATAGCATCCAAAACAAAAAACATCCAGTGAGTGGCAGTTCTGTGGACAAAAATGCCTTGTCGACAGAGAATGGCTAGACTGGTTAGAGCTGACAGAAAGGCTACGGTAACTCGGATAACTGCTCTGTACAATTGTAGTGAGCAGAATAGCATCTTTGAATGCACAACATATCAAATCTTGAGGCGGACAGGCTACAACCGCAGAAGACCACGTCGGGTTCCACTTCTGTCAGCCAAGAACAGAAAACTGAGGCTGTAGTGGGGCAACCATCAGTGTTTCTCAGCAGAAATCCAGATTTGTCAGACCAGGCTGTTTTTCCAATCGTCTACTGTCCAGTTTTGGTGAGCCTGTGCCCACTGCAGCATCAGTTTCATGTTATTAGATGACAATAGTGGTCTTCTGATGCAGTACCCCATCCGCCTCAATGTTCGACATGATGCTTTTCTGTGTAGCACTGATGTAACCCAAGTTTATTTGGGTTACTGTCATCTTCCTATAAGTTCGGACCATTTTTTCACAAATATTTTAAATAATAGGATAAAATATTTTCTGATGTTTTATTATTCATATATCATAGAGAAAATAGAAAAAAACCAAGACAAATCTAGAACAGGATTAATTATTTTCACACTGAAATTTCGTGAGACAACTGGCTGTCAAACATATATTGACCTACACATAGCACATAAAATACACATAAGCCACACATAAATATTTTCTCAGGCACTTATTGAGTCTAAATACATGCACAACTTACATCATTTTAGTAATTCACCCAAATGACAATCTTATTGTCATGTCATATACTGTTCATGTGTTAAACTTGCTATAGTTTACTTCCACGTTGTTTCTTCATCAAATAACAATGTCAAAATGTAAATCAAGTCAACCACTTAAACAACAGCACCACCTTGAGTAGCTTTGCACTTCTATTAATTATATTTTATGATTAATTCGAAGAAAGAAAAAAAAACCCACAGGGTCTCAAAAGTCCTTATACATTTTTGGTACTTAAGCAATTTTAAAAAATATATTTTAAATATTTTTTGTGTGTGTTACACTATTTATAAGAGAAACATTGAGGACTACTAAAGAAGTGTGGGCACACCTCCAAAAACTGGATGAGGTCCCGGGTCACTTAAGACCCCATGTATGCGTTTAAGGGTTAAAGGAATATGGAAGTATGTTATTAATTAAAAAAATATTTTAATATCTGATTTTACATGGAAATGTTTAAAATTTTATTCAGTCACAGCTTTACATTTCAGCATAGTTTGGGGGTGAGAGATGTACCAGGCAAGCATGAATATATTTATGAACTGACATGCTTCGTAGAACAGTTGGCAGTTTAGGAGACCAGACTGGTTCTGACCATAGTTATACACCTCTGGAAGGTGTAGTAGAAATCTCACTACACCTAGAAAATCTCTAGAGTTTATGTAGATGCCAGAAAAAAGTCTTTCCTTTAAAAGTAAAATTCTCCATCACTTGCCCCTTCAAAATTCCTCTCGTTCTGGACAAGCGTTAATGACGAGCCCTGGTATAGTCAGTATTCAGTGGTGCTAACTTTCATGTCATGTTAGCCCTGCATTCGCTGCATTACAGGATGGTCTCATCTTAAGGCACGGTGCATACACAACCGTTTGGTTAGGAGGCACATATGCTTTATTCACACAACAGAATTATTTTTTTTTTTTTCTCAAATCTGATTTTTTAGACTGACTGTTCAAACTGCAGGTTATATGTGGACAGATCCGATTTCTTTCTGTTCAGACTTCAGTTGCTTTTGAAAGCAGGTCCACATTTGTCATAGCAAAGAAGGAATCTTGCGTATGTTCACCATGCACAGGGAAGGAGAGCAATTTATGTTTAGCATTGTTTATGTTTTACATGAGGGCAGTATCCAAAAATATCACCTTGATACTAAATGTCAAAATATTTTTTTACCGTGAAATTCAATCTTTGGATTCATTATCACTATTTACTTGATATCTTTGGACCAGAAGATGATTTTTACTCACTGTGACTATGTGGGCAAATCTTTTTTCATTTTGCCAAAAAGAACTTGCTGAGATAAAACTTCTCTCACATGAAGAGCAGTGGTATGGTTGTTTTTCCCAGTATGAATTCTTTCATGTGTTTTCATGTTTTGTGACTTACTGAAACTCTTTCCACAGTGTGAGCACTTGTATGGTTTCTCTCCAGTATGAATTCTCTCATGCATTTTCAGTGATTCTGACCGGGTGAAACTCTTTCCACAGTGTGAGCACTTGTATGGTTTTTCTCCAGTATGAAGTCTCTCATGTTTTTTCAGGTTTCCTGACAGAGTGAAATTCTTTTCACAGTGTGAGCACTTGTATGGTTTTTCTCCAGTATGAATTCTCTCATGTGTTTTCAGGTGTTCTGACTTACTGAATATCTTTTCACAGTGTAAACACATGTATGGTTTTTCTCCAGTATGAACTCTCTCATGTGTTTTCAGGTTTCCAAAAAAAGTGAAACTCTTTTCACAGTGTGAGCAATTGTAAGGTTTCTCTCCAGTATGAATTCTCTCATGTATTTTCAGGTTTCCTGACAAAATGAAACTCTTTCCACAGTGTGAGCACTTGTATGGTTTCTCTCCAGTATGAATTCTCTCATGTGTTTTTAGGCGCTGTGACTTACTGAAACTCTTTCCACAGTGTGAGCACTCGTATGGTTTCTCTCCAGTATGAATTCTTTGGTGCTCTTTCAAGATGCTGGCTGTAATAAAGATCTTTCCACATTCAAAGCACATATGAACCCCCACACCGGTATGAATTTTCTGGTGCATTTTCAAATAGGACAGGTGCGCAAAACTCTTTTCACAAAATGAACACTTGTAATGTTTCTCTTTTGTGTGAGTTTTCTGGTGTTTTTTTAGGTATGCCGCTACAACAAATGTTTTCCCACACTTATCACATTCAAATGGTCTTTCTTTAGAGTGGCAGCGGAGATGATTCTTGAGATGGTCTGCCTTTGCAAAATTCTTCCCACACTGATGGCACATGTAAGGCATCTCTCCAGTATTAACTCTCATGTGTGTTTTAAGATGGCCTTTACATTTGAAACTCTTTCCACACTGATGGCACGTGTAAGGCATCTCTCCTGCATTAACTGTCATGTGTGTATTAAGATAACTTTTACATTTGAAACTCTTTCCACACTGAAGGCATGTGAAAGGCTTCTCTGCAGTATGAACACTCATGTGTGTATTAAGATTGCCTTTATGTGTGAAACTTTTCCCACACTGATGGCACGTGTAAGGCTTCTCTCCACTATGAACTCTCATGTGTATATTAAGTTGGCTTTTACATTTGAAACTTTTACCACACTGAAGGCATGTGAAAGGCTTCTCTCCAGTATGAACCCTCATGTGTGTATTAAGATTGCCTTTAAGTGTGAAACTTTTTCCACACTGAAGGCACGTGTAAGGCTTCTCTCCACTATGAACTCTCATGTGCATATTAAGATGGCTTTTACATGTGAAACTCTTTCCACACTGAGAGCAGGTGAAAGATTTCATGGCTCCTCTTCTTTGCGTTTTTTTTGGAGATAAATTATTTTCAGTCTTTGAGCAACTCATAGATTTTTCTCCAGTTATGAAATCATGATGTTTCTCCTCCACTTTCATCAGCTCTGCAATGAACACAGTAAATTTATGACAAAAACAAATGAAACCAAGATAATGGCAGATCAAACCTCCAATATTATTAATTTAATTAATATTATCAATTTAATTAATATTATGATTATATTCATTTATAACAGTTGATAGAGGCATAAAAATTCAAAATCTGACAGAAATGGATTACTTTCAATACTATATTATTACAAAATGTGATACAGGATGTCTCAGATAATTCAAGCCTTCACATGATAGAGGTGGAGCATGTGAGATTGAAGTGGAAAGTGCACTTTGAAATTAAGAAACATGGTTGGATGGATGCGGATGAGTTCTGCTTTCTGTGTCATTATTCATTACTGTTTGAACAGAACTGACCAAAATATTGCCTCCATAAAATGTGTTATTTACTAGGGATGTGCACATAACCATTTTTACCATTTGATTAACCAAACTGTTAATCAGTTTTCCAGCTATCTGCACCCCAGACACTTCCAATTTTGTTGGTAGCATATCAATATTGTTTTTGTTTGTTTTTTTACCTCATGTGATTGGACGTTTCTCGACTGTTCTCAATAACGCTCATTAGTTGAGATTGTAAACCCCTTTGAAGTTGAATGTTTCAGGTTGGCACAGCATTTCATCCAAATTAAAGAAAATTCAGTTTTATCTTTACAGAAAAAAAGACCAGATCGACCTGATTTACACTTTGAGCAGCAGTCAAGTGATAGAGGATGAGATAACACCTGCGCTTTCTCCAGCTTCTGTTATGGAAAACCGGTGTGGTGTCAGTAATCCCCTTTATTGTTTAAGGCAAAGAGTTGTTTACTATGCCATGTATTTATGATCAACGGGAGTAATTTAATATTATTATTATTATTTAGATATAATGTCTTTAACTTCAGGATCTATTCTTTGCTACAAGACTTAAGCAATGATATATTTAAATCAAAGAAAAACATGCAAGAAGCCATCTAGGCGAGCATGTAATACACGTCCTCCATGAACATTGGACTGACCTCAGGGCAGCTGAGAGGAGATGGCAGAATTCTAAAGATCCAGCAGATCTAGGTAAGTATCAGTCTCTGCATGTAACTTTATCAGATAACGTTAAATCTGCAAAAAACCTATTACCAGACCAAGACCAACAGCAACACAGACACTTGCAGCTTGTTTAGAATATTCAACACACTTCTCTGCCCTCCCCCTCCACCACATCACTGACAGCAGATGTCTTCACAACATTTTTTACTAATAAGGTTACAACCATCAACAATACATTCTCAGCACCTCACCCCGTCAAACAACCGTTTCTTGTATGCTGCAACTCTGTCTCTATGTTCTCTCCTCTGACTGACACGGAGGTCTCTAAACTCCTCCTCTCCAACCACACCACTATCTGTTTCCTTGACCCCATTCCTTCTCACCTACCCAAGGTCATCTCTCCATCCATCCTACCTGCACTCACACACATAATTAACACGTCACTACTTGCAGGCACTTTTCCCACTACAATTAAGCAGGATTGGGTAACCTTGCTGCTGAAGAAACCCGCTCTTAACCCCACACAAGTAGAAAACTACAGACCAGTATCTCTCATTCCATTCATGGCAAAAACACTTGAAAGGGCAGTTTTCAATCAAATCACTGCCTCTCAAAGAACAAGCTGCTGGATGACAATCAGTCAGGCTTCAAAAGTGGACACTCCACTGAGACTGCCCTGCTGTCTGTCATAGAGTCGCTGATACTGGCGAAAGCTGAATCCAGATCATCAGTCCTGATTCTGCTGGACCTTTCTGCAGCCTTCAACACATTCAACCATCAGATCCTACTCTCCACACTTTCTACTATGGGCATCACAGGAGCTGTGCTTGACTGGTTTAACTCCTATCTCTCAGGTAGGTCCTTCAAGGTAGAATGGAGAGGTGAGGTATCCAAACCACATCAGTTACTTACTGGGGTACCTCAGGGATCAGTGCTTGGGCCATATTCTCTATATATACACACAACATCACTGGGACCCATCATTCGGGCACATGGTTTCTCTTACCACTGCTATGCTGACGACATGCAACTCTACTTGTTTTTACAGCCCAACAACACCACAATGACTGCTCGAATCGCTGCCTGTCTGGCAGACATCTCTGCCTGGATGAAGGAACACCACCTGCAACTCCACCCAGCCAACCCTGCAGCTGGGTATAACTACAGTAGTGCCTTCCAAAACAGTCATATATCTAGGGGTAACCATAAATAACTAATTAAATTTCACAGATCACATCTCAAAGACTGCATGATCCTGTAGATTTACACTCTACAATATCAGGAAGATAAGACCCTTCCTCTCTGAACATCCCACACAACTTCATGTTCAGTCACTTGTCATCTCTAGACTGGACTACTTTAATGCTCTCATTGCAGGCCTCTCTGCATGTGCAATTAGACCTCTGCAAATGTTCCAGAATGCAGCAGCACATCTAGTCTTTAATGAACCAAGGAGACCACGTTGCACCACTCTTTGGCTCCAGCATACCTAAAATCATTTCTGCAGAGCTACATGCCCATTAGAAGCCTGCGGTCAGCTAAGGAACGACACAAACAGGCACCAAAACACTTTCCCAGACTTTCAGCTTCATCATACCACATTGTTGGAATGACCTTTCCAACTCCATCCGTGAAGCTGACTCCCTCGGTCTTCAAAAAACAAATTAAAACACATCTTTTCCATGAGCACTTAACCAGTCACTAAAAAAATTCTTGTTGCACTTTAATCTGTTTTGAATACTATTCTGATGCTAGTGAAACTATGTAATAGGGCACTTTTCATACCACTGTCTCCTTATGATTCGCTTATGTTTTCCTCTTTTGTAAGTCGCTTTGGATAAAAGCCTACCTAATGAATAAATGTAAATGGATTTACAAATGCCCATAACATCCTCCATCGTGGACTCCAACAACACCTTGGCTGAGTCCAAGGCACTCTCCCTCCCATTGCTCGCCTGTCGATTATCATAGATAGCTTCCATTTGGTTGAACCACTTCGACCTGTTTGAACCACTCCGGCTGTTGTGGTCCTTGAAGGTTCTGTAGTGACAAGTTGTTTTTTTACTTTTCCCCACACTGTTGGAAGGTCCGGTGGTAGCCGTGTGTGGCCAACAACCGAGACACTTCCTGAAATACTTTTTTGGTTTTGCATCGTTCGTCGATAATGAGAGGAACGTCTGAACCTCGTTTATTGTCCATGGCGTGGTTATGCACACATCCATTTCTTTTTACAATTCGAAAGTTGCGTGAACTAATGATACCGCTATCACTGTTGCTAGGTTGATGTCCCGTGTCGTAAATCCAGTGATGCTGGTAGTGACTATACTCTGACCAATCAGTGATCTGCAGGGTACTGATGTCACATTTAGTATCGGCTCGTCTAGCTTGGAACTTCGACCAACATGGTAATAAAAATGAAGAAGGAATATATATGTTCACTGCATGTCCTAACGAATGCTGCAATAAAACTTAAGTTGTGATATGTTTGTAGAGGGTTTTATTATCGTGAAATCGTGATTTTTTCTTCAGACAATAATCGTACCATCAAAAATTCACATCGTGACATCCCTAGATATAACCAGAAAGAATGGGATAAAAAAAATACTAAAACATACCTGAAGGAGTATAATCATATTCATCACGCTGTTGTTCCTCTGCTGTGTTTTCTTCTTTTATCTCCATCAGGTTCCTGCAGTCCAGCAGCTTCACTGAACACATCTTCACTGGTGTCTGTAGCATCTGCTGTTCATCATCTTCATCACTCTGTTCTTCTTCTTTTATGTTTTCTTCTTTTATCTCCTCCTGCTTCACTTCAATCTTCACTGGTGTCTGCAGCATCTGCTGTTCTCCAGCATGAATCACATCCACCTGCTCTCTCATGATGAACATCTGAACACAAAAACATCATTATAATGGACTGACATTCAAACTCTAAAACATTATTATACAGCTCTGTTAAACAAAATAACTGAGATGGTACAATTGGTTAGCTTGCTACTGCTACGGTATGGTGTTATGCAGCAGATGAGCCACAAGATGCTGGAATCTCGTGAGAAAGGTTTGTTTTTACCCTGGGGGAGGAGAATTGCAGGTCTGTGTCAATATCACAAGTACTGCTTTGTTCTGTAGCAGTTGAAATTAAGCAGATACACATTCATTGATGTTAAGTCAAACATTTCGCTGCCATTTTTCCAGGATTCCATGTTTTATGACTTAAAGGTCACAGTGTGCGAACTAAAGGCATATTTGAAGAATCCTGTTAATGGTTCTCGGTCCGTAAGACTTCTCACCACCTATTTCATCTTCATCTGGATGTGAACTCAATGCTGAAATACTACTTGCTTCCAACAAACAAAATATATTTTCGTAACAGCACTGTCGCTAGTATGTTTATCATCTTTACATTATATTAATATAGTTGTATGTGTTAAAGGTGTAGTCAGTTATTTTTTTCCCACTAATAAAGTTTTACTCTTAAACAAATTAATTGCAATTTTGAACTGTATGTATAAAATCATGACCACTCACATGAGATGAGGACATGGGGCAGGGGTGCGATCATGGGGGCGGCCATTTTAGGATCACATGACAAGCTTAATCTTAGTAACCATCTTGTTACTTTCACTCATGGATTAAATTATTCATGTATGATTGTGAAGAGTGAATTTCTACAGTGGCATCTGTAACTGAAAACTATTGATTTTGAATGATGCAGCATCCACACCACTAGGTGTCACTGTAAGTCCAAGAAGAAATGAGCAAAAAGTTACTGAGTGCACCTTTAAGTACCTCCTTACCTGCAGATAACCAGGGTTCATGTTTGATTCTTGGCCAAATGTTGAGTTGGGTGAAACATTGTTTTATAAGAAAAAAAATCTCAATTTACTTTGACAAAATTAATAAACCTTTCAGCATAAAATATATTTAATCACAAAACAAATGTAGTTATTAACTGTATTTATTTGCTAAATATAAAGGACACACAAAAAAAAAAAAAACTGGTGCACTGGATGTAAAATAGCAAACAAATTATAGCAAATTTAACTGAATCTAATTAATGTTATAAATTATAGACTTTGGTCCAGGCTGGTACAGGATAAATGCCAACATAACTTATATTTTATATGTACTCATGAACTGGGACACTAAATAGGAATAAATATCCTAAAGGGAATATATAAATACAATTAAAGAGAATTTATAATTTGACCTCAGGTCACCTCACGGAAGACTTCTCATGTGCAGATTTAACAAACAGAGTATTTCATTAAACAATTATAAAGGGTGAACGTTTTTAAAACTGAACAAAAACATATTTGATCGGCAAATCACTTAAAAAAAAATGAAGAATAAAAGTAGATTTATAGTGTTTACCGATCCAAGTGAGGCGCAGTATCCGATTCTCTGCAGAACTATTAAATACAAATAAAAATGTGTCTCATGCGCCCATTTAAAAGAATCTGTAAATCACAATTATGAAATAATATGAATAAATCACCATTTACTCCAGTAAAATATTCAACAGATGTGGTAAATTGTCCCTTTGTTTACAAACATTTTGTCAATTAAGAATGGTAATGATTTTTTTTTTTTTTTAAAGCGTCCGTAACAAAACAAAGCGACATGCGCCGATAAAAACTAATTTTATAGTCTTAAAACGCCAAAGAGAGAAAAACAACATCTATAAATAAATGTTAATCTCACATATGATGTGAAACACGTTGAACACGTACCGAACTGAGCGCTCAAACTGAAGCTGTTTCTGAATTCTTCTTCTTATATATTTTATTGGCATTAGCGCCACCAACTGGACAGGAGGATGAAGTGCCGAATGGAAGAAAACATATAATAATAATAATAATAATAATAATAATACTTTAATATAAAATTGTATTACTTATACAGTGTGTGTGATATTTAAATATTTATTTCTAAACCTGTTGTTTTGAGATATTTTAATAAAGCTCTGTGCACGTTTGTTTGTCCTGGAGCATTACTAATGAGATTTTGCAACTTGAGGTTATTTACACTATTGTTCTAATGTCCAATTTTTTTTTACGATTAACATTTTCTGAATAAATTACCAAAATGTCTTATAAACTTTATGCAGCAAATAAAACCTAAGAACTAATAAAGTATAAGAAGTACTAGTTATTATATGTTTGTGGTCCATTTCAGAACTTTGGCTGAGGGGAATATAATGTAGTTCAATAAGTGATGTTACATTTTATGGTGCTTTTTTGTCATTTGTGAGTGGTGGTGGCGTAGTGGGCTAAAGCACATAACTCGTAATCAGAAGGTTGCTGATTTGATCCCCACAGCCACCACCATTGTGTCCGTGAGTAAGACACTTAACTCCAGGTTGCTTCGGGGGGATTGTCCCTGTAATAAGTGCACTGTATGTCACTTTGGATAAAAGCATCTGCCTAATGTAAATGCCATTTTGGAACATGACAGTCTCCTTTTGAAGGTATATTAAGTAAGTTCTTGTTCATGTCGTCTTACACTGACACCTAGTGGCCTCAATGCAGCGTAATTCAAATGCAATAGTTTTCAGTTACTGATGCCTATGTAAAAATTCACAATTTACAGTCAGCCATGATTACTTTAATCAATGAGTGCAAGTATCAAATAACAGGATGGTTACTGAGATTAAGTAACCAAATCTCCAATATGCTGGTGAATTTTATTGTCAAAGACATTCAACCTTTAGCTTCAGTGCATGGAGAAGGTTTTAGAGAAATATTGCACTTTTTTTAACCTGGCCATGATGTCCCATCTTACAACACATGAGAGGTCAGAGTGTGGCACTAATAACTGACTTGTGGGCATCCTTCATCATGGAGCCGTACATTACGGTAACAGCTCACTACATCATGGACACATACTGTGTAGATCTATGATGCCAGAGAGACATACTGTAGTCAACATTGCTGACCGTCTGTTTGAGATAATCAGAGGAATGGGGCATAGTTGTGTTTTGCACAGTCTACAATAATGCCATTAATATGAACTTAGACATGGAGCTATGTGAAATGTTTCCCAAAGATCTAGGGTGCACCGGGCACACCCTACAACTAGCAATAAAAACTGGCTTAGTCTTACCTGATGTTGAGAAGGCTATTGATGCAGCAAGGAGAGTTGTCAGCCACTTGTGCCATGAAGTTATTGCAGGAACAACTTGGCATAAGAGCCACCAAACTCCAGACTGACTGTATGGTCCGATGGAGATGTGGTGAATTTATAACCCAAATCATTTTCATCCTAGGTGAGGATGTACACAGTGAGGACACAATTAGGCTGCTTTAGTTGGGTCTGCCGGAACCAGAAACCAGACACAATGATTTATAACTCTGCAATAAATTGAATGGCATCTATGCTTATATTATTTTATTTGTTTCCCTGTCTCAACCTCGGGACTCCTATCCTGAGGTCAACAGAACCGGCTGGATTCAGCACCATTCCTGCTTCGTGTTGGACTCCACTGCTACGTGTCGCTGAATGATGAAGACTAAATGCAGCTGGTGCCAGCCAAACATCACTTCAGTCTATTACGATGAACTTCAGAGGATGAACAGATGCCAACTCCAACCATAAGACATGGTTCATATACCATTGTCAGAACCTTGTATTTAGGATGGACCACACCAAACCTCACCAAAATTACCGGCCAGGTTGAACTGCGCTTCACATCCCTGGTCATCACCTCGATATACTGATGGACTACGATCCTGAAATGGAATGCATAGACTAACAATTGCCAACATAAGCCTTCATCAGCCAATTAACGAGGACAATTGCATCTATGTGAACTTCTGCAGTTAATCCAGGATGGACTTCAAAGACATTAGTCATTAATCTTATAGTTCAAACAAAATCGATCTGACCCTTAACACTTACTTAGTTAAATAATTTTAAACCATGACTTTAACTATACATAAGTAATATTGGCATTATATTCATGTTGTTTAGCCAGAGGGGAACTGGCCCCCACAGTGAGTCTGGTTTCTCCCAAGGTTATTTTTCTCCATTAATCAACATCTTATGGAGTTTTGTGTTCCTTCAGTCGCCTTCAGCTGCTCACTGGGGTTATTAATACAATTATTATTTAATTATTTATTTTTAACATGATTAATAATCGTATTTTATCTAATTACACAATGATGATGATTCATCGACATTATAGATTTATCGTCTGTTAATGCTGAACTTCTGTAAAGCTGCTTTGAAACGATGTGTGTTGTGAAAGGCACTATACAATAAAAATGACTTGAGTTGATAACGAAGGTGAGCCAGTAACTGGGGAAAAAGGCCCGACTTGAGCAAGATTTTGAGCAGCTTTTTGGGCGACACTATCACAGTGGGAGGAAACAGGGACACCACTCCACAGCAGCCGAAGAAGTCTGTGAATATTTATTAACAACACCACATATTCCCACCATGTATAACCCCCTGCAGTGGTGGGCCCACAACCAGGACAAATTTCCCCTTTTGGCCAAGCTTTGCAAAATCTACTTGGCTGTCCCAGCTACCAGCACCACAAACAGCGGGCGAGCCTCCATCCAGCCCATGTCGATGCCCACATCTTCTTACATGCAAACCAGGATTGAAAAGTTCCGAATTATGTTATGCCGACATGCATCAATCATTTTTATTTTGCACTAAAATGAGATTTAGCGTTATTGCTGCATTGTTACCGTTAAGTTGCAACATGTTATGAGCTGTCTGTCAGCATCTGTATAATTTTTTGCAAATAAATTGCAAATTGTGGCATGTTGCAAGGATTCACATCTCGTGTTTTTATTAATGATGACATCAGCGATTAGTCAATGTTGACTCGACTTTAATCACATAACTATTGACTATTCAACCCCCAATTAGGGTGTAGTTTTCCCTGTTATTATGACCAATTCTCCCAGTACCAACTTGTTTTTGGATACTGTAAAGTTGTCTCCCCATTGTTTCTACCTCCCATAATTGCCAAATCATCAACTACATTTCCTTGGACTCTTTGCAGGTACCCACAGGAAACTTAGCATCATTCCCATATTCTGTATCTTTAGCAAACTGTTTAGCAAACTATATCTTGTCTTGATGGAGACTGTCCACTTACAGGACTAGTTAAGGCTGAGTATGAATCAGAACATATAATCACATTCATGGGCTGAACTTCCTCTACCCTTTGTAGGGCTTAAAAAAATGGCTATTAATTCTATTGTGAATACTGAAATGTCATTAGTCGTCCTCTTCTTTATGCTGATTTTGAATTGAGGAATATATACTGCTGGAGCTGTGTGACCAGAGTCAGGAACCATCTGTATATATCTGAGCACTGAGAAATATGCCTGATCAAGATAATGCGCTCACGTCTATGGTCGTAGAGTCATTTGAGAGACTGGTTTTGGCCTATCTGAAGGACATCACTGGACCCCTCTTAGACCCCCTTCAGTTGGCATAATGAGCAAACAGGTCAGTGGATGATGCTGTCGACATGGGACTGCATTATATCCTGCAACACCTCGACAGAACTGGAACATATGCAAGGATCCTATTTGTGGACTTCAGTTCAGCCTTCAATACCTTCATTCCCATTCTTCTCTCAACCAAAATGACCCAGCTCTCCATGTGCACCTAAACCCCCACACCTATTATCACTTCTTCATTAGCCTGTGCCTTGCTTATATCTGCTTCCAAACCTTGAGCAACGTCCATTGAAATACGCCCTTAACGGAAGCCACTCTGATATGGAGACGCAAGTTATTTATTTTCCGGCACATAATTCAGTCTATATACATGTAAACAGTTTGGGTTCACAGGACGGGAAGGAGGACACGGGAACAGGGTTCGACTCACAGGTAAGGCTTTTTAATTCCAGATTATTCACACACACACAGGGGTAGAACATGAATGCAGACTTCACTAAACATACAGTCTTTTACACAAAACATCTCTCTATGTTGCCAACACTCGACTGGCGACTCTCTCTCTCTCTACTGGCGGAACTGTGGCCCTTTTATCCGATCTCCCCGTGCTCACTGAAATTAGAGACAGGTGTTAGACATGATTTAGCTCAGGTGCAAGTGCCCTTACCGCTTTCCCTCTCTGGACGGGCGCTTGACCACGCCCCCGCTGCCACAATACACAATACTACGTTCCATAATATTACACATATTGGATATCAGTGCTATTGGCCTATAACTCCATGAAGGAGGAAGTCTGCCTATATATATGGATTATTCCTCCTATTCTTTCACTTCTTCCAAAACATAATTGTTGCTATGTATTTTGATAAACTGCTTCTAAATTCATCCACTATCCACTTGCGTTTTCTGTCGGTTTATAAAATATTTCCGCCTCCTACATTTACATTACATTGATATTTATACATTTGGCAGATGCTTTTATCCAAAGCGACTTACAGAGCCCTTATTACAGGGACAATCCCCCCAGAGCAACCTGGAGTTAAGTGCCTTACTCAAGGACACAATGGTGGTGGCTGTGGGGATCGAACCAGCGACCTCCTGATTACCAGATTACCAGTTATGTGCTTTAGACCACTACACCACCACCACTCCTCCTGCTGGACTGGAGTGTTTAAAACACAAACATCTGAATAATCAGTCCTGCCAAGTTTTTGACATTTCAGCAGTCATTAATTCACAAACTGAGTCAGAAACAATTCAGATAAAGTTCACAAGGGCTAATGTTACATTCATTATAATAGGCTGGCTAATTATAACGATTGCAATAAATGTTTCAGTAAGAGGAAAAAGCTTTATCATGTGACTAATATCACAGTGTAGTATCATGTATCAAAGTCAATGCAAATCAAAAACAGATTATAAACAATGACCTTTAATAGTGACATAAGACAATATGTAAACACACAGACGGCAAAACGAATAGAGAAATAAAAAAAAAAAAGTGAAACGGCGAGTAGGGAAGCGTATAACAGCAAACTCGGTCACACAAAATAAAATGAAAACAAAAAAATATAGCCGCAAACAGTGATACCTGGATCAAAAATAATTGGCAACATGAGCAGCAAAAGAAGCATCGTGACATGTTTTCGGTTAGAGTCCGATGACCAGTGTATAAGGAATCAGAAAAAGCAAACTTTCAATCATAAAAAACCCCACTGATTTTAAAAATAACTAAATTGCCATTTCACTTTTGACCAGTATGTGGCACTGTTCTGAAACTGCTGAGGTACTATCTGGGCATGATGGTTATCATGCAAGAAAGCGTTCAATAGTTAAGCCAAAATAGCTATTTTTCTATCTCCATACCAGTGGGGGACAGTGTGCCAAAATGGGACTTAATGGTGATAACACGTACAAAGTTTCATCCCAATCCCTCAAAGTGTTGCAGAGATACAGCCTCAAGTTTAATTTTGCTCATTCTTCTTAGAATTCATTGAAGCGTCATTCAAAAACGGTATAATTTATCCAAAATTCTTTGTCGTGAGTGCATCTAGATGATGCAGGACAATTTTTGTACAAATCGAGCAGAATTTTGATAAATTACACCGTTTTCGAATGACACTTCAATGAATTTTGCAAATACATTTTTGCGAAACAAACGAGGAGTTCGAAAAAGTAGCTTTTCAAAACATTTGAAAGTGGCCGACAGGAAGTTAAATCGATCATGACAAAATTGGCATCATTGTTCTCGGTAGGCAAAAGGAGTCAATCGCTATTAGCGTTTATATAAATAGCATTATATATTTTGACCACAAGGTGGCGCTATCCCAAAACTTTGTGAGTCCCTACAGAGCATGGTGCCAAAGACACATACTGATTTTCGTAATGATACGCCAAGGCGTTTGTAATATACAGCATTTTATGACTAAATTCAAAATGGCCGACATCCAAAATAGCCAACATAGGAATTTTTCATATCATTGGACTCGCAAAAATGTGCTTTTTTTCATATCTCGTGACCAGTAAGGGGCAGTGCAACAAAACTCTGTAGGTAACCCCAGAGCCTAATGGTGATGACATGTACCAAGTTTCTTTCCAATCACTCAAAGCGTTACGGAGATATAGCCTCAAGTTCAATTTTTCTTCATCAAATTCGTTGAAGTGCCATTTGACAATGGCATGGTTTATCAAAATTCTGTGAATAACTTCGTCATGACTGCCTCTCGATAATTTATGCCAATTTTCGTCGACAAACGGCCTAGGACGAGTTCGAAAAAGTAGGTTTTTCAGAAAATTCAACGTCATAGGGTGCAATCGAATCGTCTTGAGCCATGGAATCAGATGAAAACATTTCGTTTCTAGGACTCACGGTTCCAAAGTTATTAACATATATGTGAGTGCAAGTTTGGGCAGTTGGTGACGCTAGAGGGTTTGAGCTAGAGATGCCATAAGAGATTTTGCTATGGTGACACATCAGACTGTCCTCTATCTCTGTGCCAAATTTCACAACTTTCCTTCTGTTGGCCAAGAATAGAAAGGAGAGACTGCAGTGGGCAAAGGCTCATCAAAACTGGCCAGTTAAAGACAGGAAAAACACAGTCTGGTCTGATGAATCTCCATTTCTTCTGATATACAGAAATTGTAGTCCCATTGAAAAATCCATATTGATCGACCATTAACTGTGACTTGTTGGGCAATTTGTTTACATGAGATGAAGAAATTATATGAAGAGCAGTGGTATGGTTTCTCTCCAGTATGAATTATGTCGTGTGTTTTCAGGTTTTCTGACCGAGTGAAACTCTATTTACATTGTGATCACTTGTATGGTTTCCCTCCATTATGAATTCTTTGGTGCTGATTCAAGATGCCGGCTGTAATAAAGAACTTCCCACATTCAAAGCACATATGAGCCCCCACACTGGTATGTCTTTTCTGGTGCTGTTTAAGATAGGACAGATGTGCAAAACTCTTTCCACATAATGAACACTTGTAAGGCTTCTCATTTGTGTGAGTTTTCAGATGTTGTTTTAGTGACTGTGCCAGAACAAATGTTTTACCACACGTATCACATTCAAATGACTTTTCTCCAGAGTGATAAAAGAGATGACTCTTGAAATGTCCTCCATCTGCAAAACTCTTCCCACACTGATGGCACATGTAAGGTTTCTCTCCAGTATGAACTCTCATGTGTTTCTTAAGATAGCTTTTACGTGCAAAACTCTTTCCACACTGATGGCACGTGTAAGGTCTCTCTCCAGTATGAACACTCATGTGTTTATCAAGATGGCTTTTACGTGTAAAACTCTTCCCACACTGATGGCACGTGTAAGGTTTCTCTCCGGTGTGAACTCTCATGTGCTTATCAAGATTGCTTTTACATCTGAAACTCTTTCCACACTGATGGCATGTGTGAGGTTTCTCTCCAGTATGAACACTCATGTGTTTATTAAGATGGCTTTTACATGCGAAACTTTTCCCACACTGATGGCATGTGTAAGGTTTCTCTCCAGTATGTATTCTCATGTGGACATCAAGATTGCTTTTACATGTGAAACTCGTTCCACACTGAGAGCAGGTGAAAGATTTCTTGGCTGCTCTTCTTCGAGTCTTTTTGGGTGAGAAATTCTTTTCAGTGTTTGAGCCACTCAAAGATTTTTCTCCAGTTATAAAATCGTCCTCCACTTCATACGGTTCTTCACGTTCCTCTCTTACTTCCATTAGTTCTACAATGAACACAATAAAAGAAAAAATAAATAAAATAAATAAATTCAGAAGATAAATAAAGTTTTCAATCAATCAATAAACGCCTGACCCACCGGAATTGTGATAGTCAATTAAAAGTGAAACAATCAGTCTGTAAACAATTGTTTGAAAAATTACTCATATCATGCACAAAGTAGATATTGTAAACGACTTGCCAAAACTATAGTTTACTAATAGTAGGTGGAGTGGTTAAAATATGAGTTTTAATGACTTCAACCTAAGTGTATGTAAACTTCTGACTTATATATATATATATATATTACATGTGTGTGTGTATCCGGAAAGTATTCACAGCGCTTCACTTTTTGTTACAGCCTTATTCCAAAATTGATTAAATTAATTATTTTCCTCAAAAGTCTACACACAATACCCCATAATGACAACGTGAAAGAAGTTTGTTTGAAATCTTTGCAAATTTATTAAAAATAAAAATATCACATGTACATAAGTATTCACAGCCTTTGATCAATACTTTGTTGAAGCACCTTTGGCACCAATTACAGCCTCAAGTCTTTTTGTATATGATGCTACAAGCATGCAACACCTATTTTTGGACAGTTTCTCCCATTCTTCTTTGCAGGACCTCTCAACCTCCATCAGGTTGGATGGGGAGCATCGGTGCACAGCCATTTTCAGATCTCTCCAGAGATGATCAATCGGTTTAAAGTCTGGGCCACTCAAGGTCATTCACAGAGTTGTCCCGTAGCCACTTTCCTTTTTAGCTTGTCTGTGTCCTTAGGGTTGTTGTCCTGTAGGAAGACTAACCTTCCCCCCAGTCTGAGGTCCAGAGTGCTCTGGAGCAGGTTTTCATCAAGGATGTCTCTGTACATTGCTGCATTCATCTTTTCCTCGATCCTGACTAGTCTCCCAGTTCCTGCCGCTGAAAAACATCCCCACAGCATGATGCTGCAACCACCATGCTTTACTGTAGGGATCGTATTGGCCAGGTGACGAGTGGTGCCTGGTTTCCTCCAGACTTGACACTTGCCGCTCAGGCCAAAGTGTTCAATCTTTGTTTCATCAGACCAGAGAATTTTGTTTCTCATTGTCTGAGAGTACTTCAGGTGCCTTTTGACAAACTCCAGGTGGGCTGTCATGTGCCTTGGTCACCTCCCTCACTAAGGCCCTTCTCCCCCGATCGCTCAGTTTGGCCGGGCAGCCAGCTCTAGGAAGAGTCCTGGTGGTTCCAAACTTCTTCCATTTACGGATGATAGAGGCCACTGTGCTCATTGGGACCTTCACTGCTGCAGAAATTTTTCTGTACCTTCCCCAGATCTGTGCCTCGATACAATCCTGTCTCGGAGGTCTACAGACAATTCCTTGGACTTCATGGATTGGTTTGTGCTCTGACATGCACGGTTAACTGTGGGACCTTATATAGACAGGTGTGTGCCTTTCCAAACCATGTCCAAACAACTGAATTTACCAGAGGTGGACTCCAATGAAGTTGTAGAAACATCAAGGATGATCAGTGGAAACAGGATGCACCTGAGCTCAATTTTGAGTGTCATGGCAAAGGCTGTGAATACTTATGTACATGTGATTTTTTTTTGGTTTATATTTTTAATAAATTTGCAAAGATTTCAAACAAACTTCTTTCACGTTGTCATTATGGGGTATTGTTTGTAGAATTTTGAGGAAAATAATTAATTGAATCCATTTTGGAATAAGGCTGTAACATAACAAAATGTGGAAAAAGTGAAGCGCTGTGAATACTTTCCAGATGCACTGTATATACACATACATATACTGTAATTATTCCAAAAGTTTGAATAATTTACAGATTTTGCAGTTTCGGAAGGAAGTTGGTTCTTTAATTCAACAAAGTGGCATTCAACTGATCACAAATTATAGTCAGGACAAAACTAATGTAACAAACAGCACCATCACTATTTGAAAAATCATATTGTATCAAATGAAGACAGGCACCATTTCCAGCAGCATCACTCCAACCCCTTATCCCCTTGAGCAATCATGTTAAATTGCCAATTTTGTTCTAGAAAATCACTTGCCATTATATCAAACACAGTTTAAACCTATTTGTTTTTTAAATGAAGCTTAACATTGTCTTTGTCAAAAATGGCAAAAAAGAAACAGCTTCCTCTAGAAACTCGCCAGTCAATCGTTGTTTTGAGCAATGAAGTCTATACAATGCTTGAAATAGCCAAAAAACTGAAGATTTCATAAAAAGGTGTACGTACATTTCAGTCTTCAAGGACAAAGAGGTGTGGAAGGCCAAATGTACAACTAAACAAGTGGATAAGTACATCAGAGTCTCTAGTTTTAGAAATAGATGCCTCACATGTCCTCCGCTGACAGCTTCATTGAATTCTACCCGCTCAACACCAGTTTCATGTACAACAGTAAAGAGAAGATTCAGGGGTACAGGTAACTTATTAGTTTGACATGTGAGTGATAAAATTGTCTTATATCAAACTCAGACATGAAGTGGATTGTCATAAAAATGTAACAGCATTAAAGAAAGAAACATACCTGCAGGAATAAAATCATCATCATCTTCATCACTCTGTTGTTCCTCTGTTGTGTTTTCTTCTTTTATCTCCTCCTGCTTCACTTCAATCTTCACTGGTGTCTGCAGCATCTGCTGTTCATCATCTTCATCACTCTGTTGTTCCTCTGTTGTGGTTTCTTCTCTCATCTTCATCAGGTTCCTGCAGTCCAGCAGATTCACTGAACATATCTTCACTGATGTCTGCAGCATCTGCTGTTCATCGTCATCTTCATCACTCTGTTGTTCCTCTGTTGTGTTTTCATCATTATCTTCATCACTCTGTTGTTCTTCTGTTGTGGTTTCTTCTTTTATCTCGTCCAGCTTCACTTCAATCTTCACTGGTGTCTGCAGCATCTTCTGTTCATCATCATCAGTCTGTTGTTTCTTGGTTGTGTTTTCTTCTTTTATCTCCTCCTGCTTCACTTCAATCTTCACTGGTGTCTGCAGCATCTGCTGTTCTCCAGCATGAATCACATCCACCTGCTCTCTCATGATGAACATCTGAACACAAAAACATCATCATTATAATGGACTGACATTCATCAAACTCAAAAACATTATTATATGATTATACACAAGAACAGATCTGTTAGAAACGCTATAAATATAAATGTGTTTGTTTTTTTCTTCCTGACTGCAGGAATATATATATATATATATATATATATATTTAGGAGAGAAATACTTGTTATTGGGTGAACTTTCTCTTTAATTTTTCAAGCCATTTTATCAACTTTAAACTGATGAGTATTGACATGAATTCATAAAGGGAAAGTTCAACCAAAATAAAAATTCTGCCAATATTTGTCTTTGGCGGTTGTGTTTTCCTCTCTTATATGTGTTGCTCAGATTAAGCAGTTAGTTATTTAAATGCTTTGTCAGAAAAGATGTTCAACTTGGAAATGTGTGTCTTGAGATCCTCACGTTCGGTTCCAGTCTGTTGTATAAGATCTGTTTGAACAGCCCCTGTCCTGGGCTCATAGTCTGAGCCGCTTCACCACCGAGTTCAGCCGAATACCACTAATATCTGGGAATATTGCTACTCTACATACAACTGTACCGAATAAAAAACAGTGTGGTATTTTGCTTTTATTATGAAGCTTCAGTCTGGAGTTCTAGGAATCAGTGCAAGTGTTACAACATGTGTACTGTTCCCTGTGTACTGTTCCCCCCATCATTTTACTTTTGACTTAACATTTGAGAATATGGACTGACTAAAAATGTTATTTATTTTATGCACATTAGTTATGTAGGAATACAGGTAGGAATGTTATTACAGTAATATAATGGTGCTGAATGTTTTATGTAGGTATTGGGCCCTCTTGTGGACTAAGGAACCAATATCAATTTAAAAATCAGCTGACTTTAAAATTTTTATATTTGTTCATATATATATATATTAATATTTATATATTTATTTCATTTAAAAGTTAAAATACATTTTCATGGTTCATTCAGTAGTTTATGTTTGTAATAAAGTTCAACACTTACTATGAGTGTTATTTTTTCATTCAGTATCAATTAAAAAAAATTATAGGTTGATTAATCAGCTATAGGCAGGCACTGCCCAACTTATTTAACGTATTGGCAAAATCCAATACATGCTGAAAAATGGCAGAGATTAAATATTAAAAGCAGGAAACTGATAGATAAGCAATGAGCACTTGTATGGTTTCTCTCCAGTATGAGTTCTCATGTGTTTTCAGGGTTTGTGATACTACCTCTTCAATCTGTCAGAACTCACTAAGATTGTTTATTAGGGCCCAAGCCTGAAAAGGCGAAGGCCCTATTGTTTTCCTTAGGATTATTATTATTATTATTATTATTATTATTATTAGGGCCCAAGCCTGAAAAGGCGAAGGCCCTATTGTTTTCCTTAGGATTATTATTATTATTATTATTATTATTAGGGCCCAAGCCTGAAAAGGCGAAGGCCCTATTGTTTTCCTTAGGATTATTATTATTATTATTATTATTATTATTATTATTATTATTAGGGCCCAAGCCTGAAAAGGCGAAGGCCCTATTGTTTTCCTTAGGATTATTATTATTATTATTATTATTATTATTATTATTATTTTATCGACTATTCGGGCACTTTTGGGGGCCTTAACATGCTCTAAAACTCTTGAAACTTTGCACACGGGTCAGAACCTGCGGCCATCAGGGCTGGGCTGAAGATGGTACCCGGGCGTGGCAGGGGGGCTCAGCAGCGCCCCCTGGAACGGGGTCCGAAACCTTGGTCCATAAATCAAACACACTTGCATGTAATAATATGAAAGTCGGTACACATATAGATCTCATCGTTTCATATATACTTCATGCTCTTACTTTTTACCTCAGCCCAACAGGAAGTCGGCTATTTAGGGTTGTTTGGAAAACGTATACAATGGAATTTGAAATACTCCTCCTAGAGAAATCATTTAATCGCCACGAATCTCAGTCAGCATGAAGTCAAGACATTGAGGATGAAAAATTGCCAGCGGATTTTTGATATCTCGAACGGTTTGGCCGTGGCGAGGAAACAAATTTATGGCGAGAAAAGTGAGACAGGAAGTGTGTTATAACTTCTGCATAAATTAACAGATCTTGATGAAACTTCAGCAGTGTGTTCGTTGTAAGAGGCCGATCACATGGATGTGACTATTGTGAGTCAAAGTTATAGCGCCACCAACTGGCAGCAGGAAGTGTGTCACTTTCAAAATGCTTTGAAATCACCCTCTTGTTTTTACCCGATTTGCTTCAAACTTTACGTGTATAATGTAAACACACGGCAGATTTAGACCTGTGAAAGGATTATTGATATCTTAGATACTGTTGCCGTGGCAACACTTCAAACTTTACTTTTCTTTATTGATGCTTTTGAGACTCTTAACATACTTGAAATTGCATGAAACTCGACAGAGACGTCACATTTATTAGCCAGTAGACATGTGCAAAGTTTCAGAAATGGGTGTGGTGAGGGGCTCAGTAGCGCCACCTTTTGACAAAAAAGTGGGGGGTTAGTTTCATCTACAGGTACAAAAATTGGTATTGATATAGTTCTCCTCAAGCCGGACAACTTTCTAATTTACAGTCATTAGCTCCGACCAACAGAAAGTCAGATATTTTGGTTTGAATGTGGAGAAAATGTCAGAATTTTGCAAGTCACTCTCTAAGACTTTGTGTGTGAGGAGTAGGAAGGGAGGGGGGCTTGTGAAGTAATACATAGGGCTATACTGCCCTCTTGTGTTCAACATAGTATGGGTTACATTAACTTTTGCACGATATTCTAATTTTTCGAGTTTCACCTGTATGCAGAGTTGACAGAAAAATGTTACACACGCCGTAGCAGGTGAATACAACAAAGAACTAAAGCCTAAAAAACTAAAGTTTAATCCACTGTCTGTTCATTCTCTGAGTGGCAATTACAAGAAATGTCCAATAGATGGCATCCAAGCCTCATTGTTCTATTATTTACAACAGGTCTGAGTCCAGAATGGGCAGGGACTGAGTTCAACAGTTGCTTGAGCTCTTTTGCAGTCGAATCCCAGAAAAAAGGCAAACAATGTGTCCCCACTCAATATATACATCAACTGAGTGGAGGATACAATTTTTAACAACCTTTAACCATTTACAGCCAGAGCGTTCAAATTTGGGAACAATTATTCCCATGGTTCCTGTCTCAGTGTCATCGTCGTCCGATCACCGATTTTATTTCTGAAGTCTGCCCAGATACTCATGACAATACAAGCTAAAGGCACATGTGATTGGTTAAGGGGTTACTGGGCAAGAATAATAACTGTATCGTCATCACCGTCTTCCTTCATTTCAATGGAAAGGTGATATCACGAGAGATTTACTCCAGTGTTGGATTTACTGCTTCAAATTAAATACTGAGGCGATTTTTGCAAGGTAAGAACGTGTGTTGTCTATATTTTCTATAGAAAGTCAAAACGTTTTAGTTACGAAGCATTTATTTGTAGGAGTATTGCTAGTTATTTCTGGAAAAAAATGACAAAATAACTCAAATAAATGTTTGTGAGCAGTTTTGTGTGAAACCGCGAGCAGCGTCACGTCTAACGCACGAGCCCCGATGAGAGATCGCATTCGCTTCTTCTTGCGTTTGAACGGACAATTTCATACTACAAAATGTCAAATTACATGATATATTGTCTGTTTTGTCCCAAGTGAACATAAACAGTTGATGAAGAAATCGCGAATCGAAATCTAGTATCAACACTTCCGAGAATGATTATCAGCGTTGTGCCTGACAGCGCGAGGAATCTCATTTTTACTCGCATCTTCATGGAGGTTTGTCGGTTGTATGTAGTTTCACAATCTCAATCAAGTAATCTCTGAAATGAATACAGATGTAACAGCACGAAAATAATGAGACTTCACAGTTCTCAAAAGATTAAACTCACTAAAACAAGCCGCACAGAGTGTGCCTTGAATGAAATGCGTTTAAAATCGTCTTAAAGAGACAGTAACAATTTTCCAAGTAAATAAAAAGTAGGCCTACAAATGGTTTTCACCCCAAAAATAAATTTCTCTCATCTATACTCACCCTCATTGCATCCCAGATGTGTATTGTTTTCTTTCTTCTAGTGAACACAAATTAAGCTTTTTAGAAGATTATCTCAACCCTGTTGGACCTTTCAATGACTTGAATGGTGATCAGAACTCAGAAGCTACAAAAATCAAATAAATGCAGCATAAAAGTAATCCATACCACTCCAGTGGTTAAATCCATGCCTTCAGAAGTGATATTATAGGTGTGGGTTAGAAATAGACCTATATATATATACTTAAAGATGACATCACTCTGAAGTACTGCGTAAAGAATATCCCACATTCGCCCTTAGGGGGCGCTACAGGCCATGCCCAAAATTCCCATTTTCTGGTCAAAAATGTTCTAATGTTGTATATTGATACTACAGGCCAACAGGAATTCACAAACCAAGAGTGGCCCACATTCGCCCTTATGGGGCGCTACAGGCCACGCCCTAAATTCCCATTTGCTGGTCAAAAATGTTCTAATTTGGTACATTGATACTACAGGCCAACAGGAACCCACAAACAAAGAATTGCCCATATTCGCCATTAGGGGGCGCTACAGGCTATGCCCAAAATTCCCATTTTATGGTCAAAAATTTTCTAATTTGGTATATTGACACTACAGGCCAACAGAAATCCACAAACCAAGAATGTCTCACATTCGCCCTTAGGGGGCGCTAAAGGCCATTCCCAAATTGCACATTTTTTTGTCAAATACTTTCTAATTTGGTACATTAATACTACAGGCCAACAGGAACCTACAAACCAAGAATGGCTCACATTCGCCCTTAGGGGGCGCTACATGCCATGCCCAAATGTCATTTTTTTAAAGTGATTGTATTTCCACCCCATTTATTTAGTTTTCTGAAACCTGGTGAACATACCTCATTTCTCATTGTAAACAAAAAACCCTACAGGATCCATAAGGTCCGGCATGATGGATTTTCCTGTACACTGAAAATGTTTAGTTTAGGATTCAGACAGAAAGACATGTTTTTTGGATTTTTTCATTGGGAGGGTTTAACCCCAACCCTCTATTGATCAATTTTAAATGATTTGCCATTTTGAGGAGGAATCGCATTGCTGCTTGCAGCTATATTTTTGAGTTGTTGCTGTGTCCATCATCCTTTGTTTTCCGAAAGCCACCAAGTGGAAATGAGCCCGGTAACTAAAGGCACCAGGGTTGCGGTGCCACCGGCTTGGGCCCGTCATCGCTGCTTGCAGCTTTAATTTTACTTAAACTTCCTGTTATCAGGAAGACTCACAGACTTAAGTGATATTTAAGATGACATTTATTTTATGAATATTACTGAAATAGAAATGTTATGTCTTTGATGTAAGCCCCGTCTGGCGGTCCGAAGAAGTTGTACTTGGAACCGCTATATCCTGCCAGAGATAGGAGGCAGGGGAGAGGAGCCTACCCCATGCAGGACAGGATGCAACTGGTGACGGTGGAGTGGTGGAGGTTGCAGTGTTAGCACATTGAAACAGACTATATAATCTAGAGCCCCCACATTTGGTGATGTCTTGGCGACATACTCAGCAAAGTTACACTACTCTCCCCTTCCTGTTAGGATTTCAAATTGATTCTCTCCACTCAGTGATGCACCCACTGAGAATCATGTTGAAAGAGCTTTAATAACTGGTAATTCTATTGTAAGGAACGTGGAAATAGAGACTCCAGCCACCATTGTTAAATGAACTTCTGTGGCTCGAGCATCTAAAATCAGATCAAATATACAAATGCTGGCTAATGTTAAACATAGATTTTCTAAAATTGTTATTCATGTCAGCATTAACAATGCCCAGCTTCGCCAGTCGGGGATCAATAAAGATCATTTTAAAAGAGGTATTTGAACTTGCAAAAATGATGTCAGGCAATGTAATATGCTCTGGCCCCCTCCCTGCTTATTGTGGTGATGAGGTTTATAGAAGATTACGAGTCATTGGATGGCTGAATGTCTGAGTGGTGTCTGGAGAATAGCATAGGATTTATAGACAATTGGAAAAGTTTTTGGGTTAGACCTGACCTGCTAAAGAGAGACCGACTCCATCCCTCCAGGGAAGATGATGATCTCTTATGTAGTAATCTGGCTCATAGTCACTTTTCTCGCTACCTCATGATAGCCCATTCCATCAGCCGAGCAAATTCCTGGATTCTCTCTCTCATTTCCAGGAGTTTCATCTACTATGCCCCTACGCCAGGTTACTTCCCATCCCCTGCATGCATCTCTTAGACCTTCTGCCATACTATGTCCTTCACTCCTCCCCCTTTTAGATTCCACTAAAACTCATGCAGAAAGACTCACCCAGTCCATGCTCATTTTCCTTTTTCTCAAACAGTCCAAAACAGATCACACAGGGTGCATTCTTAGCATAATGATATCTACAATCTCCAGCTCCTCCTACCACTACACCACCATGGTTATATATCTCCAAACTAGTTTGCATATTGCATCTGACCCCTCAAACATTGCGGTCTCCTGGGGTACTTATTCAGAATGGGTGTGGTCACAACCGCTGCTCATCAAGGAATATAAGAATCCACAATCAAGACGCTTGGCTGCTGGCCTTCCTCATCATTACAGAAATATATTCGATCCAACCCTCAAATCATCACACACATTCAACTCTCCATCAGCCGTAAGTTTAATGCCTCTCTGGTGGCGGCCTGGGCCACTCACTACTTTATCCACACACTCTATTTTACATTATCAAACTCAAGCATGTCTATCCTCCAGCAAAGATATTTTATAATTATATCCACCCTCCTCAACAGGGCTTCCACAATCCCAAGCATAGTTTTCATTCACATAAGTACTGCACAGCCTAGCTTGCCCTATCGATGGGCTTATAAGGCAAATGCTTTTAAGATATTCCACATACAACATCTGCCCTCGTCGGAAGTCTCATAAAGAAACATTCTTTATCTTTCAACAAAGGGCATTGCACAACAATGTCACCCTTATCGTGGGGCTTTAGGCTACATTATTCATCTTTTGGCAAAGGTATTCCACAAACAATATCTGTCTGTCTTCGCCAAAGGGCTCATAATCAAATGCTGTTTATCTTTCAACAAAAGGTATTCCACAACAACGTCACCCTTATCATGGCTTTATACTACATAGTTCACTATTGGCAAAACAAATCCCAACAAAGTGTACTGCACAGCATCGCCCTCATCGCAGAGCTTCATGCTATGTCCTTCATCCCTTTGAAAAGATATTGCACAAGCAACAGTCACCCTCGTCTGAGGGTTCACAATCAAACACCATCCGGTCAGGGGCAGCCCTAGTAACTAGATGGTGAAATTGAATGGTCTTCTGGCCCAAGGAATGATCCAACCCGCATGGCTGCCAATGTTATAAGGATGCAACCAGGGCCAACACGGATGGTGGTTTTTGTGTGCAGGACATAAAGTCTTCTTTTGAAGTTTTCATCCCAAATACTATATAGAAAATCTTCTGGACTGCACTAACATTGAGAGAAGTCATGTTTTTGGAGAGAGAGAGAGAGAGAGATGGACAAAACTCATTTACATGCATACTTTGGGTTAAAAACACAAAAATGCTGTGGCTCCATCAGACCAACATTGGGTGAACAACAAAAATAAACACCACTCAAGTGTTGATGTTATAATAATGTTGTGTGCCCATCAAACACTGGGTGAATATTCAATTTTAGGCAATGCTTGACCTAAACCTGTAGGTAGTTAGTCTGGAGTGAAATAAATTGCTGTATGATCATGTCTTTGTCTTTAACTGATATTTACAACAACAATTTAATTTGCTGGGAGCAAGGGCAGCTTGTATTTGTCTTACTATAGTGAAATACAGGCAGGCTATCACAGCACAGCAGTGTCCCTTGGTTTAACAGGTAAAACCAAAATTACACATTTCAGGGAAAAATAAAAAAAACTTAGAATAACTTAACTGCATAAGTGTGCACACCATTTTATAATTGGGCATGTGGCTGTGTTCAGAATTAACCAATAATCAAGCTCATGTGAAATAGTACACTCCCGTCTTCACCCGTTACAAGTAACTCGGAATAACTAAATATCAGCTGTTCTTGTAATATTTTTCTGACATCATCTTGGTTGCATGCTACTACAAGAGCCATGGGCCACAAAGATCTTACAAAGCATCAACGGAATCTCATTGTTTAAAGGTATTTTTTTTTACAAGGCATTAGATATACCATGGAACACAGCGAAAGCAGTCATCAACAATGGAGAAAGTATGGCACAACAGTGATATAATCAAGAACAGGACATCCCTCCAAAACTAATGAGAAGACAAAGAGAAAACTGGTCAAGGATGCTTTCAAGAGGCCTACAGCAACATTAAAGGAGCTTCAGCTCATTCTGGCAAGTACTGGTTGCTCCCTACATGTGACAACAACCTCCCGTATTCTCCATCTGTCTGAGCTATGGAGCAGGGTGGCAAGACGCAAGCTTTTTCTGATGAAAAAAAACAAACATACATCCAAGCCCGCTAAACTTTGAAAAAGCTCAAATCCAGTCTCCCAATATCATGCGGAAAAATGTATTATGGTCTGATCAGACTATGATTTAATTTTTGCCCAAAAAATGTAAAAGGTACGTTTGGTGCAAAAACAACACAGCACATCAGCAAAATAAGTGACTTGGTAAGACTACAAAACAAAACATGGACTTGACTTGACCATGGACTACATTACATCAAACAATACCTGACAAACGACAATGGCAAACATGAGGGTTTAAATACAAGGACATGGATAACCGGTAAACAAGACAACCAATCACAAGACTAAACTATAAACAACACTAAATTAACTTTAACCAATGAAAAGACAAGACTAATAACAAGGTAATTGAACAATGAACCAATGAAAACAAGACACATGAACAGGGGAAACACATGACAAGATCACATGAGGGAAAAGGAAATCACATGACACCATATGACCTGAACAGGAACTAAACTTTAAAATTAAAGACATGAAAACAAGAGCAAAATACATAAACGTGACAGGCAGTTGCTGACCAGCTCGTGGCATATTGTATGTTGAATAACTATATCATTACTACAAGTTTATTTATATCACACCAATTAGTGTCACAAAGAAGGTTCTACACAATACATCATGTGTATACATTTTAGTAATTGTGGCAAATTGTCATTAACATTTAACCCATGCAGCAACACTTATTTACATGTAATGAAAACGCTATCCGAGCAGTTGTTACTGAAACTATACCTTCAAGAATTGTAGCGATGGATGTGTTACAGGACACATTGCTAATCGATTTAAATAATAGTATATAGGCATTACATTTTTCAATTACTCTACTCGCTTTACTTTTCTGAGCTTGCATTTCCATTGCATTTTACTGCCATCTCAACGTGGGTGGGATTATAGGCTGATCGTCATAGTTGCGCCGCCTCTACTGCCGTGACATCATCTTAAACACGGCACAAACTGACCAAAACAATAACACAACCGCTAGCTGTTAGCTACTAGCTCATTGTGCTGCATAAAGCAGTTGTTGCATGGTGATTTTACACAAGTGTAACCGTTAAATTGGGCTGGTTGTTTTAGAAGCTTTCTAATGGCTGGTCAACTAAAAGTGAAGCTTTCAAGCAGAATACTACTGTTACTACTATACTACTACTGTACTACTACTACCAAGACTTTCACCTACTGTTGCACTCGTGTACACAGTAGTGTGACAATAAAGTGATTTGATTTGATTTTGTTGAGAATAGAGTTAACGTAACCAAACAAACCATCCTTCAATGCCAGTCCAGCGCACTCTCCCTACCATTGATCACCGGTTTGGATAGCGTCCATTTGGTCGAACCACTTCCTTGATGGTTCTGTAATTACTTTTTCGTTTTACTTTTCCCTACACTGTTGGTAGGTCCGGTGGTAGCCGTGTGCGGTCAACAGCTGAGACACTTCCTGAAAGAATTTTTGTGTCACTCATTGCTAACGAGTGGACTGTCTGCACCTTGTTTACTGAACACAGCGTGGTTTTGCGCAGTCATTTCACAATTGGAAAGTTGCGTGAACAAATGATACTGTTATCGTTGTTGCTAACTTTAAAACTTGCGGGTTTGATGTCGCGTATCGGAAATCCAGTGACGCTGGTAGTGACGATTCCCCCTGACCAATCAGTGATCTGCAGGACTTTGACATCACATTTAGTATCGGCTCGGCTCGCTTGGAACCTCGACTGAGGTGGTACTAAAAAAAGTATCAGGCACAAGGTACTATCCACAGTGGAAAACCCTAAAATAGCGAGTTGAGTTGTACCGTGCAGTGGAAAAGCCCCATAATATTAACACATTTGGGTCATAATAGTTACACCATTACTAACTGTACCTACATCATTTTTACCCAAAATTGTAATATGAACTTTAACTAATGACCACACAGGAAATCAAAGTATAACAGAATAGCCCGTTTGAGCTAATTTCATAGAACAGGACACAAACCCATATGTTTGGACCAACGCATCCATCAGGACATTTTTGACCACAAATTGAGCAATGATCTTTGGGGTTGAATACTTTAAGTAGATCACACAGTCAGTGTGATACATGTGTGTGTTGCTGTTTCATTAACACATATATATTGGAATAATAAAAAAAGGAAATTTTGGGCGTGCAGTTCCCAATTGAACCACTAGGGATAAAACGAATGTTTGAGAAAGTTGTGCACTGTCCTACTCTATTGAATGTTTGTTTTTGAGTAGTCTATGGGCAATAGAAACCTTTTATTTATTGAAAAAATTTTTTTTTTTTGAAAATAGTAAATTATTTGTTTGTGGGATGGCTCTTTAAAAAAAATGCATTAACCAAAAATTTTGAAATTGGCTCCTTAGTGAAAAAAGGTTTGTGACCCCTGCTCCATCCCCTTTAACAAAAAAGCGATTACAAAAAGAAGGTTTATATTGGAGTTGCAGTTCACACACCAAGCTAATACAAAAAAGAAAAAGAAAAATAAAGAATTGCACTTTCATCATGGTCCCTTACTTGCCGCTGGGGCAGGAAGACGTCTTACCGGGGTAACACATTGCGACGGATTTTGCTGGCAATTGTTCATAATATCGAGTGCAAATAATGAAAATAAGCTTGGAGAGTATTATTAAATATTTTGGAAAATATATTCTAAGCCGTTTAAGAGTTATCGCCGTTTATCGCAGAATGTGTCTGGAATATCAAAAACTAACTTAAACTTGCTGAGGCTGCCGTAAATATTTAGTTTATACGTAAAGTTTCTAATCCTACCGAAGTTTAATGATGCAACGCTCAAATATTTATTAGTGTGTAAATTGTGACTCAGTGTCCATTCACAACACAACTAAGCAACGCACGTATAACTGATGCAACCGATCCCTCTAAACTGTTATAAAAACATTCCTCACCTCATGCATGTGACCAACTAACAAAACCAGCTAAAACACCAAATAGATTAAAAAAAAACATGCAAAAACTATCAAACGCCAATAATAATGTAAAACACATTGTACACTTACCGAACTGAGCGTCCCAACTTTCAGATCATCTACTTCTTCTTCTGGTGTTTTCTGTCGGTTTATAAAACAACTTCTGGTGAATTTCCGCCTCCTGCTGGACTGGAGTGAATAAAACACCAACATCTGATTAAGCAGTCCTGCTGATGTTCAACTTAAAAATACATTTTGTTGCATTATACAAGAAAATCTGAAGTGACCAGACTTCTATTTACATTGACAATAAATCAATGTAAATCAATAAATGTTTCTATAATTTGAAATCTTTCTCTAATAAAGCAGCACACATTCAGACATCACTGAGAAACCAAAACGTTTAAAAGAATGAAAGTTTAAAAGAAAAAAATCACTCCAAAATGAAAATGATATCATCATTTAATTGCCATCATGTTTGCATCATTAGGGGATTGTCATTTTACCTATAAGACCCTTAAGTAAAACTTAAGGTCGTTTTCTGCAACGCCATTACATTTAAGGTAAACTTTAGGGCAATCTTAAGGGAACATTTAACTTAAGGTGCTTAAATGTAACCAGGTGTAGTGCTTGGATCCCTCCTCTTCTCGATGTACACAACACCACTGGGATCGATCATTGAGGCACATGGCTTTTCCTTCCACTGCTACGCAGATGATATGCAGCTCTACCTGTCATTCCAGCCTGATGACCCTACTGTGTCAGATCGTATCTCTACCTGCCTCTCTGACATTTTGGCCTGGATGAAGGAACGACACATTTAGCTCAACCTTGCCAAGACAGAACTCCTTGTGATCCCAGCCATCTTATCTGTTGACCACCTCACTTTTCATCTTGGTTCAACTACACTATGCAGATTCACCCTTTACAACATCAGGAAAATCAAATATTTCTTGCCTAATATGCAACACAGCTCCTGGTCCAAGCTCTGGTCATTTCAAGAATGGACTACTGCAATGCTCTGTTGGCTGGCCATCCAGCTAGCACAATTAAGCCACTGCAGATGGTCCAGAATGCAGCAGCGCATCTGGTTCTCAATCAGCCAAAAAGGGCTCATGTCACCCCACTCTTGATTTCAATCCACTGACTACCTGTAGCTACCCGCATCAAATTCAAGGCTTTGACTCTGGCTTTCAGGCAGCCAATGGAACTGCACCCTCTTACGTCAATTACATTTTTGTCTGTGCTCCAACTCACTCTCTGTGGTCTATGAATGAGTGAAACCTGGCGGTCACATCCCTTAGAGGCTCAGTCTATTTCACGTTTGTTCACTTTCTCTGCTCCTCTGTGGTGGAATTAACTTCAAACCTCCACACGATCTGCTGTTACGTTCTCAACATTCAAGATCCAGCTGAAAACACACGTTCTGCAAGCACTTAACCAACCTACATGAATTGCACTAACCACAACACTTGATGTACAAAAGGAAATGTCTCTTTCTTCTCTGTTAGCATCTTTACTACTCCAGCCACTGTGTGAACTTGGCAGTCATATATCGCAGATGTGGTTAAATTTTGTATGACAAATAGCTTGATATGTTTCTCATTTGCAAGTTGGTTTGGATAAAAGCATCTGCTAAATGACTAAATGTAAATGAGTAAATGTAAACTGGAAATAACCCAAAAATATTTCACACCATCATTCTGGAATTTAAGGGGAAAAAGTACATACTAAACACTGACATATAAATAACAGCTATAATTCAGATTGAATGCACGATTAAGAATTGTAATATTTAGTTTCTTTGTTTTAAACATGGATAATACATTACACTTCATGAGAAAAAATTGTCAGGTTTATCATCTGCATTAGAAGCATTTGTAAATGTTTGGATAGCACTGAAATAAGAAAAGTCCAAAATCCATGTCAGATGTTCATGAACTAAAAGGATCCAGAAATGAAAATTCTCTCATTATTTACCATCATTTTAATGACTCCGGCGGTTAAAATAATGTATATAATAGCAATACGATCACTTTGGGTGCAAAAAACATCAATATTTAAGTACATTTTAACTAAATAAAGCGCTTCCTGTAAGCTTCATGAGGGTGTCCAAGTCCAAGCAGTCTCTTGTGTGATGAGTATTCACGTTGCCATGATACTGCCGTAATCTCTCATTCTCCTCTCGGTTGAGACATCCAGGATAAGCATCATAACGCATCATTTTGAGTAAAGAAACAGATAAATAAATATCTAAACCAAAATCAACCAAGCTACTGTACAACGTTCCTCCTCCTCACATGTAAACAGCACTGCTCTTCAGGCTGTGACGCATGTGCATCAGATCTCGCATGTTTCAAATACCAATGCGATTACGTGACACGTACCGAGGTACCGAAGCATTTGGGCCCTCACAGCAACACGGTGTAACAGCTTCTTTCCCCAAGTCATCAGACTCCTCAATACTCAAAGACTGGACTGACACACACGTGTCCTGAGTTGCACTTTAATTCATTGTCACTTTATACCTGGCTGCTACCTCAATAACTGCTATGTCCATAGAACACGATTTCATAGTATGTTATGTTTACATTTGGCATTTTTAGAAAGTGTATCCTCACTTTCTCTTACTGTGCCTTTTGTCCTGTTCCTTTAGTAATTATTGTACTGTCCCATACTTTTTGCACACGTTTGCATGTGCACTTTATATATGTTATTTAGTCTGTGTAGTCTCATGTGGTTCTGTGTTTTCCCTTTGTTGTTTTATGTAGCACCATGGTCCTGGAGGAACATTGTCTCGTTTCGCTGTGAACGACAATAAAAAACTTTTACTTTGAGATACACACACACACACACACACACACACACACACACACACACACACACACACACACAGCCCCCCCCCCCCCCCTCCCTCTCCTCTCTTTTCTTCCAATGCACTGCCAGGTCATGCAATGTTGTAGGCGTTCTTCGAAAGGATCAACTCCCTAATCAGTCATGATTCCACTCTTATTATTCACTGTTGACCTCCTAGTCATCCCACGACCCATCATATCTTGTTCCGCTTCATCAGGGGGGGTATTATAAGTCCTTGTCCCATCACTCCAATGAATGCAAATTTTCGTAAAGGGCATCTGGAACCATACAATTTCTTTGCGTATTCATGGTCAAATGATACCTGATTACCTGCACCTGTATCCGCTTTTGCCTGGCCTGCTTCAGGACAGTCTCTTCACCGCGAATTGGAGGAAATTCACAATGACAGATCATGGTGGTGAGTTTGGGTTTGGCTTTTGGAACAAGGCTCTGTGTGCTCTTGGATTTGGAGATCGATGTCAAGTCCTAACTCCTTCAGAGCACTTCCACAAACTGGGAGACTGAACTGTCATCCTCCACGCTCTCTGGGATTCCATAAATTAGAATGTTGTTTCTACGTGATCTTGATTTATGGTCAGTCAGCTTCTCTTGCATTTCTCTGTTCTTTGAGTGATTTTAACAGTGCAGTGTTTGCTTCGATAGACCAAGTCTGTAACTGTTCGATGCGTTTTTCTGCATCAGTGAGTCTGCCTTGCTTTTTTGAATCTCATTGGTGTTCGTTAGGAGTATTTCTTGCTTGAATTGAGTGAATTCCGGTTTCATATTACTCTTGAATTCTTCCTTAAATTATCTCAGGTCAGTCTTCATTTCTTTTCTCAAGTCACTGATTTGCCTGCTAATAGTTTCAAGTCACATGTGAACCACATCCTGTTCGCCTTCATCTGTTAGCTTAGCTTCCCCCATATCGCCAAAGTATACTTGTGTAAATCCCTTTTGTTTGGTTACTAAAAGTTTTCCAACTTTTCTTTCTTGTACCCCCACTCATCAGTATATGAGTTTAGAAATTTAATTTCAGGGGTAAATCTGACTGACTATAGGGAGCTACTTATTATGCGTCCATTCACACCGCTGTTTTTATGGTAGTCCTCCAAGTATCCAATGTCTTACAGTTGGGAGTTGGAATCAGTTCATCCACTGAAGTCCATCATAAAAGACTGAACTGTTGTCGTCATCACTCAGTGACACGTAGCTGGAGTCCGACACCAAGCTGGATCTGGAGCTGGATCTGTCCTGCTCTGGTAATCTTGGGATATGAATCCTGGGGTTGAGACAGGGAAACAAATATAATAATATAAGATGCCATTCAATTTTTTGCAGAATTCAAGAATATGAGAAATGTTTAAGGCAGTTAAGATTTGCAAGACTTAGTTGTTCTGCATGGAATTGTTAAATTTCTCTTCTGCCTTTAAGTCCTATAAAGATGTAGAGTGAAAAAGTAGTTATATTTTGGTCTATTTTCACCCCAAACGATCAACTTTCTGTAAATCCCTAAAACTAAAACTGAAATAAAACTACAAAAAACTAACAAGTATGCTTACATAAACTTGAGCAAGTTTATTATTTTGAGCTCATTCAGGTGGATTTCTCTGTAATAGAGGTCCTGCATGTCTCAACTGCAAGCACAACCTGGTTACCATCAATATACTGTATCATCGATCATTAACCGCTGTTTACATGAAATGTAATTAAATCATGATCTTTTCACATATACAATGCTTTTTCTCCATGTCAGTGCTCTGTTGCCAGATTTTTTAAGGAATGGTTTCTCTTCAAATTTGTGCCAAAAATTTCAGCCGAAAACCTAAAAGAGCAGTTTATGCCATATTTGGCTAAAACTATTCAGTGGCCAAAATGACTGCTTTCCAAATAAACACTGTGGATAAATACTTTTTAAAGAATTTGGAACAGTTTGCCTGCCAACATTCTTGGAATCTGAGCACATGTGCATGTAGAATTGGTTTCATTTTCAAGGCAAAGGGTAGTAACACCAAATTTCATTTTTCTTTTTTAATGTATAATGCTTTTTGTTTTTATTGTCTTTGTGGCTGAGCTCTGACACTCATGTTTAGTGTCTATAGTCTGTGTCTTGTGTAAGAATGCATGGCTTGAGTTATTGGCATTTTCTTGCGTTCTCGTTAATTTACATGAGTGCATTGCTCATCCTTGTGGCATGCACTTGTGTCAGTTGTGTGTGTCTGTCTCTTGTGCTCTGAGTTGTGCTCACTTTGTGCTGCCCATCATGGGGTTCGCCACTTGTCTTCGGTGCCTGTTTATTTGTGGCATAACTCTCGCACATCTATGTCCCACCTTTTCGCATGGTATTTGCTTTGTGGTGTACACTAGTTTTGTCTAGTATGACAGTGCATGGCATCACTTTGCTGGCATTGCCGTGAATTCTCTCGTCTCGTCTGTCGTTTGGCATGAGCGTATGTTGTCTTGTAGTTTCTGGCGATATGAACTCATGTCATTTGCGTATTTGCGTCTGAAAGCATGTGACTTTGTTTTGGTTCCGTATTGCCACATGTCTCTCAGTCTTGCGTCATGCCCCACCTCGTCTGCTTTTTAGTTCATTTGTTTAACCTGCCTTCCTTTTTAACCCATTTGATTTCTCTCCCTATATTTGCTCCTCTTATTGGCTGTTCTGTGCTAAATTGTTTCATTTGCTCTTGTTGTCGTTTGCTTGTTTTCTGTCTGCCTTCCCTGTCAAGTTCAAGAACTTAAGTGTTATTCTAGTTCAGTTTTGTTTTTCTTTCTTTCGGTTTATTTATATAAAAGCTTATTGTTTCCAATCTGCATTTGGATCTGTAAAGCAGTTCAGTGGAAAGGAGGCGGCGAGAACCGGCTTGACAATATAAATAATATTTTAACGATAAACTTAAACAAAAAGCACACACACGACGGACATATCCATAAACGACCTCTCTCTCCCACACCATCTTCCGCAGTCAGCCTTTACCCCTCTCTGGGGCTTGATTAGCCTGATAAGGGATCAGGTGTGTAGAATCACGACCCGGCCCCGCCCTGCCACAGGGTCCTTTTCTCAACACCACGTGCCATGACAACAATACAGCCATTTCTGGACCAGGAAGAGGCACAATGGGCATCTTCCTTTTTCCATCTCCTCTCACTGACTTTCCCATCCATCAGTGCATGTTTCAGCTCATCCAACTTTGCAATGTCCGTCAGGGGGGAACTGACGTGAGGGACTTTGTATGTGAGTTTTTGATTGCAGTGGAAGAGCTGGACTATGATGAGACCGATCTGAAAGAGGTTTATAACATCTGCCTTGATCAACCTCTCAGTCATGGGGAGATGGTCAACAAAAGCCCATCTGCCCCAGTTTATCCATCTCCGAGTGCAGGGAGACTGCACTCCCATCCCAGAAGGAGTTTCCTCAGGGGGACCACACCATCATCCCTTCCTCAACAAGCCCAATCCCCAGTCCTCCTATGACCCATAAATGGAGGAGGAAGAACAAGACAGCTGCAGCCAGTGTGCTAGGGATGCAACAACATTTTTTTTAATAAGTCTTGAAAGTTATATTGCCGTTTACTTATGACAGTGGTCGAAAAATATGGGATTTTTAAATGGCTGATACAGACATCCAGAGAGCAGGATCAAAATCAAAAGTAACAGTCAGTATCTGGTGTGGCCACCAGCTGCATTAAGTACTGCAGTGCATCTCCTCCTCATGGACTGCACCAGATTTGACAGTTCTTGCTGTGAGATGTTACCCCACTCTTCCACCAAAGCACTTGCAAGTTCCCGGACATTTCTGGGGGAATGGCCCTAGACCTCACCCACCGATCCAACAGGTCCCAGACACACTCAATTGGATTGAAATCCGGGCTCTTCGCTGGCCACAGCAGAACACTGACACTCCTGTCTTGCAGGAAATCATGCACAGCAGGAGCAGTATGGCTGGTGTCATTGTCATGTCAGGATGAGCCTGCAGGAAGGGGACCACATGAGGGAGGAAAAAAATATATATTTTTATATTGGAGTGGTGGTGGTGTAGTGGTCTAAAGCACTAAACTGTTAAGCAGAAGGTTGTTGGTTCGATCCCCACAGCCACCACCATTGTGTCCTTGAGCAAGGCACTTAACTCCAGGTTGCTCCGGGGGGATTGTCCCTGTAATAAGGGCTCTCTGTCCTCTAAGTCGCTTTGGATAAAAGTGTCTGCTAAATGCATAAATGTAAATGTATTTTGTATATAAAAAAATATTAACCTAATTTTAATTAAAATGCTTTCACATTTTACACTATCTGGACAATTTGAAGGTTTATTTGCAATCAAAGAGGCAAGTGTTGCTAAAGATGCAATATCCAGTGAGTGGCAGTTCTTTGAATGGAAACGTGTTGTTGATGAGAGAGGTGAGGCCAATGGGCTACAACAACAGGTTCCACTTCTGTCAGACAAGAACAGAAAGCAGAGACTGCACTGGGCACAGGCTCATCAAAATTGGACAGTTAAAAACACTGGTCTGGTGAATCTCGATTTCTTCTGAAATACACAAATGGTAGTCCCACTGAAAAGTCCATATCGATCGACCACTAAATGTGACTAACTGGGCAATTTTTTTAAAAATGAGATGAAGAAATTGCATGAAGAGCAGTGGTAAGGTTTCTCTCCAGTATGGTTTCTCTCATGTCTTTTCAGGGATTTTGACTGAGTGAAACTGTTTCCACAGTGGGTGCACTTGTATGGTTTCTCTCAAGACTTTTCAGGGATTTCGACTGTGTGAAACTGTTTCCACAGTGTGAGCACTTGTATGGTTTCTCTCCAGTATGGATTCTCTCATGTCTTTTCAGGTTTTGTGACAGAGTGAAACTGTTTCCACAGTGCGAGCACTTGTACGGTTTCTCTCCAGTATGGAATATCTCATGCCTTTTCAGGTATTGTGACCGAGCGAAACTCTTTCCACAGTATGAGCACTTGTATGGTTTCTCTTCAGTATGAATTCTCTCATGCATTTTCAGGTGATGTGACTGAGTGAAACTCTTTCCACAGTATGAGCACTTGTATGGTTTCTCTCCAGTATGAATTCTCTCGTGTGTTTTCACGTGATGTGACTGAGTGAAACTCTTTTCACAGTGTGAGCACTTGTAAGGGTTTTCTCCAATATGAAATCTCTCGTGTGTTTTCAGGTGATGTGACTGAGTGAAACTCTTTTTACAGTGTGAGCACTTGTAAGGTTTCTCTCCAGTATGAAATCTCTCGTGTGTTTTCAGGTTTACTGACCGAGTGAATCTCTTTTCACAGTGTGAGCACTTGTATGGTTTCTCTCCAGTATGAATCCTTTGGTGCAGTTTCAAGCTGCTGGATGTAGTAAAGGTCTTCCCACATTCAAAGCACATATGAACCCCCACACCAGTATGTATTTTCTGGTGCCGTTTCAAATAGGACATGTGAGCAAAACTCTTTCCACAAAATGAACACTTGTAAGGCTTCTCATTTGTGTGAGTTTTCAGATGTTCTTTTAGGGACTTAGCCAGAACAAATGTTTTACCACACGTATCACATTCAAATGACTTTTCTCCAGAGTGACAAAAGAGATGACTCTTGAGACTGCCTGCAGCTGAAAAACTCTTCCCACACTGATGGCACGTGTAAGGTTTCTCTCCAGTATGGAGTCTCATGTGTCTCTTAAGATCGCTTTTACCTATGAAACTTTTCCCACACTGATGGCACGTGTAAGGTCTCTCTCCAGAATGAATTATCATGTGTCTATTAAGATCGCCTTTACCTATGAAACTCTTCCCACACTGATGGCACGTGTAAGGTTTCTCTCCGGTATGAACTCTCATGTGCTTATCAAGATTGCTTTTACATGTGAAACTTTTGACACACTGATGACACGAGTAAGGTCTCTCTCCAGTATGAACTCTCATGTGAGTATTAAGATAGTCTCTACATACAAAACTTTTCCCACACTGATGGCACGTGTAAGGTCTCTCTCCAGTATGAACTCTCACGTGTCTTTTAAGACTGCTTTTACTTTTGAAACTCTTTCTACACTGAGAGCAGGTGAAAGATGTCTTGGCTGCTCTTCTGGGATTTTTTGGAGAGAATTTATTTTCAGTGTTTGAGCCACTCAAAGACTTTTCTCCAGTTATAAAATCATGCTGTTCGTCCTCCACTTCATTAAGCTCTTCACACTCCTCTCTCACTTCCATCAGCTCTGCAATGAACACAATAAATGAAAAAAAAAATAATTCAAAAGGATTGTACAATCAATATTAAACATGATTAATTTGTTACTGGTGTAATATTATGATGCAGTGCTTGAGTTGGTGCAATATTGTTTATTGTCTGTGGTTCTGCTTTGTTCTTGTTGTTTTTATCTATTGCATTAATCATTTTTAAATAATATTATTTTAAGATATGGATTGTGTTGCTGCTGTAGCATGTGAATTTCCTCCTGGGGGGGGGATCAATAAAAGTTATCAATCAATAAACTTCTGACCCACTGGAATTGTGATATGGTCAATTAAAAGTGAAACAATCCGTCTGTAAAAACTGTTGGAAAAATTACTCATATCATGCACAAAGTAGATATTGTAAACGACTTGGCAAAATTATAGTTCCCCTTCTGTCACTCACTCGACGTGTTGATTGTAGTGACACATGGTCTTTCTTGAGAGCCTCACATACCTCTGAACTTGAGAAAAGGCCGATGTGAAATTGGCAGACAGAATTTGCATGTCCCGCCCCCGGACATACGGGTATAAAGGGAGCAAATGTGCGTCTGTCAGTCAGATTCTTTCTTCAGAGCGGTTGTGTGATCAGCGAGGTGTGTTCATGGCTGCTTCACCTACCTCTGCAAGAGAGCTTCTGTTGGATCTGCTGGTGCATTCCAGCGGCTTTTTCGTCTCTGCATGCGGTTCAGCCCCGGGAGCTTCGACAGAGTGTGATTTTCTCTAAAGGAGTATATTCCCTCTTTTAGAGGAAGACGAACACCACTCCAGCCTGGGTAGTCCCGATCCCGACGTGCTGCATGAACTGCGCTCTGCCACGGACCTCACTCTCAGAGCTACGAAGGTCACAGTGCAAGCACTCGGACGGGAAATGGCCATCCTCGTGGTCCAGGAACGCAATCTGTGACTGAACTTGGTCAAGATGCGCAACATTGAAAAGGCACGCTCTCCCAGCTCAGCCTCTTCGGCGACACTGCCGCTGACTTTGTCCAGCAGTTTTTGCCAGCGAAGAGGCAGATCGAGGCCATCTCAAACATCATGTCGCGCCGCCGCAGTGCAAGCCGCCCTCCATCTGCCCACCGAGGGTGTTCCCCTGCAAAGAAACAGGCAGCTCTGCCTTAGCCCAGCTCTCAGCCTCAGTGTTGAGAGCCCCGCAGGCAGCGTATGACCCACGTCTCCAGGACCTCTTCTAGGGCCCGTAAAGCCCCTAAAAGCTCCTGAGACGACGCACCCAAGAAGTTAGACGTTTGCTCCGGAGCTGGCAGCAAGACCACTCCATCCCCCTTTTCTTTCACCACACCCCCTTCAGGCTGCGGTACCCACATTGTCAACAAGAGCAATTTCCTCACTTCCTGGGTCATCAGACCGGCACGTGCCGTTCTCACGGCACCAAAGCTTCACAGTCCCGGCTCTCCGGACACAGCCATCTTGGCTCCGGACCCACGACTACCCAGCCCCAGCAAGTCCCTTGGTAAGCAAGACCTGATTATCATGTTCCATAGAGGTACCCGGAGGTTGAACCCTTCCCGGCCAAGCCCGTTACCCTCCTGGATCTCTCAGTGGTCCTCTCAGGCCTTCGGAGACCCCCCTTTGAGCCGCTTGATTCAGTCGAGCTCAAAGCCCTCTCCTTGAAGACAGCCCTCCAGATTGTGCGCTCTTGACCACGACCGGGCTAAGTGCCCAAGGTTCCTACGACCCCCTTCAGGGACCAGGTCACGAACCTGCAAGCACTGCCCTGGGAGGAGGCAGACCCAGCCTCTTCGTTGTTGTGTCAGTTATGTGCTTTGCGTATCTATGTGGACCTCACGCAGGGCTTTAGATGTTCTGAGCAGCTCTTTGTCTGCTTTGGTGGATGACGGAAAGGGAATGCCGTCTCCAAACAGAGGTTGGCAAATTGGTTCGTTGATGCTATCTCCCTAGCCTACCCCGCCCCCTTAGCAGACATCTGCAGAGCAGCGGGCTGGCAACACCAAACACCTTTGCTAGATTCTACAACCTCAGGGTTGAGTCGGTCTCGTCCCGTGTTTTGTCAGGTCCGAGCCTGTAGAACTCGGTAATACGGGACAGCTGACCAGGTGTTCCGTTTGCACCTTGCGCCCTTCACCAAGTTGATCTGGTGCATCTTCTCTCCCAGGTTTGTCACCAAGCTCTCGCTTCCTGGGTGTTCTTCCTCCCTAACCCTCTAGCCTGTGAATTCATAAGAGGAATTCGCCACCAGACCCACCACGAGTTAAGTGCTCCGTGTTGGGCTTGGGCTCCACAGGCATAGTTCCCGCTTCAGGCAACTCCCTGTGATGTATTTTCCGCACTGCGCTCTCCCTGCTGGCAGAACCGCGTCTCCCTTGGGCAGTCCCTGCTGCCCCCCGGTCGCCATGTCTGTAGTAAATCCTCCCTTGTCAGGCAGGATCTACCACCACACCATATCCACATGTGGCTTGACAACCCTCGTGTGTATTGGACACAAGTTACCTCCCCCAGTCTGGGTAGGTTGTGGTCTCCACAGGGCCTTTTCCCCCTGAAAGAATAGGAACAGAAAATGAGGCCTTCCCCGATGCATTTCTAACGTTAAGATAAACCCAGCTGCTTTAACGCACCGTACCTTATTCTCGGTTCCTCAGTGCAATAACCTGACTGTCTGCTCCCTTTATACCCGTACGTCCGAAGGCGGGATATGCAAATTCTGTCTGCCAATTTCACATTGGCCTTTTCTCAAGTTCAGAGGTATGCGAGGCTCTCAAGACAGACCCCTTGTGTCACTACAATCGACACAACATCTCGTTCCCTCCATCAGGGAATGGAGGTTACAACAGTAGCCATGACATTTGTTAATATTAAATCTGTGGAGTGGTTTAAAAAAAAAAAAGAGTTTTAATGACTTAAAACATGTAAACATCTGACTTCAATTAACACACACACAATTTGGAATAATGTACAGATTGTGCTGTTTTGGAAGGAAATCAGTAATTTAATTCACCACAGTGGCATTCAATGGATCAAAGTATAATCAGGACATTATAACTGTAAAAAAAAACAGCACCATCAATATTGGAATTTTTTATTTTTTTTATCTAATCTAGACAGGTCCCATTTCCAGCAGCCATCACGCCAACACCTTATCCTTCAGAAATCATGCTAAATTGCTAATCTACTAGAAAATCACTTGTCATTATATCAAACACAGCTGAAAGGTATTTGGTCCGTTACATGAAACTTAACATTGTCTTTGTGTTTGTTTTTGAGTTGCCACAGTATGCAATAAACTGGACAGGCAATATTAGATCAAAAATGGCAAAAAAATAAAAATTTCTCTAGCAACTCAGTTAATGGGCTATACATATACAATGCTTGAAATTGCCCAAAAACTGAAGATTTCATGCAAAGGTCTTCAACAGTCTTCAAAACAAAGGACAACTAGCTCTAACAAAGACAGAAAGAGATGTGGAAAGAAAGATGAACAACTAAACAAGAGGATAAGTATAGAGTCTCTAGTTTGAGAAATAGTCGCCTCTGAGCATTAAATAAGGCAAGAATGGATCACCATCAGTCAGGATTTTGCCCAGAAGCTGATATCCAGCATACTAGAGCGAATTGCAGAGGTTATGAAGAACAAGGGGTCAACACTGCAAATATTGACTATTTGCATACATTAAATGTTTTTGCCAATAAAAGCCTTTAAAAATTATGAAATGCATATCGGTTTCCAGTATACCATAGAAACATGTTAAAAAAAAACAATCTACAAATACTAATGTATGTCACTGCCAATACTTTTGGCCACTGCTGTACAGGTGCTGGTCATATAATTAGAATATCATCAAAAAGATGATTTCAGTAATTCCATTCAAAAAGTGAAACTTGTATAATGTATATATTCATTTCACACAGACTGATATATTTCAAGTGTTCATTCCTTTTAATTTTGATGATTATAACTGACAACTAATGAAAACACCAAAATCAGTATCTCAGAAAATTAGAATATTGTGAAAAGGTTCAATATTGAAGACACCTGGTGCCACAATCTAATCAGCTAATTAACTCAAAACACCTGCAAAGGCCTTTAAATGGTCTCTCAGTCTAGTTCTGTAGGCTACACAATCATGGGGAAGACTGCTGACTTGACAGCTGTCCAAAAGACGACCATTGACATCTTGCACAAGGAGGGCAAGACACAAAAGGTCATTGCTAAAGAGGCTGGCTGTTCACAGAGCTCTGTGCCCAAGCACATTAATAGAGAGGCGAAGGGAAGAAAAAGATGTGGTAGAAAAAAGTGTACAAGCAATAGGGATAACTGCACCCTGGAGAGGATTGTGAAACAAAACCCATTCAAAAATGTGGGGGAGATTCACAAAGAGTGGACTGCAGCTGGAGTCAGTGCTTCAAGAACCACCACGCACAGACGTATGCAAGACATGGGTTTCAGCTGTCGCATTCCTCGTGTCAAGCCACTCTTGAACAAGACAAAGTGTCAGAAGCGTCTCGCCTGGGCTAAAGACAAAAAGGACTGGACCGCTGCTGAGTGGTCCAAAGTTATGTTCTCTGATGAAAGTAAATTTTGCATTTCCTTTGGAAATCAAGGTCCCAGAGTCTGGAGGAAGAGAGGAGAGGCACAGAATCCACGTTGCTTGAAGTCCAGTGTAAAGTTTCCACAGTCAGTGATGGTTTGGGGTGCCATGCTATCTGCTGGTGTTGGTCCACTGTGTTTTCTGAGGTCCAAGGTCAACGCAGCCGTCTACCAGGAAGTTTTAGAGCACTTCATGCTTCCTGCTGCTGACCAATTTTATGGAGATGCAGATTTCATTTTCCAACAGGACTTGGCACCTGCACAGTGCCAAAGCTACCAGTACCTGGTTTAAGGACCATGGTATCCCTGTTCTTAATTGGCCAGCAAACTCGCCTGACCTTAACCCTATAGAAAATCTGTGGGGTATTGTGAAGAGGAAGATGCGATACACCAGACCCAACAATGCAGAAGAGCTGAAGGCCACTATCAGAGCAACCTGGGCTCTCATAACACCTGAGCAGTGCCACAGACTGAGCGACTCCATGCCACGCCGCATTGCTGCAGTAATTCAGGCAAAAGGAGCCCCAACTAAGTATTGAGTGCTGTACATGCTCGTACTTTTCATGTTCATACTTTTCAGTTGGCCAACATTTCTAAAAATCCTTTTTTTGTATTGGTCTTCAGTAATATTCTAATTTTCGGAGAAACTGAATTTGGGGTTTTCATTAGTTGTCAGTTTTAATCATCACAATTAAATGAAATAAACATTTGAAATATATCAGTCTGTGTGTAATGAATGAATTTAATATCCAAGTTTCACTTTTTTAATGGAATTACTGAAATAAATTGACGATATTCTAATTATATGACCAGCACCTGTATATACAATATCTCACAAAAGTGAGTACACCCCTCACATTTTTGTAAATATTTGATTACATCTTTTCATGTGACAACACTGAAGAAATTACACTTTGCTACAATGTAAACTGTTTACGGGCTTCCTTGTGCATCGTCTTTAGAAGAGGCTTCCTTCTGGGACGACAGCTATGCAGACCAATTTGATGCAGTGTGCGGCGTACGGTCGGAGCACTGACAGGCTGACCCCCCACCCCTTCAACCTCTGCAGCAATGCTGGCAGCACTCATACGTCTATTTCCCATAGACAACCTCTGGAAATGACGCTGAGCATGTACACTCAACTTCTTTGGTCAATCATGGCGAGGCCTGTTCTGAGTGGAACCTGTCTTGTTAAACCGTTGTATTGTCTTACGCGACGGATCAGAATCTGCCGTTGCTGGTTCAAAACAAATTATGCAACCAAGCCACCATTAGTAAGTTAGCAGCCATACACACAGAATGAAAGTCACACATGTTTGGAATATTATGAGGGTCAGTACAGGCACCTTTTTAAAAGACAACTGAGCACTAAAGCTAAAATAAAAACAGCAGGGAATTTTTAGTTTAACATGTGAGTGGTAAAACTGTCTTTCTTGTATCAAACTCAGACATAGAGGATTGTCATAAAAATTTAACAACATTAAAAGAAAGAAACATACCTGCAGGAATAAAATCATCATCTTCATCACTCTGTTGTTCTTCTGTTGTGTTTTCTTCTTCAATCTCTTCCTGGTTCACTTCAATCTTCACTGGTGTCTGCAGCATCTGCTGTTCATCATCTTCATCACTCTGCTGTTCTTCTGTTGTGTTTTCTTCTTTTATCTCCTCCTGCTTCACTTCAATCTTCACTGGTGTCTGCAGCATCTGCTGTTCATCATCATCACGCTGTTGTTCTTCTGTTGTGTTTTCTTCTTTTATCTCCTCCTGCTTCACTTCAATCTTCACTGGTGTCTGCAGCATCTGCTGTTCTCCAGCATGAATCACATCCACCTGCTCTCTCATGATGAACATCTGAACACAAGAACATCATCATTATAATGGACTGACATTCATCAAACTCTAAAACATTATTATATGATTATACACATGAACAGATCTGTTCAGAAATGCTAAAAATATAAACTTGTGTTTGTTTGTTTTCTTCCTGACAGCAGGAATATTATAACAGATTATATATAAATGGGAGAGAAATACTAATTTCTGGCCATTTTGTCATCTTTAAACTGTTGAGCATTGACGAATTCATAAAGGGAAAGTTCAACCAAAATGAAACTTCTGTCAATATCTGTTCAACTTGGAAATGTGTGCCTCGAGAGCCTCGATAATAAAAAAATTATAATTATATACACACGCACGCACGCACGCACGCACACACAGTGAAATTCTAATACTAATATTTTATCTGTTATGTATAGTGCAATTTCTTAATTTTTTTTTCCTGAGGAATGAAATGGCAGAAAAGGTAGATGTGTTGGATAAATATAAAAAAAGACTAAACCGTGTATTGCACATAATTGTTGCTCAACAATTCATGAGATGGATAGCCTGAGGGAAAAAACTGTTCCTGTGCCTGACGGTTCTGGTGCTCAAAGCTCTGAAGTGTTGGCCAGAAGGCAACACTTCAAAAAGGTAGTGGGCAGGGTGAGTGGGGTCCAGAGTGATCTTTCTAGCCTTTTTCCTCACTCTAGAAGTGTCGTTCTTGAAGGGGGGGGGGGGGGTCTCCTGATGTCTGATTTTGTAGCTGAACCAAACCAGACAGTTATTGAAGTGCAGAGGACAGACTCAATAACTGCTGAGTATCAGCAGTGCCTGTGGCAGGTTGAAACTCCTCAGCCAGTGAAGGAAATACAACCTCTGCTGGGGCTTGTTCACAGTGGAGTCAATGTGTGTCTCCCACTTCAGGTTCAGAGATTGTAGTGCCAGGGAACCTGAACGACACCACTGCTGCCACAGTGCTATTTAGAATGGTGAGGGGGGGAGGGTCAGTGTTGGGGAGTTCCTCAAAAAGTCCACAATCATATCCACCATTTTGAGCATGTTCAGATCAAGGCTGTTTTGACTGCACCAGACTGCCAGCCATTCAGCCTCTCTTCTGTATGCTGACTCATCGTCATCTCAGATGAGGCTGATGACAGTGAAGTCATCTGCAACCTTCAGGAGCTTGACAGAGGAGTTCTTGGCAATGGAGTCATTGGTGCAGAGGGAGAAGAGTAGTGGGGAGAGCACACATCCCTGGGGGGCACCAGTGCTGATTGAACAGGTGCCGGAAGTGAATTTCCCGTCTCATAAGCTGCTGCATGTCTGTCAGAAAGCTGGTAATCCACTGACAGATAGATGTGGGAACAGAGAGTTGGTGTAATTTATTCTGGAGTATAGCTGGGATGATGGTGTTGAAAGCCGAACTGAAGTCCACAAAAAGGATCCTTGATATGTCACTGGTCTGTCCAGATGTTGCAGGACATGATGCAATCCCATGTTGACTGCATCATCCACAGACCTGTTTGCCTGATAAGCAAATTAAAGGGGATCTAGAAAGAGTCCAGTGATGTTCTTCAGGTGGGCCAACACCAGTCTCTCAAATGACTTATGACAGACCTACCGCTCTGAAGTCTGTGGTCATGAAGTCCTGTGATTTTTGGTTTCTTTGGGACAGGGATAATGACTGAGCATTTGAAGCAGCAAGGGACTTCACACTGATCCAGTGATCTATTGAAGATTTGTGTGAAGATGGGGGCCGGTTGGTTAGCACAGGATCGAAGACACACTGGTGAGACGCCATCTGGGCCTGAAGCCTTCCTTGTCTTTTGACCTAACTCCTTGTCTTTCCAGCCAACCCTGCTGTTGAACACAACATCACCGTGCAGCTGGGTCCAACTACAGTGTCGCCTTCCAAAACGGTCAGAAATCTAGGGGTAACCATTGATGACAAGCTAAATTTCACAGACCAAATCTCAAAGGCTGCAAGATCATGTAGATTTACACTCTACAATATCAGGAAGATAAGACCTTTCCTCTCTGAACATGCAACACAACTGTTTGTTCAGTCACTTGTCATAACTAGACTGGACTACTGTAACGCTCTCATTGCAGGCCTTCCTGCATATGCTATTAGACCTCTGCAAATGATCCACAATGCAGCAGTACGTCTGGTCTTTAATGAACCAAAGAGAGCACGTTACACCACTCTTTGTCTCTCTTCACTGGCTGCCGGTTGATGCACGTATTAAATTCAAGGCCCTGATTCTGGCATACAAAACAGTCACTCGGTCTGCTCCAGCATAGCTAAAAACATTTATGCAGAGCTACGTTCCCACCAGAAGCCTGCGGTCGGCTAAGGAATGTCGCCTTGTCATACCAAAACAAAGAGGCACCAAAACACTTTCCCGGACTTTCAGTTTCAACATACCACGTTGTTGGAATGACCTTCCCAACTCAATCCGTGAAGCTTAGTCACTCTCCATCTTCAAAAAATGGCTAAAAACATCTCATACATTCTCTGCAGTAGAACACATTCAGGTCGTCAGCCAGTTGTTGGTCCACCACAGGGTTGGGGGTAGGAGTCCTGTAATTTGTGAGTTGTTTCATGCCACTCCACACAGATGCAGGGTCGTTAGCTGAAGACTTCTTTTCCAGCTTCTCAGAGTAACTTCTTTTAGCCACTCCGATTTCCCTATTCAGAGTGTGCTTCTGGCCTGAATATACAAGAATTTATCCCCACCCCGTAATCATCCTCTTTGGCATGACAAAGCTGTCTGAGTTTTCCTGTAAACCATGGTTTATCGTTATTGAATGATAAATAAGTCCTAGCTTATATTGAATGAAGTCCTAGGAGGAATGCATATATCCCAAGAGAAACTGATATATGATGTTACAGTATCTGTGAGCTCATCCAGGTCTGTGGCTGCAGTCTCAAAAACACTCCAATCAGTGAAGTCATAGCAGGCTTGTAGTTCCTGCTTTGCTTCATTGGTCCATCTCTGTACAGTCGTTACTACTGGCTTGGTTGATTTTAATTTCTACCTGTAGTTTGGAAGAAGATGAACCAGAAAGCTGCTCTAGGGACAGTGATATGCATACTTTATTGTTGTGTAGCAATGATCCAGTATGTTCCTGTCTCTGGTGGGGCATGTAATGTGCTGTTTGTATTTGGGCAGTTCACGTGAGATTTGCTTTATTAAAATCCCCAAGAATAATAACAACGGAGTCTGGATTTTGTTGTTCTGTGTCTGCGATTTGATCAGTCAGCTGTTGCAGAGCTGTGTTCACACATGCGTTATACGAGTGCGATATTCACTCTCACCAGAATAAACGTGGAAAAATCCCCAGCGTACGTAGAACGGCTTACGGTTAATAAAGAGCGCTTCCAAATTAGGACAGCAGGTCGTCTTTAACGTTGTTACATCTGTACACCAACTGTCATTGATGCAAAAGTATGTTCCACCGCCTCTCGTTTTCCCCGTTAACTCCACTCTGAACAGCTGAAAGCCTGGCAGATGTAATGCGCTGTCCGGAATGGCTTCACTCAGCCAGGTTTCAGTGAAGCACAGAAGGCAGCAGAGTTTGAAAAGTCCTTGTTTGTACATGTGAGATGTAGTCTGTCCGTTTTGTCAGAAAGAGAGTGGAGATTTGCTAGATGAATGCTCTGAAGCGCCGTATGAAAGCCGTGCCAACAAAATCACCAGCGCACCGGCTCATCTCCCTTGCCTACGTCTCGTAGTGAGTTTAAACAGTACAGCTGCGCCTCCGACTAGAATGTCCAGTAAAACGGTCGAATATCCACATACTGGGAAAAGGTTAACTGGCAGCTGCCAAATGTTCAGCAGTTCATCCCTGGTAAAACTGAATGGAAGAAGATTACTAAACACCGGACAAAAACAACAAAAAAAAACTGAAGAGCTCCAAACCAAGGCAGCCATATGTGGTGCCATCTCCTCATGCCATATGGAGCTAATGTTGATATTATAGAAATTCTACTGCAGAGCGATGACATCTCAGATCATTACCTCGTCACTGGTTTGCTGCGATCAGCTAATGTCACTCAATATACACCATGTTATCGTTCAGGTAGAACTATTCTCTAGACCACTAAAGAGTTTCACTAATAATCTCGGCAAGCCAAAAAGTTGAGAACGATATAATAACAGAAAACATAAATACAGTCTTCTCTAGCACTCTCTCTAGTGTCGCCCCCCCTTCAAATAAAGCCTGCACCATGGTACAATGATCACACTCATGCTCTCAAGAGAGCAGCTCAGAAAATGGAGCACAAGCAGAAGAATACAAAATTATAATTATTTCACAGAGCATGGAAGGATGATGTCTTTAGCTACAGACAGGCACTAAAAGCTGCCAGGTCAGCATATGTTAGCAAACTCATAGAAAATAACCACAACAATCCTAGGTGTTTATTCAGTACCGTGGTGACATTGGTTAGTAATAAAGCATCGACTGAACCAGATATTCTGTCACAGCACAATAGTACTGACTTCATGAATTTCTTTACTGATCAAATTCAAATATACAGAAATAAAATTGGAACAATGCAATCAACTGTAACAGCACCTTAGAAAACAGTGTCTCAAAACAATTTTCTTCACAAGCAAATTCAATCCTTCGCTGTCATAGGTCATGAAGAGCTAACAAAAAACAAAAAAATCAAAAGCCAAACCATATATGTTAGATCAATACCAACTAAGCTCTTAAAAGAGGAATTCCCTGTAATCTCAGAACCTCTTCTTAATATTAACGCCTCACTATCTGTAGGACATGTCCCAAGAAACTTTATAATGGCAGTTATCAAACCGTTATTAAGAAGCCACAGCTTGATCCTGAAGAATTGACTAATTATAGACCAATTTCAAATTGACCATTTATGTCAAAAATACTAGAAAAGGTAGTGTCCTCCCAACTATGTTAATTTATACAGAGAAATGGTATATATGAACAATTTCAGTCAGGATTTAGGCCCCATCACAGTATAGAGACTGCACTTATTAGAGTTACAAATGACTTCCACTTATCATCTGATCAAGGCTGAATTTCTCTTCTTGTAATTTTAGATCTTAGTGCTGCATTTGACAAGATAGATCACGACATTCTGGAGAATTATGTTGGCATTAGTGGACTTGCATTAGCACGGTTTAGGTCCTATTTACCAGAACACTACCACATTGTATGTGTAAACAAGGAATTGTCAAATCAAACAAAAGTATGGAGTGCCACAGGGATCAGTTTTAGGGCCTCTCATTTTTCTCCTTATACATGCTTCCCCTGAGAGATATTATCAGGAACTTTTAATAAGGTTCCACTGTTATGCCAACGATACCCAACTTTATATTTCTTCTAAACCCAATAAAAATTAAAAATTATCCAATTTAGCAGTGTAACACTTAAATCAAAGATTGTATTGCCAGAAAGTTCCTTCAAATCAATTCTGACAAAACAGAGGTCCTAATTATTGGACCAAAACCCCGCCCTCCCACATTACTACCTTGCTCTCTCAGGCCAGTGAGCCCCAGGACTGATGTATAATATACTTGACTGGGTTTCACAGTAATAATTTAGTATGAATTTAGTATAAATTAGTAATGAAAATAAGTTACGTAGTTTTTGAACACCTTAATCATTCACAAGACAAATGTTTTAGTAAAAATATATGAAGGTAAATAAGATTTTTTATTAAGCTTTCATGTATGATTTTTATTAAATTAAGTATTAACGTGCAAATCAATTAAAAATATTACATTTTACTCTCCCTTGTGTTCATTTATTAAAAATATGTGAGAAACATGCCGTTTCCTCTGATTGAAAAAAAAAAATACTTTTATGCTTTTTCAGAACAAAAACCTCATTATCGAGATGTATACAACTAACCTAAAAGCTCATCTAAAACAGGGAACAAAAACTGCAGTTGGAGATGGAGAGGGGCCTTCCCGACTTTAATTCTTATTGACATTTCAATTCCAATCTCTTATTAAGAATTACAAGTTAATTACAAGTACTTGCATTATTATGCTATTATATTGTCATTATATCAGACGCATAAAATGGCTTTAAAATGTTAATAATAGCATTTATCGCAATAATTTCGGGAACGACATATCGTCCAACAAAAGTAGTTATCGTGACAGGCCAAAAGACAGTGATAAGAATAAAAATCAAATTAAACTGTTTAAATTAAAACAAAGGAGCAGCAAACAATACAGATTAGTGATTGGTCCTTGGCAACACTGTTTGCACATGCGCAGCTTGTTGGCAACACTACGCCATCAGTAAAGAAACACTTGGGTTTCCAACTGTCCCGTATTAACCGGGACGTCCCTTATATTGGGCCTAATTGATTTGTCCCATACGTGTCCTCCCTTATCCCGTTTATTGACTGATACAACAGCAACAGTGCTGATCACGACACTTAAGAATGATCAACGACACATCATCCAATCACAAATCAGTATACGTTAAGTAAATGCGCCAATTCCTCCACAAAAAAAAGAAAAGAAAATTCGGGCAATGTGTTCAGTCGATTTGGCATGTGGAAATACGGATTAATCGACAAATATGGATAACCCTACAAAAAAGAAAAGACTGCAGCTACAGAAATGCACAAGAAGGCGACATTAGCTAAATGTGCAAGCAATATCGGTGCATTCTTCGGGGCAGCACCTACTGTGGAAACTGACAAAATAGCGGCAAGTGAAGCCTCGTACGTGTTTAAAAGTGAAGATGAAAATTGGTAGTTATTGGCCGTTGTATTAAAATGGTTTATAATTTAAACGAATATGGTGCCGTTCACACAACACATTTTGCGTTCGTAATGTACCGGGTTTTTTCCTCTAAACGTTTTTTTTAAGTTGACATATAAATATTGCGCAGCATTTCATGCCAGAGCCCCACTGGAAAAAATGTCCCGTATTTCGAGCTGTAGCTGTCCTGTATTTGGCTGATAGAAAGTTGGCAACCCTAGAAACACTGGACTTCTCTGGCTCTTAACTGTTTTGTTTTATTTTCTCACCTCGTGCATGTGACCAGTAACAAAATCTCCATCAGGCGGTTATACGCTTCTCTTACACTCATTAAAACACCAAATAGATTCAAAAACAACATGCACAGAAACATAAACATCAAACTAAATACAAATGCCAATAATAATGTAAAACACATTGAACACTTACCGAACTGAGCGTCCAAACTTTCAGATCTTCTTCTTCTGGTGTTTTCTGTCGGTTTATAAAAACTACTTCTGGTGAATTTCCGCCTCCTGCTGGACTGGAGTGAATAAAACACCAACATCTGATTAATCAGTCCAGCTGATGTTCAAATTAAAAATACATTTTGTTGCATTATACAAGAAAATCTGAAGTGACCAGACTTCTATTTACATTGACTTTCCTAAATGTTTCTATAATTTGAAATCGTTCTCTAATAAAGCGGCACACATTCAGACTTCACTGGGAAACCAAAATGTTTCAAGTATGAAACTTTAAAAGAATCAGCATTTACTCACCCTCATTCTTTCCCAAAACTGTATGAATTTCTCTCTTCTGTTGACTACAAAAGACAACTTTTTATAATTACCAAAGAAGCCTGTCAAGCTCCAAAATTACAAAAAATAAAAATCACCATAAAAGTTACATAACTAATAAAGACTCACGGACCCCTCATCCAAAGCTCTGAGATGGACCACACAAGATTTCAAGATGTATTTATTTATTGTCATATGTGTGTTACACCATGCAAAGAAAATCTTACTTTGCAATCCTCACCATTCCATTGGATATGGTTGCCAATTTCATTTAATTTCTAAAGGCAATCATATGTTGCAAAACATCAGTCATATTTTAAGTATAGTCACAAATAAATGTACAGCACTTATTTATTCAGTTATAGCATATAGTCCTTTAGCTAGGAGATAATCATGGGCAGCTCTGTTTTGGAAAGCAACTAGCTTGAGTTTCTTCATTTCATCAGTCATCAAATGAAATCCTTCAGTTGCATAATCTGCAAAAGTTTCCAATTCAAGACTAATGTTGTCAATTAGATAAGCGTTATGAACTGTTCCATACCAAGTAATAATCCTTTCTACTGTTTTACTTAAGGTGACATTTTCAAATGTGGCCTGTATAATTCAAGCCTAATCTTTCCCAGGGGTTTGGGTGACTATTTTTCTAAGATATGCCCAGTCTTGGAATCAGGTGTAATAAACAACAAACATTATATAACAACACCCTGACCAGGATTGTTGTTAGCCATACATAGGCAGAGCTGCCAAATATCCAATACTGATCCTTCAGTGCGCCAAATTTAGCATCTCTTGGGAGAATGATTGAATCTGAATTAACAGTAAGATTCTTATACCCTGGTTAAAAAGGTGAGAAAATTGACATTTCTCTTAAACCATACATTTCAGATTTGACCATAAGTTACATATTTTTCATTACAATAATAATAACCCACACATCTGGAGAGGTGATCATCAGGTTGACAAATACAAACAGGGGCAGTGAAACTTTCAGTCAGTGTTTATCATTGACTGGTAGAGATGTAGGTATGCCAATAACCTGTCTAACTCTTATGGATGAAAGGGTCAATAGAATCATGTTCACGCATTAAATTACTCATAAGTGAACCTGCTTTTTTGACATCAATATACATTTTCATCACAGCAAATCGATGGGCTATATAAGTTAGCCGCACACCACAGGTTCCTTTCGGGCAGGATAACGACCAGGGCATATCACCATACCATACACTTGGATTCACTCTCTGGCAGTGGATTCAGTTGAAGTCGGAGTGATTATCTGTGGAGTGTGGAGTGTTAGCACAACCATAACAGTTGTGATACCCATTACTTCGGGCACTGTAATTAATCAATTTCCATCAAAAGTTGTCTGTGGGCGGCGTTATTTGTTTCAAAATAGTCCATGTTATTGGACACCAGAATCATACTGTTCTCATTAGGTTGAGCTAGCATAACAGCTCTGAGAATAATGAAGAGGATGAACCTTCATTTGACTTTATTACTCCACCATTAACTAAACATAAGAGTATACCAGATAATGTCTTGGTTCTCACAAGCACAATTAGGACATTTCTCACAAAACCAATAACAAGCTTGGATGTCTTGTTTGGGTGCTGGGGTTGTGACACAAAGCCCGTCGATGTATACAACGTTTCCTGGGCTTGGGCAGAATCACATATGGCGGAAGTACCAGCCTCCTACGGCAACGGATTTAATTTTGGAATGATGGCAGTGATGATGTCGGGATGGATCGGCCAACTGACACAGCTAGGACTGCAGGATCGCTCAGGAGGACGTCATGCACAGAGTTTCTCCAGAGTATTGATGCAGATGTCAGTTGTTGGACTATTCGAACTGGACCAAGGAATTCCTTGTGGTTCCCTGAGAGCATCAACTGGTACCTTATTTTTAGATCAGTATAGATAGTGAAAACACAAACAGAAAACAACATGAGAGGAATAATGGGGAAGAAAAAACATACATGCAAAAGGATGAACCTTCCCAATAAAGTTAGTCACTACTCAGAACAATGAAATTCCCATTCCATCGAAGGAGCATTAGATCGTGCTTGCCCTGGATCAATGGCAAAAGCCTCTACAGGGTCAGAAATACCGCCAGCAACTCGAGGCAGTTGATATGCCGACGTGGTCCTGTCCAGGAGCCAGCAGCTGCATGCCCGTTGCATACAGCACCCCAGCCTAGCTTGGAGGCCTCTGTTGTAACCATGACACACCTGGACACTTGCTGTAAGGGAACCCCTTCCCGTAAGATGCAAGGTCTGTCCAAGGGCTGAAGTGGTGGCAGATCGGAGTGATAGCCACACATCCTTCAGGTCTACCACCGCAAACTAATCTTGACACCAGGCGCATGACAAAATGGTTCAGAACTTGGAGGTCCAAAATTGGCTGCAACCCACCGACTCTCTTCGGTACAATGAAGGGCTGTAGAACCCCTTCATCTCGGCTGGAGGGACAGGCTCTATTGCATTATTCTGCAGAAGGACCGCGAACTCAGGTGCCGCCTGGCAAGCTAAATCACGTAGCCGAGTCAGATGGTCTGGCCAGCCATCATGACAGGTTGGAGAGCACTAGCCATGGCTCCAAGCGAGGGTACTAAGGGGTCAATCATGTCTGAAGTACCTGTGGGTGGAGCATTGAGGTGGAGGGGAGCAGGAGACGCCACGTTGAGGAGCCTTGGTTTTCCCTGAGCTCGTGGCTTTACTGAGGGGAACCTTGAAGCACTTGCCTCTCTCCGTGTACAGCATAGGGTGGGTCCGCGATGGAGAAGGAGGGGGACCATCCTCGTAACTCATCACAACCGCCTGGCCATGGGTGTGAGTGTAGTGCGGCCAGGCGCATGAAGGCGGGGGCCTGCGTTCGTAGCGCCCTAGCCGCGAGTGCTCCGTGTCCGGTTGCTGTGATAACGGCGGTCATAAACGGGCTGTGTGACCCAAGGAAACAGTTCTTTTTTTGAAAATGTGGGCAAAAACAAAAACCCAAAACACAAATTTTTCCTCCCGGCCCTCTACCTGGGTCTGGATACCAGCTCCAGGTTTCCGGTGGACATATTCCTCCCTGGAGGGGGCGCTTAGGAGCCTTCCTCGGGGTTTTGGCACTGGACAGTGAGCATCAGCTTCCTGCGGGGGGGCACTACGCTGGGGCCGAGCACTTCGCTTGGGTCTTTGCAACCGCAGGGGGATGCCCTTGGTGTGCAGACAGGGTGTGGGATCTTCACCGCCGAGATTTGCTGGGCAAAGTCCTAGATGGTGTTGCCGAATAGGCCGATCTGGGAGATGGACACGTTCAAGAAATGAACCTTGTCGGCGTCTCTCATCTCGACCAAGTTCAGCCATAAGTGGCGCTCCTGGACCACCAAGGTGGATATCGCCTGCCCACGTCATGACCTTCGTCGCACAAGAGTTGCCAAGAGCAGCTCCTGCATCACGTCGGGATCAGGACTACCCACGTGCAGATCTTTCAGTGCCTTGGCCTGGTGTACTTGGAGGGCCATGGCATGCAGGGCGGAGGTGGTCTGTCCAGCAGCACTGTAGGCTTTGATTGCCAGTGAAGACGTAGTCCTACAGGCACTGGAGGGGAGTGCCGGGCGATTCCACCAGGTGGCGGCATACCACCTTATCCATCAGAGAAATCTCCGTGTATCCGTGGGTACGGACAGAGAAAGGTGTCATCCACGACCTCGTTAGTTCGTCATGTACTTCCGGGAAGAAAGGGACCAGGGGAGGGCGTAGCTGTGAGCGGTGCTCCGAACCAAGAAACCAATCATCAAGCCACGAGTGTTCAGGGTCGGGTGGAGGGTTCCACTCCAGTCGGACACTTGCGGCAGCCTGGACAAGCATGGTGGTTAGCTCCACGTCAGACTCAGACTGGGCGGGTACACCCAAATGTGGCACCCCAGTCGAGTCCTCTGCGTCTGACATCGCCAACGCATTCTCCGATGCTGCAATCGATAGCTCATCCTGTATGCAAGATCAAAAAATGACATTAAGCTCACCCTGAGGCAAGCTGCCAGACTCATCCCAGAACTCAAAGGGGCAAACAAGCGTGCTGGGGAATGGGACGTCCATGGGGGATTTCCCGGCGGGCCACACACATTGGTGTCCCCAAATCATCTCCAGTGTCAACCAACCTGGACTAGTACCCGTATGTAGAAGGCCCGGTGCGGGGGTCGGCTGGAGCAGCTTTTCCATGAAAGGAAAGCCGTGACCGCAACATTGCCATGGTCATCTTCTTGCGATGAGAACACTAATCCTCCACGAACATTGCTTTAACGTGTCTAAGGTCCCGACACGTGAGGCAGAGATCGTGGCCGCCAGAAGCGGAGAGATAACGACCGCATCCAGGAATTACAAAAGATGGAAAGGCATCTTTAAAAAGACACTCTCCTTAAGTGCACGCTCTTTTAGCGGAAATATACTCTTTAACATTATGAGCTCAAACTTGTCTGCAGTGGCTCTTATTTGCAGCCGATTTAAATAAGACTGTGTTGCACACCAATCTATTATTGTAGTAAGTAACACGATGGCATGTAACAACCGTGACTGGTCGTTTACAAGTCTCTGTTGCTTCACATGCAAGCAGGCGATTTTCTGCGCCCTCGAGAAACAAATCAGCCAAACAGGAACATTTTTGGCCGATGCTGATAATTAAAAACCTCAGAATATCAGGCAGTTTATTTAATTAGTATCATTTCACCTCATTTTAGCAAGGAAAAGGGAGAGCAGTGATAAAACACTTGTTTTTTGCTAATTTTATAAGACAAGTCAGGTATCTGTATGCATGTCAATTATATTTATAACATAATTCATATACAAGTATACTGGAAAATGGACAATGTTAAATTCATATAACCCAGACACAATAAAGGTGACAACTGTAACACTGTAATAAATAAAATCATATCAATAAACAGTACACATTTAATGTGTGTCCTGTACACTGTTAGTAAATAAACAAACACTTTATAGGATTATGAAGCAGACTTTATTCACACTTCCAGGCTAAAACGTAAACTTACGAGTAATATTTACACAGTTGATATGGGAAATATTTTATATTTTACAATTATTAGTAAACTTACAACTAAATTAACTATCCAAAATATACCCTTTTGAATGCATGACAACAGTAAATCAGAACAGTAGTTAAACTCCAGGTATACTTGCATAATGTTTGTGTGTTCGCCTCAGTTAAAAGCAGCTCTTACTATCTTTGGGTTTTTCAGAATTTTAAAAATGTACTTGATATTAATGGACCCGAAGATAACATTTGCTCATTGTGACTACTGATAGACAGATATATCGGCCAGACCAATTAATAAGCCATTTTGCAATTATTGGCATCGGTCGACAACGGTGTTCACTTCGCCGAAAAATAGAAATGTTAACTTTCCGTTGTTTTTGTTTTACTTATGAAATTTTGTATACAGGCAGCCTTTTCTGAACTTCCTTTAGAATGTTATTTCTGTGTAAAGACTTCCCTGTAACAATCTTTTATTTTTTGCATGCATACATATCTTTTGTTTGTTTGCACTATGTAAATTCCTAATTCATAACCTTATCACTATCCTTTGTAATTGTTTGTTTTGTATAATATTAACCTTGAAATTAAATCAAAGTAAATGTTGTGTACATGCTGTTGTTAAATTGTATTATGTACACTGCCGTTCAAAATTTTGGGGTCATTTGACAGAAATGATTCTTAAAAACCTTTTAATTTGAAGGTGTTATTCCTAAATGTTTGAAATTAGTCTTGTAGACAAAAATATAATTGTGGCAACATATTTATTTCATTACAAATTATTTTTTAAATGGATGACTTGGACTGAATAATAAAGAAATGCAGCTAATAAGTGCCCAGTATTGATGGGAACTCCAATATGTTTAATAATTATCCCAGGGTGATACCTTAAGAAGCTGGTTGAGAAAATGTCAAGAGTATGTTTCTGCAAATATGCAAAATGTGGCTACTTTGAAGATGCTAAAATAGAACATATTTTTTATCTATTTTTGAATTGTTTGTCAAAACATAATTCATATAGTTCCATTTCTGTTCTTCCATAGTTTTGATTACTATTAAATGTGAAAAATAAAAATGATAAAGAATGAGTACGTGACCCTAAACTTTTGACTGGTAGTGTCTACCAGCATTTATATCGACCATTAGCCAACCTGCACTCCGGCTTTTTAGCATCAGCCATTGAAAAATCCATATCGATCGCCCACTAACTGTGACTTCTTTTTACATGTTTATATAGATTACTTGCTGAGATGAAACTTTTCTCACAGTGTGAGCACTTGTATGGTTTCTCTCCTGTATGAATTCTCCCATGTGTTTTCAGGCTTTGTGAATGAGTGAAACTCTTTTCACAGTGTGAGCACTTGTATGGTTTCTCTCCAGTATGAATTCTCTCATGTGCTTTTAGGTTTTGTGACCGGTTGAAACTCTGTCCACAGTGTGAGCACTTGTATGGTTTCTCTCCGGTATGATTTCTCTCATGCGTTTTCAGGTTTACCGACTGTGTGAAACTCTTTCCACAGTGCGAGCATTGGTACGGTTTCTCTCCAGTATGAATTCTCTCATGTGTTTTCAAGTCTTGTGACCGAGTGAAACTCTTTCCACAGCGTGAGCACTTGTATGGTTTTTCTCCAGTATGAATTATTTGGTGCTTATTCAAGTTGCCGGCTGTAACAAAGGTCTTCCCACATTTAAAGCACATATTAGCCCCCATGCTGGTATGTATTTTCTGGTGCTGTTTAAAATAGTACCGGTGTGCAAAACTCTTTCCACAAAATGAACACTCGTAAGGCTTCTCGTTTGTGTGAGTTTTCAGATGATGTTTTAGGGACTGTGCCAGAACAAATGTTTTACCACACTTATCACATTCAAATGGTCTTTCTACAGAGTGACGGCGAAGATGATCCTTGAAATAGCTTGCATCTGCAAAACTTTTTCCACACTGATGGCACATGTAAGGCTTCTCTCCAGTGTGAACTCTCATGTGTATATTAAGTTTGCTTTTACATGGGAAACTCTTTCCACACTGAAAGCAGGTCAAAGTATTTTTGGCTGCTCCTAGAGGATTTTTAGGTGAGAAATCGTCTTCTGTCTTTGAGCCACTTAAAGATTTTTCTCCAGTAGCAGAATCATGATGTTTCTCCTCCAGTTCATTCAGCTCTTCACGTTCCTCTTTCACTTCTATCAGCTCTGAAATGAACAGTAAATTGACAAAAATAAATTTAAGACTGACAAATGTAAATATATATAAAATTGAACCCTAAATGGAACACAACAAAAGGTATACTTTAGGTATACTGTGCAAAAGGTATACTTTATATTCCATCAATTCTGACCAATAGCTGCATTTCATGATTTTAGTCATTCAGATTAAATGTGAGTCACAGTCACAAAGTCATACATGTTTGGAATAACATGAGTGTCAGTACATGCACCTTTTTAAAAGACAACGGAGCACAAAAACTAATACAAAAACAGCAGGAAACTTTTAAGTGTTAAAACTGTCATGACAGTCAATTGTCAGGAAAATTTAAAAACATTAAAAGGAAGAAAAATACCTGCAGGAATAAAATCATCTTCATCACTCTGTTGTTCTTCTTTTATCTCCTCCTGCTTCACTTCAATCTTCACTGGTGTCTGCAGCATCTGCTGTTCATCATCATATTTCTGTTGTTCCTCTGTTGTGTTTTCTTCTTTTATCTCCTCCTGCTTCACTTCAATCTTCACTGGTGTCTGCAGCATCTGCTGTTCTCTAGCATGAATCAAATCCACCTGCTCTCTCATGATGAAGATCTGAACACAAAAACATCATTATAATGGACTGACATTCATCAAACTCAAGAACAGATCTGTTCTTTCAGAAATGGTATATATGTAAATGTGTGTTTATATTTGGTTTCATCTTACTGACTGCAAGAATATTATAACAGGCTATATGGGAGAGCAGAGAACAAACTATGCAAGCTCCGTGTGCACGCCGAAAAAAAGTCTGGTTTTGTACACAGTCCTGTCTCTGTAAATGGGGAAAATAGACAATCAGACCAATCCACACAACACTATTCCAGCAACCAGCAACAGGGGGCAGTTCGGCTTAGACTTCGGCTAATATTTTGCTCCCACACATATTGACAGGATTATTGTCACATTATTAACAGTACTACAAAAAAACATGCCACCTAAATTTTCATAATGATAAAAATTGTTTCCACTTATTGAGGCCAACACCCTCGGGCAGCAGACGCACCAGTTTCCGCCATACTTGTCTTTTGGTCAGCTGGCCCAGTTACTGTCGTCACCTTGGCAATGCGCTAGGGTTGCAACAGTATACCGGTTTCACAGTATACCACGGTATGAAAATTGACGGTTATAATACAATGTACAATTATCTACGGTATTCAACAGGATGGAGAATCTCAACTGCGCGCGCACATTTCCTTTCCTCCTCGACTGCCTGTCAGACTCGTCAACTTGTGACACACACATGCAGCGAAGAAAATGTCCAAGAGAATCGAGGCGAGGGGGTCTGACAAGTGAGTGTGTGGGAGTTAAAGCAGTGTTTCTCTACTGGTGGGTTGCAACCGAAAAGTGGGACACAGGTCTATTCGGACTGGGTCGTGGACAGCAGGGAAAGAAAAATGGCTTCTCATCTGCACTTTTGCATGAGTGTAATGGAACCAGCTTGCACTAATGCTCTGCTCTCTGACGTGCACATGCAACAACCAGGATTTTTTGACATTTTTGTAAAGACATATCATGATCAATATTTGATAATACCCTTTTAATGGATTCTTATTCAGAGTAAAAGTTAAGAACAGGCTGGAGAAATGATCAAAGACAGAGAAATCTGTGAAGCTCAGCGAGTATTTACGCTGACTACCACCCCTGGAGTCACAAGTTTGAATCCAGGGTGTGCTGAGTGATTCCAGCCAGGTCTCCTAAGCAACCAAATTGGCCTGGTTACTTGGGAGGGTAGAGTCACATGTTGTAACCTCCTTGTGGTCACAATTATAGTTCTCACTAACAATGGGGCATGTGTTGAGTTGTGCGTGAATCGCGAGTATCCTGGGGATTAGCATGAGCCTCCAGTGGCATTAGCATGAGCCTCCGCGGTGTCATGCACAGCAAGCCAGGTGATAAGATGAGTGGATTGACTGTCTCACAAGGAGGCAACTGAGACTTGTCCTCCGCCACCCAGATTGAGGTGAGTAACAGCGCCACCTCGAGGACCTACAAAGTAGTGGGAATTGGGTATTCCAAATTGGGAGAAAAGGGGATAAACAAATAACAATGGTGGACCTCACTTTTATTTATCTACAGTTTGATAAACCTACAGTTAAAGTCAGAAGTTTACATTCACCTTTAGCTTTTCACAAGTTTTCACATTTCCTGACATTTAATCATAGAAAACATTCCGTCTTAAGCCAGTTAGATCACTACTTTATTTTAAGAATGTGAAATGTCAGAATAATAGTATAGAGATATATTATATTGCATGATGCTGCTGCTGCCCTCATGCTTCACGGTTGGGATGGTATTCTTCGGCTTGCAAGCCTCAACCTTTTCCTCTAAACATAACAGTGGACATTATGGCCAAAAAGTTACATTTTGATTAAGCAGAGAACCAGGTGCTGCTAGCATGCTAAATAGTGACATTCACATGAGGGAGAGAAATAACAAAAAAATTATTGCTGTCTAATGAGCGTCTGGGTGCGTGTCGACCCTGGATGACAAGTGACGTTGAATGAGTGACCCCACTGTAGGACATGCCGAACTGATCACGGAACAAACGACCAACCTGCTTGGCACATAGCAAGGAGTGCAGTGTTTTGTAGTGCAGTATGGACTTTAGCCTCCACCTCTCAGGATACCATGCCCACCACTCGAGTGGTGGGTAGAAAGGTATCTGGTGGGATGCTGGAGGTCTTGATCACAAAAAAAATCAAGACAAAGAGACTGGCTTGATGTTTATATAGCGCAGACGATATGAGGATGAAATTAAAGCGGGCGAAAAATAGTGCCCGTCGAGCCTGTCTAGAGTTAAGACGTTTGGCCGAACAAATGTACTTCAGGTTCTTATGATCAGTCCAGACCATGAAAGGTACCACCAAACCCTCTAACCAATGATGCCACTCACCCAAATCCAGCCAGACAGCCAGCAATACTCCGTTACCAATGTAGTAGATTAATTCTGCTGGTGTTAAACGGTGCAAAAAAAGGCACAAGGATGCTTCTGTCCATCCGAGGAAGAGTGCTGTGACAGGACTGCTCTGACATCAACCTCAGACGCATCTACCTCCACCACAAACTGACATGCAGGGTTGGGAATTACTAGGATATCTGCGGTAAAAACTGCTTTAATTTAGAATACTAAGCCTCAACCCATGGGGACCAAGAAAAATCATTGCAGGTGGATGTGAGATCCGTCAGAGGCGTGGCAAGTAGACTAATTCCAAATAAACCTACGATAAAAATTTACAAACCCCATAAACCTCTCCAAAGCATTGCGAGAATCTGTGGTTGGCCAATTGAAGATGGCTCTGACCTTGACAGGGTCCACGCACACTCCCACGGATGAAACGATGAACCACAGTAACTGAACCAAAAGTGCACTTCTCCACCTTGACAAACAGCCGATACTCTAGCAGACATTGAAGCACCTGCCTGAACATGGTCCTGGATATTCTGGGAGAAGATCAGAATATCATCTAGATAAACAAATACAAAACAAATCAACTATGTCTTTGAGCAAGTCATTTACAAGCCCCTGGAATACGGTGGGGGCGTTGACTTATCCAAAAGGCATGACCAAATATTCAAAGTGCCCCCAAAAGCCATGAAATTCATAAAGACAGATGCTCCCAGCAAGAGTTCAAAAGCTGAGAACATCAACAGCAAAGGATAACGATTCTTCACAGTGATGTCATTCAGCCCATTCAGGGCCTAAGCGAGCCATCCTTCTACAAAAGAAAGAACCCCGCCACTGCCAGCAATGAGGAAGGTTGGATGAGACCGGCTACCAGAGAATCATTGATATACCTGTTTCTCCTCTCAGGAGCCAAAAACGATTACAGACATCCCCAGGGAGGTGAAGTACCAGGAAGCAATTCAATAGCACAATCGTATGGGCGATGAGGAGGAAGGGTTGCATGTGTCAATGGAACTCCGGATATATCTGCTGATTCATCCACCAAAGAAACAAGACTAGACAGGGTAGATATCAGAGTTTAGACAGTGCGACAGACAGCAAAGACCCCAAGCAAATGTGTTGGTTGAACAGTCTATGTGTGGGTTGTGCGTTACAAAGCAAGGATGCCCTGACACTTACCGGTACCAATGGAGATTGGATCAAGTAAAAGGACAACTGCTCTGTATGATTTTCTAAGATGAAGGTGACTGGCTTGGTGGAACAGGTGATGATGGTCAGGGGCATGCCACTGAGGGTGTGGGTGGTGATAGGTTCATCCAACTGGACAATAGGAACACGTCATTCAGAAGCCAAGTCGATGCCCATAAAGTTAACTTCGGCTCAAGAATCCACCAATGCGAAGACTGGGTGACTGATTGATCTACACTTGTGCCGGGCCAGAAGAAGTGTGAGTAATCCAGGGGCTTTGTTCAATGGTGTTGCGTTCACCATTAACCCCCCTGCCTACTGATGAGCAGTGTCATTTATTGGACAGGAAGCAGAGAATTGACCAGACCAGGAACGATGAAAGAAAAATCCTTGCAGGTGGTGTCACTGTTTCTTCTTATGAGTGATCAGTTCTCCTGACCTGTATGGGTTCTGCATCGAGCTGTGATTCTGGTGGCCTGGCCAAAGCTGTGGCCTGGGAAGGATGGCCAGCCACTCGGGTTGGTGGAGAGCAGCAACGATGGCGTAGGGCCAGATATTGATCTACTCGAATAGCCAGGTCCATCAAATCGTCGCAGCATGAAGGCAGATCCAAGGGATTGATTTTGTCCTGATGTCGTTGGAAAGCCCATGCAAATACCGGCCCCACATGGCCTGATCGTTTCACTCACATGAAGCAGCCAGGGTGCGAAACTCAATAGCATAATCTGTGACTCGCCGATCTCCCTGAGACAGTCCGGATAAGACCAGAATTCCTCCCGACCTGGATGCTTGCTGAGTGAGACCAGCATCAGGAGGTTGGTGGAGTTGTTGAAACACAGAGTTGAGTTCTAAAAGTTAAAAATACTCACATGTGGGGGCCCGAGTAGCTCAGCGAGTATTGACGCTGACTACCACCCCTGGTATCCAGGGCGTGCCAAGTGACTCCAGCCAGGTCTCCAAAACAACCAAATTGGCCCAGTTGATAGGGAGGGTCATGCGGTAACATTTACGCATTTGGCAGATGCTTTTATCCAAAGCAACTTACAGTTCACTTACTACAGGAACAATCCCCCAGAGCAACCTGGAGTTAAGTGGATTGCTCAATGACACAATGGTGGTGGCAGTGGGGATTGAACCAGCGACCTTCTGATTAACAGTTATGTGATTTAGCCCACTACACCACCACCACTCTAGGAGGGTAACCTCCTCGTGGTCACAATTAGGGGTTCTCGCTCTCAATGGGGCACGTGGTAAGTTGTGTGTGGATTATGGAGAATAGCATGAGCCTCCCGTGCTGCGAGTCTCTGCGGTGTCATGCACAGCGAGCCACGTGATAAAATGTGTGGATTGACTGTCTCAGAAGTGGAGGCAAGTGAGACTTGTCCTCCACCACCCAAATTGAGGTAACTCCACCACCACAAGGACCTACTAAGTAGTGGGAATTTGGCATTCCAAATTGGGAGAATAAGGGGGATAAAATAAAAAGAAAAGAAACCTAATGTTTTCTACAAACATATAACATTCAAATTGGTTTATGTACCATTATATAAATAAATACAATTTAGAGGTTGAAAAATATTTGATTTTGCCGATACGATGATGTGTTGAAAAGAAATTAATCTGCCAATAGTTATTAAAATTGGTAGCCTATATTAAATGTTCTTAGTCTTTCCTCCCTGTAATGGGGATGGCCAGACAGAGGCTACAAGAATCAAAATGTAATTAAATTCTATATGCAGTTTATAGTACAACAAATATACTAATAAAAAAAAAAGAAAAAGATTTTTGATACACAGCGCAGAACTTTTAACTTTAAAGGCTGAAATACACCGGGGGCTCTTATTTTATTTTTTTTAAATCTAAGCACTTCCCTGTTTATAGCTGCTCATTCAAACAGATTTTTAAAATGTGCACTCCAATAATCTACAACATATTACAATTGAAACAATTAAAAGTGAACATGTGGCTATTTCCTCAACACTATATCATCATCATCAAAAGTTGATCATTAGTAATAGCTTGTCATAAATTTCCGATATACCTTAATGATTGTGAACTGCTCTGTAAAAGCTGGAAACAGAAACACTCACAAGCCCCTGCATGCTTGGATAAGTGCTATGTTTTCACTTTGAAAGACGTTGCAGCGCATGCATTTATTTAATTAAATGGTATTCTTTTTAAGTTAGATAATCACATTAGATCATATACCTGTCTTTCCGCCCCAAAATTTAAAACCTCTTTAAATGATAATTAAGACTTTTGTTGAATCATTAAAGATATGGAAGACTTGTTATAACCTTAAATTTTGGAAAATTTAATTTAAGATATTAAGATTTTTTAAGGATCCGCAGGAACCTTGCTATGCCAAGGTCAAAAGAAATTCCAGAAATGATGAGGAAAAAGTTGATTGAAATACATCAGTCTGGGAAGGGTGTGTGCCTTTCCAAATCATGTCCAATCAACTGAATTTACCACAGGTGGACTCCAATCAAGTTGTAGAAACATCTCAAGGATGGTCAGTGGAAACAGGATGCACCTGAGCTCAATTTTGAGTGTCTTAGCAAAGTCTGTGAATACTTATGTACATGTGATTTTTTTTTGTTTTTAATTTTTAATAAATTTGCAAAGATTTCAAACAAGCTTCTTTCACATTGTCATTATGGGGTATTGTTAGTAGAATTTTGAGGAAAATAATGAATTTAATCCATTTTGGAATAAATCTGTAACATAACAAAATGTGGAAAAAGTGAAGCGCTGTGAATACTTTCCGGATGCACTGTACATGAGAATGTAGAGAATGCACGGATGAAGCTTCTTTGCCAGAGAGATGTTCACAACTGTTGTAAAGCCATCTTTCAAAAAGAAATTCCAGTTTCATTTGAACTTTAGTTAAATTAAATAAAAAATTAAGTTCAAAGTTTGAAATCAAGGTGTCTTGCATTATTGTGTAAGCTTAACCCTAAACATGGTTTAGCGTCCAACCAGTGGTAATACCGGTGTTCGGGAGTATTGGTATCGATATTGAATTTTTTTTAACGATACCCAGCCCTACATACCAGCATACCCGCATGATGGGGACAGAGTAACTTGCAATAATTGAGGGAAACATGAATTCTGCTCTCTAACAGAAAATCATAAGCCAACTTTTCCAAAATAGGAAAACATCCAGTCATCAGTCAGTGAGTTGAGCTCAAGCACAACTGGATTACGCAGCAAAATAATGATCCAAAGCATAGGAGAAAGTCAAAAATGTAAGTTTTGGTGTAACCTAGTCAAAGTACTGACTTGAACCCGATTGAGATGCTGCGGAAGGAACTTAAATGGGCAGTTTATGCTCAAACCCCTCCAATGTGGCTGAACTAAAGCAGTTCTGCAAAGAAGAGTGGGACAAACCACGGCAAAGACTGATCTCCAGTTTTCAGAAGCGTTTGGTTGTAGTTGTTGCTGATAAAGGTGGCACAGCCAGCTATTAATTTTAAGGGGGCAGTTCTTTTTTCAAAAGGGTGTAGGATTACTTTTTTGCTTCGATAAAAATATATATATTTGAAAGCCGTATTTTGTGTTTCCTCAGGTTGCCTTTGTTTAATGTTATATCTCGTTTGAAAATCTAAAACAATTTAGAATTAAAAATACTAGGTATGCACTGATCCAATAACTGGATCGGTATCGGCTCCAATACTGATGTTTTCAGACAGGTCGGGTATCTGGTACTGTGTTAGTCATGTTCACCAGCGCATTAGTGATTAGTGCTGCTCTGTTGACACACATGCTGCAATAATTTCTTATATCGGACGTTTAAGCGACGTTTTTAGGACATTAGCACGACGTTTCTGGAACGCTAGTCAAAGTTTGTCAAGATTGAACTTTACCAACACGTCTTCAAACTGGACTAAAATATAAACATGAGTTTAGCCACAGACAGAAAGTGTAAATAAACCTGTTCTGAAGTGTTTTAGTTGTTTTGTTCATCTCTTGCATATGACCAGTAATCCCAAATGTATTTACACAAACTTGAGGAAACCAAAAAGCGTTTGTTTGTGCCCGTCTCTCCAATATATATTATCACCTTCATTGAACTCATTTACAGTCAGTCGCTGGATTTAAAGACTCATTTAAGCATAATATTCTCACATTTCTGTTTGTTTCTCCTGAAAGTGATTTTTTTTAAAGTGTCCGTAACAAAACAAAGCGACATGCGTCGATAAAAACGTATTTTACAGTCATTAAAACGCCAAAGAGAGAAAAACAACATATAACAACAACAAAATATGAATTAAAATAAATATAAATCTTTCAAATAATGTGAAACACATTGAACACGTACCGAACTGAGCGCTCAAACTGTAGCAGTCTCTGAATTCGTCCCTTATTCACTATATAGTGCACTATTTGGGTGTTGGAGTTCTTTCTTCTTCTTGTGTTTTCTGTCGGTTTTTAAAGACAACTTCCGGTGAATTTCCGCCTCCTGCTGGACTGGAGTGAATAAAACGCCAACATCTGATTAATCAGTCCTGCTGTCTAACTTTAAAATACATTAAATATTTTAAACTTTTTTACAACATTATACAGGAAAATTAAGTGACAAGTTTTCTATTTCCTTTGACATAAATGTTTGGAAACTTTCATGCTTTTCACAGCACAACAGCATCCTTTTATTACTTTCTGCTATCAAAGCAACTGCAAGCTTTTTTCTCTCTTTCAAATACATGTTTTAATGTTTATTGTGCACACCTCCTGCTTTTTTTATGTGGCAAACTCATAAAATTGCCCCTCTGTGGTGCTCTTGTCATGTGGAGGGCAATTCATCGCTTGACGCTGGTGTTCAACCTCCAGAATGAAATACAATTTGATTACGCACAGGCAAGTTTAAGTTGATGAGGACCAGGAGGAAGGTTTAAGTTGTCGATTGAGTTCTGTTCAGTAAATTCTTTACGTGTTTTGTTCATATTTTAATTGTTTCTTGTAATATTGCGTTGTTCATATGTCGTGTTTTAGTGGCCTCCGCTGAAACATTCATCTGCTTCGTGTCTCTGTTGTTCATCTGTTCTCTTCATAAATAAATAAATGCATAATCTGCTATATGCTCATCCTGTAATCGGGTGTCATCCTGTGTCAGAGTTTTTACGACCCTGCCCTTCAAAATGACCAATGATGAGAAAGTGTAGCGCAAGCACTGTATTTGCCTTGTTTTTTCTTTTTTTGCACAGCCAAATTTCAAACATTACAAGTAAACATGCTACTATGACAGACAGAAAACATGGACAAGTACTTGAAAAGGAAAAATGTTGACGATGGTTAGCCTATGTGGGATAGTGGAGTGCCGTAGAATTTTTATAGTCGTCAAAATTGTGCCATGACAGAAAAAACGTTGGGAAACACTGATTTATACCATGGAAACATGTAAATGCATCACGCTGCAACCCCTGTTGAAGCCAAATCTACACCCTTGGTTGCGTGTTACAAATAAAACAAGAGATGGGAGGCCACGTGCAGTCATGATGCTGCTGGAACAGCTTTACATACGTGACTTATGTACATGATTATCAGACGTAATCCCATAACATCAGTAATCTCATATCACAGCAATCATTAATCTTGTATCATAACATCTTGCTTTTTTAAACACATTAACTTCCATTAACTTCCATATCATAATACCAAAGTCAAATATCAATACAGTGAAACATCATATTTCAAGACATGCCATCATAATATATAATTTCATTAGTCTCTTATCAGTGCTTGTAATTATTGGTTGAGGAAAAAGGCAGTTCTGTTCAAGTTCAATTCTTATTAGTCCACACAAATACTTTGTTCAAACATCAAACAAACACATTAACACATTGCTTTTAAGCAGCATAAAATAAGCGGTGTTCCTTCAATGAGCCACTGTGGCCTTGAAACAGTTCTCTCACTTCGTGTCTTAATCAGACAACTCTATGAAGCTACTGCGTCTTTCTCACTTTTAGGCACATCATATTGCTCATTACATTCTTTGAGTTTATTTTGATCTACTTCCTTACTGTCTGCAACTTTTTGTGTTGTTTCTCTCATCCTTTATGACATTATGTACTTGCGGTTTGCTTATGTCAGCCAAGAACAGAAAGCTGAGTCTGCAGAAGGCCTACCATCTGTGTACCTCATCAGAAATCGAGATTCTTCAGACCAGACTACATTTTTCCAGTCTTTAACTGTCCAGTTTTGGTGAGCCTGTGCCCACTGCAGCCTCAACTTTCTGTTCTTGGCTTACAGAAGTTTAGTATGTCATGATTTGTGATCGGGTTACTCAAATATATTAAAGAAAGCAGCTTTCAACGAAAGTCTGGAGGTTTGTACTTCCGTAAGTTGCGTTGTGTTGCGCTGCTTGGCGTATGAAGTTCTTTGAAGTCCTTTGTTCAACAGTCTGGAAGCTCCGATGAAGAATGTGGCGTCGTCTGATGAATGATGGAATGTGATGATAAATCTCGGAATGCTGAGTTCCAAAGAGAGATGTAACATTTTGGAGACAAGCAAGAAAGCGCGGAAGAGAGCGAAGGTGGTCCGGCATAGCCTTTTTACCCTTTCTGCTCATGAGATACCATGTGATCATCTCTGTCCTCCCTTAGGATAATTAATTTAGGCCCCATTGTTCTAAGGTTTGTCAGCTTCCCCACTCAAAAAGTCAATAATTTAATTATGAAGTTAAAAAGAGAGCTATAACTTGAAAACTACAGACCAGTGTCACTCCTCCTGTCTAAAATTCTTGAGAGGTTCATATTCAACCAGTTGACTGCTTTTCTCTTGCAGAACAACATATGTGACAGACATCAGTCTGGCTTTAAAAGGACACTCAACAGAGACTGCCCTCTTGTCAGTAGCTGACACTTTCTCTGCAAGTGTTGCTGCATTCCTCTTTGCCATTCCTATTGTTTCTATCCATGCACCTTGTGAGTGGGTAAAGTAGCGCCATATCTACTTCTACAACTCTTGTCAGTAGCTGAAACCCTGCGACTTGCGAGAGCTAACTCCAAATCATCCTTCCTCATCCTCCTTGACTTGTCTGCTGCCTTCGACACAGTGAACCACAATATCCTGTGGTCAAATCCTGTCAACGCTCTCTGACCTGGGCATCACAGGAACTGCACTTTTTTGAGTCATATCATACTGGCAAATCATTCAAGGTTTTCTGGAGAAGAGATGTGTCCAAGACACAGAAGCTGACCACTGGGCTTACTCAGGAATCTGTGCCCAGGTGTATAAAGAACCTTATGTTTTTCCCTTAAGTCTTATTTCCCCTTTACTGAGGCATTGACTTGAGGGTATTGCATTTAATCCCTTAGACACTTTTAAGAGTTGTAATATTTAGTTTGTTCGTTTTAAACACGGATAATACATTACACTTCATGAGAAACATAATTGTCAGGGTTTTCATCTGCATAAGATGCATTTGTCAATTTTTGGTAAAAACCTACACACGGCTGTGTATTTGGATAGTACTGAAATAAGAAAAGTCCATGTCAGATGTTCATGAATTAAAGGGATAGTTCATACAAAAATGAAAATCCTCTATTATTAACATCACCCTCATGATATCACAGGTGTTTATGACTTCCTTTCTTCACCAATTCACATTTGAAGAAAAATATCTTAGCTCACTAGGTCCTTAAAATGCAAATGAATGGAGGTTTCTCTTCTGAAGCTCCAAAAATCATAGACAGTCAGCATTGTGTGATGTATTCACTTTGCCATGATACAGAGGTAATCTCACATTCCCACTCAGTTGAGGCATCCAGGATAAGACGCACCATTGGGAGTAAAGAAACGCACACAAACGCACCATTGGGAGTAAAGAAACGCACACAAATGCACCATTCGGAGTAAAGAAACAGATAAATACAGATCTAAACCAAAACCAACCAAGCTACTGTACAGCGTTGCTCCTCCTCACATGTAAACAGCGCTGCTCTTCAGGCTGTGACGCATGTGGATCAGGTCTCGCATGTTTCAAATGCCAATGCAATTACGTTATGAGTGCCTACCGCTTCTGACCGGAAGCATCATACAGAGTTAAAAAAAGTACTTTAATATTTATCTTTTTGCACCAAAATCGACTTTGTCGCTTTAGAATACATTCATTTAACCACTGGTGTCGTATGGATGATGTTTATGTTGACTGTCTTTTTTTGAGCTTCAAAAGAGCAACCTCCATTCACTTGCATTTTAGTGAAGAGTCATCCACAACTGGGATATCATGAGGGTGAGAAAATAAGGAGAGAATTTTCATTTTGGGTGAACTATCCCTTTAAGCTTCATGTGAGATGGTAAGCCTAAACATTCATCATGATTAGTACAATAGGTTTAAGTGAAGAGAGTTGTTTTTATTGAAGATCTATGGAGGCCTTCATTCTGTGATTTCACAGGATTCTGTGGCGATCATAAAAAGAGTCCCCCAGCAAATGGTCTGATCAGTCATGTGAGTTAAATAGGGGGTTTATCTGACATTTACATTTATGCATTTGGCAGACACTTTTATCCAAAGTGACTTACAGAGCACTTATTACAGGGACAATCCCCCCGGAGCAACCTGGAGTTAAGTGCCTTACTCAAGGACACAATGGTGGTGGCTGTGGGGATCGAACCAATGACCTTCTGATTAACAGTTGTGTGCATTAGCCCACTACGCCACCACCACTTGATTCTGATTACCAACAAAGAGGAGAGAGGGGTTTTGTTGTTCTTTCCCCCAATTCACCTCTGTTCTTAAGTCAAGCCATTTTTATTTGTATAGCGCTTTTCACAACACACATATTTTCAAAGCAGCTTTACAGAAGATCCGTCATTAACAGAAAATTAAACTGTAATATCTATAAAGTCTTAGAGTGGTCATTGTATAGCTTGATTAAATATGACTGTAAATTGTGTATAAAAATAAATTATAAAATAATTGTATTTATAACCCCAGTAAGCAAGCCTACGGCGACTGTTGTAAGGAACACAAAACTCCATAAGATGTTGGTTAATGGAAAAGTATACCCTTTTCCATGGTTTAGGCCCTATTTATCAGAACGCTACCATTTTGTATTTGTAAACAAGGAATTGTCAAATCAAACAAAAGTGGAGTGCCACAGGGATCAGTTTTAGGGTCTCCACTTTTCTCTTAATACATGCTTCCCCTAGGAGATATTATCAGGAATCATGGAATAAGGTTCCACTATTATGCCAACGATACCCAACTTTATATTTCTTCTAAAGCCAGCGAAAATTCACAATTCTCCAATTTAGTAGAGTGTATCAATGAAATCAAAGATTGTATTGGCAGAAATTTCCTTCTAATCAATTCTGACAAAACAGAGGTCCTATGATCATATTAGCCCCATTTTATCATTGTTACATTGGCTACCTGTCAAATTTCTTATTAATTGTAAAATTCTGCTAACTACATACAAAGCTTTGAATGGTCTAGCTCCACAGTACTTAAGTGACCTACCACTTTATATTCCATCACGTTCCTTATGATCGCAAAATTCTGGCTTGTTAATAGTTACTAGAATTTCAAAATCCACAAAAGGAGGCAGATCCTTTTCCTATTTGGCTCCTAAAGTATGGAATAGTCTCCCTAACACTGTTTGGGACTCAGACACACTCACTCAGTTTAAATCTAGATTAAAGACTCATCTATTTAGCCAGGCATACACCTAATTTATCCATCAACCCACAATTAGGCTGCTTTAGTTTAGTCTGCCAGAACCAGACACATTGATCATGATTTATAACTCTGCAATAAATTGAATGGCATCTATGCTTATATTATTTTATTTGTTTCCCTGTCTCAACCTCGGGACTCCTATCCTGAGGTCAACAGAACCGGCTGGATTCAGCACCATTCCTGCTTCGTGTTGGACTCCACTGCTACGTGTCGCTGAATGATGATGACTAAATGCAGCTGGTGCCAGCCAAACATCACTTCAGTCTATTACGATGAACTTCAGAGGATGAACAGATGCCAACTCCAACCATAAGACATGGTTCATATACCATTGTCAGAACCTTGTATTTAGGATGGACCACACCAAACCTCACCGAAATTACCGGCCAGGTTGAACTGCGTTTCACATCCCTGATCATCACCTCGGTATATTGATGGACTACGATCTTGAAATGGAATGCATAGACTAACAATTGCCAACATAAGCCTTAATCTGATTACACAATGATGATTCATTGACATTGTAGATATTTCAGTCTACAATTAGCCTGATATGTTGTCTCTTGTTTTCAGTCTTCTGTTAATGCCTGATAGCCACGCACATGTCCCAATCCCATATACATTAGTGTTTCAAATAATGTCATGTGTGCCATAATTATGACTGTTTTATGGAAACTGGTTCATAATGTGTGTATACGGCTATGTGTATATGAGAGGCAGGCCTTTCATGGTACTTCCGGAATCTAGGCCATTATTTTATTCCATGATGTGGAATAGTATGTCACTTCGGCTAGTTTTACTGTCTGTACCAGGTCAAGATGTCATGAGAGTGTAGTGATGGAAGTGTATGCTCTGTAAGTTCATGTCTGGAACATGTTATAGAAAAATTGGGTGTTGCACAATTTGGTTCTGGTGCTAAACCGTGAGGCCATATAGCTATTTTTGTTTGTGTATGCTGTGAGGTGTAGATTGCCCCTTTAGTTTGCCTTCACACCCATCTCTTGCACGTACCAAACAATTCTATTGTTATTTTAGATGTGTTTGTTTGATGTTATCCAGGATTTGATTTACAATTTAGGGAGTTGTAAGTAGACCTTTGAAACTAGTGATTGAGTAGGTCATTTGCTGTTTACAAAGAATGCACCTAATTTAATGGTTCCTGGGGGAGCCTTGAGAGGGGCATGCATCTGATCAAATATAGTATTTTACTAAGTTCTTAAATCTAACTTGTGATTTAACTTTGCTGAAATGGAATGAGACCATTTTACCAGTTGCACTGATAACTCTAGAATGATACCACTCATGTATGATCAGAAAACCTTTTACATTACAGAACAGAATAAGTCATACATTTTTGGTGACCCAGAAGTGACCTGAGGTGAGGGAGATTTGTATCACTTAGACCTTAATCTGTAGGGTGTGTTTTCTCAGGTGGAGTTGCTCTTCTGTGTGAGTTTTATGACGTTGGGTCTCACAGAGCCTTTTGGGTGTAGACATTCTGGTGCTAGCCTTACACTTTTGACTCCAGGCAGTGTACTGAGGCCCTTTGTGGGACATTGTGATGACGAGTCTTGCCACGCCAAGCACCACTCACCACCGCCATTACAATCCACAGAAAAGATTTTAGCAAGGAAACAATTATGTTACAGCCTTATTCAAAAATTTATTAAATTAATTATTTTCCTCAAAATTCTACAAACAATAGCCCATAATGACAATGTGTAAGAAGTTTGTTTGAAATCTTTGCAATTTATATATATATATATATATATATATATATATATATATATATATATATATATATATATATATATATATATATCATTGAAGCACCTTTGGCACCAATTACAGCCTCAAGTCTTTTTGTGTATGATGCTATAAGCTTGGCACACCTATTTATGGGCAGTTTCTCCCATTCTTCTTTGCTGGACCTCTCAATCTCCATCAGGTTGGATGGGGAGTGTCGGTGCACAGCCATTTTCAGATCTCTCCAGAGATGTTCAATCGGGTTCAAGTCTGGGCTCTGGCTGGGCCACTCAAGGACATTCACAGAGTTGTCCCGTAGCCACTCCTTTGTTATCTTGGCTGTGTGCTTAGGGTCGTTGTCCTGTTGGAAGATGAACCTTCGCCCCAGTCTGAGGTCCAGAGCGCTCTGGAGCAGGTTTGTACATTGTTGCATTCATCTTTCCCTCGATCCTGACTGGTCTCCCAGTTCCTGCCACTGAAAAACATCCCCACAGCATGATGCTGCCACCACCATGCTTCACTGTAGGGATGGTATTGGCCAGGTGATAAGTGGTGCCTGGTTTCCTCCAGACATGATGCTTGCCATTTAGGCCAAACTGTTCAATCTTTGTTTCATCAGACCAGAGAGTTTTGTTTCTCATGATCTGAGAGTCCTTCAGGTGCCTTTTGGCAAACTCCAGATGGGCTGTCATGTGCCTTTTACGGAGGAGTGGCTTCCATCTGGCCACTCTACAATACAGGCCTGATTGTTGGCGTGCTGCAGAGATGGTTGTTCTTCTGGAAGTTTCTCCTCTCTCCACAGAGAAATACTGGAGCTCTGTCAGAGTGACCATTGGGTTCTTGGTCACCTCCCTGACTAATGCCCTTCTCTCCCGAGAGAGAAGAGTAAAATAATCTGACTTACAATAACTAATACACATTGTGATTGGCTCGTTTACATTTAAGGCAGGACTTCCGTTTCTACATCCATTGGCTGATCCCATTTCTTACAAAAATTTTGATACCAGTGGTCTGTCTGATAAATTGCTTCTGATGCTGCTCATTTGGAAGAAAATCCATCTTTGGGTTTATCTGAATTTTAAACTAATTACTTGATATCGTTGGACATGAAGATGTTTTTTTCTTAATGTGACTACTTTGGCAACTCTTTTTTTCATGTTTGGTGTACTTGCATTATTATGCTATTGTATTATCATTATATCAGTGGCATAAAATGGTATTAAAATTACAATAATATCGTTTATCAAAATTATTTCTAGGAAAATATATATCTCGTGCAACAGAAATAGTTATCATGACAGGCCTATTTGCATGGTTTCTCTCCAGTATGAATTCTCTTATGTTTTTTCAGGGTTTCTGACTGATTGAAACTCTTTCCACAATATGAGCACTTGTATGGTTTCTCTCCGGTATGAATTCTCTCATGTGTTTTAAGTTGATGTGACTGAGTGAAACTCTTTCCACAGTGTGAGCACTTGTATGGTTTCTCTCCAGAATGAATTCTCTCATGTCTTTTCAGGTTATTTGACAGAGTGAAACTCTTTTCACAGTGTGAGCACTTGTATGGTTTCTCTCCAGTATGAATTCTCTCGTGTGTTTTCAGGTGTTCTGACTGAGTGAAACTCTTTTCACAGTGTGAGCACTTGTATGGTTTCTCTCCGGTATGAATTCTCTCATGTGTTTTAAGTTGATGTGACTGAGTGAAACTCTTTCCACAGTGTGAGCACTTGTATGGTTTCTCTCCAGAATGAATTCTCTCATGTCTTTTCAGGTTATTTGACAGAGTGAAACTCTTTTCACAGTGTGAGCACTTGTATGGTTTCTCTCCAGTATGAATTCTCTCGTGTGTTTTCAGGTGTTCTGACTGAGTGAAACTCTTTTCACAGTGTGAGCACTTGTATGGTTTCTCTCCGGTATGAATTCTCTCATGTGTTTTAAGTTGATGTGACTGAGTGAAACTCTTTCCACAGTGTGAGCACTTGTATGGTTTCTCTCCAGAATGAATTCTCTCATGTGCTTTCAGGTTTTCTGACCGAGTGAATCTCTTTCCACAGTGTGAGCACTTGTGTTGTTTCTTTCAAGTATGAATTCTCTTGTGTGTTTTCAGGTTTTCTGACCGAGTGAATCTCTTTCCACAGTGTGAGCACTTGTGTTGTTTCTTTCCAGTATGAATTCTCTTGTGTCTATTCAGGTGTTCTGACCGAGTGAAACTCTTTCCACAGTGGGAACACTTGTATGGTTTCTCTCCAGTATGAATTCTCTCATGTTTCCTCAAGCTTTGTGGCCAAGTGAAACTCTTTCCACAATGTGAGCACTTGTATTGCTCCTCTCCGGTATGAATTCTGACATGTGTTCTCAGGGTTTGTGGATGAGTGAAACTCTTTACACAGTATGAGCACTTGAATGTTTTCTCTCCAGTATGAATGCTCTCGTGTGTTTTCAGGTGTACTGACCGAGAGAAACTCTTTTCACAATGTGAGCACTTGAATGTTTTCTCTCCAGTATGGAATCTCATGTGTGTTTCTAGTTTTTGTGACTTAGTGAAACTCATTTCACAGTGTGAACACTTGTATGGTTTCTCTATAGTGTGAATTCTCTCGTGTTTTTTCAGGATTTGTGACCGAGAGAAACTCTTTCCACATTGTGAGCACTTGAATGGTTTCTCTTCAGTATGCATTCTCTTGTGTGCTCTCAAGCTTTCTGGCAAAGTGAAACTCTTTCCACAGTGTGAGCACTTGTATGGTTTCTCTCCAGTATGAATTCTCTCATGTATTTTCAGGTGTACTGACCGAGAGAAACTCTTTCCACAGTGTGAGCACTTGTATGGTTTTTCTCCAGTATGAATTCTCTTATGTGCTTTCAGGTGTACTGACAGTGTGAAACTCTTTCCACACTGACGGAATGTGTAAGGCTTCTCTCCAGTGTGAACTCTCATGTGTACATAAAGCTGTATTTTATTAGTGAAACATTTTCTGCACTGAGAGCAGGTAAAACATTTCTTGGCTGCTCTTCTTTGAGGATAAATTAGTGGGAAATTATTTTTAGTCTTTGAGCAACTCAAAGATTTTTCTTCAGTAATGTAATCATATTTCTCTTCCACTTCATTCAGTTCTTGATGTTCTCTCACTTTCATCAGCTCTGCAATGAACACAAGTTGACAAAAATCAATTTAAGAGAAATAAATGTCAATAGACTATCAAATTGAAGCCCAACATAAACTATTAGTATAATCAATAAAAAAATAAAATAAATCATAATTGTATTATCTTCCCGGAGCCATTTTTGCACCAGCAATAATCTGAAGTCAGAAGATTACATACACATAGGTTGAAGTCATTAAAACACATTTTTTAACCACTTTTCATAATATTTCATATTAGCAAATTATAGCTTTGGCAAGTCATTTATCGACTTTGACTTTATCACATTCCCAGTGGGTCGGAAATTTACATTCACTAAGTTGACGGAGTCCTACAACCATGGCCAGAAGTATTGGCATTGATATAAATGTTGTGTTTTGCAAAGATTTCTGCTTCAGTTGTTGTGGTGTTGATTCATATTGTTTCTAGATTATTGTGCAGAGTGATAAGATGCATTTTAAATAATTGCAAAAAGCTTCATTAGCCAAAAAATTTACTTTATTACAAAAACCCAAATTTCACTGTTTTTTTGGCCCTGGCACAAAATGGCCAGCTAACATCATTTCACTAATCATATCAGCAGCACCTGGAAAGTGTGAACAAGTGCTAGTCAGGTGAAATCACTCCATCATTCTGATTGGATTATAAGAGCAGACCGATTGCTATAAAAGGAGGGAAAAAGTGCTTACAATCATTGTGTTCTTGTTAGCAATGGTTACCTCTAAAGCGAGACGAGCAGCCATCATCGCTTTGCATCAAAATGGCTTTACATGCAAGGAAATTGCTGCAAGGAATATTGTACCTGAAAGAACCATTTACCGGATCATCAAGAACTTCAAGGAGAGAGGTTCAACTGCAGTGAAGAAGTCTTCAGGACGTCCCAGAGTGTCCAGAAAGCACAAGGACTGTCTCCTCCTGAGGAGTCAGCAATGGAATTGTGTCACCACCATTGCAGAGCTCAATATTGGCAGCAGGTTGGTGTTGCACGCACAGTGAGGCGAAGACTTTTGGACAATGGCCTGCTTCACTGTTGGCACAACACAGGACTCATGGTAGCATGTCCTTGACGGACAGACTGAAATTCTGCAGGAAGTACAAGGATTGGACAGCAGAAGACTGGTGCAAAGACATTTTCTCTGATGAAGCCCACTTCCGACTGTTTGGGACATATGGAAATTTGATAGTCCGGAGAAGAAAAGATGAACGCTACCATGAGTCCTGTGTCGTGCCAACAGTGAAGCATCCTGAGACCATCCATGCGTGGGGTTGCTTTTCATCACAGGGACTCGCTCACAACTCTGCCCAAAAACAATGCCACGAATAAAGAATGGTATCAAAACGTCCAGCAAGAGCAACTTCTCCCAATGATCCAGGAGGAATTTGGTGATGATCCATGCATTATCCAGCATGATGGTGCACCATGTCATAAGGCAAGAGTGATAATGAAGTGACTCGGAGATCACTGGAACTCCCTGGATCTTAATCCCATAGAGAACCTGTGGTCAATCCTCAAAAGGCGAGTGGACAAGCAGAAGCCAACACATTTTGATCAACTCTGAGCAATAAGGCAAGAATGGATCACCATCAGTCAGGATTTGGCCCAGAAGCTGATATCCAGCATGCCAGAGTGAATTGCAGAGGTTATGAAGAACAAGGGTCAACACTGTAAATATTGACTCTTTGCATAAATGTAATATTTTTGCCAATAAAAGCCTTTAAAACTTATGGAATGCTTATCAATGTTATCTACTGAAGTACTCACTGCCAATACTTTTGGCCAGGCTTTATATTGACATAATCTGAAAGGCAGCTCAGCAAGGAAGAAACCACTGCTCCAAAACCACCATAAAAAAAGCCAGACTACAGTTTGCAAGTTCACATGGGGACAAAGACTTGGAGTTACCATCACAAAGCCTTGACCTCAATCTCCTTGCAGCGAGCCTACAAACTTGACTCAGTTACACCAGTTCTGGGACAAAATTCAAGCATCTTATTGTGAGAAGCTTGTGGAAAGCTACCCAAAACGTTTGACCCAAGTTAAACAATTTAAAGGTAATGCTACCAAATACTAACAAAGTGTGTGTAAACTTCTGACCCACTGGGAATGTGATGAAAGAAATCAAATCTGAAAAAAAAATTCTCTCTACTATTATCCTGCTACGTTCTTAAAATAAAGTAGTGATACTAACTGACCAAAAAGAGGCAATGTTTTCTGTAATAAAATGTCATGATTTGAGAAAAAGAGTTTAAATGTAATTGTCTAACGTATATGTAAACTTCTGACTTCAACTGTAAATATATAGTTTACATGTGCTGCGTAGTTCACAGTGGATTAGTGCTCTGTTTTGTCATCTCAAACAACATGAATGATTCACAATGTCTGTGGAGTTTCCAGAGTATGAACAGTCAGATTTATACTTTCATTCAAAGTATACATCTCTTTCACACAATTTTAATTTGCTTAATTGTCTATTTCAGTGAAAGGAGTAAAAGAGCACATGCTAAAAATAAGCATTTTAAAGCAGTCGTGTGTCAGTCATACTGACCGCTGAACCGGATTGTGTCGCTGCTCTGTACATCCAGTACAGAGCTAGTATGCTAGTATCTTTACATCTTTTTTATATTAGTATCAAATTGGAACACTGGTGGCCAAAATTTTGGAATAATATATAGATTTTGCTCTTATGGAAAGAAATTGTCTCGGTTACTGGGATGGGGAACCTCCGTTCCCCCATCTCTGATCTTAGAGAAAAGGCCAATGGAAATTGGCGAGTGGAACTGTCAGACATGACAGTTGATTGTCATGAAAGTGTAAAACAACATTAAAGAAACATACCTGAAGGAATAAAATCATCATCATCTTCATCACTCTGTTGTGGTTTCTTCTCTCATCTTCATCAGGTTCCTGCAGTCCAGCAGCTTCACTGAACACATCTTCACTGATGTCTGCAGCATCTGCTGTTCATCATCATCTTCATCAGTCTGTTGTTCCTCTGTTGTGTTTTCTTCTTTTATCTCCTCCTGCTTCACTTCAATCTTCACTGGTGTCTGCAGCATCTGCTGTTCATCATCATCTTCATCACTCTGTTGTTCTTCTGTTGTGTTTTCTTCTTTTATCTCCTCCTGCTTCAATTCAATCTTCACTGGTGTCTGCAGCATCTGCTGTTCATCATCATCCTCATCACTCTGATGTTCCTCTGTCGTGGTTTCTTCTCTCATCTTCATCAGGTTCCTGAAGTCCAGCAGCTTCACTGAACACATCTTCACAGGTATCTGCAGCATCTGCTGTTCATCATCATCTTCATCAGTCTGTTGTTCTTCTGTTGTGTTTTCTTCTTTTATCTCCTCCTGCTTCAATTCAATCTTCACTGGTGTCTGCAGCATCTGCTGTTCATCATCATCTTCACCACTCTGTTGTTCCTCTGTTGTGTTTTCATCATTATCTTCATCACTCTGTTGTTCTTCTGTTGTGGTTTCTTCTTTTATCTCATCCAGCTTCACTTCAATCTTCACTGGTGTCTGCAGCATCTGCTGTTCATCATCAGCTTCATCACTTTGTTTTTCTTCTGTTGTGTTTTCTTCTTCAATCTCTTCCTGGTTCACTTCAATCTTCACGGGTGTCTGCAGCATCTGCTGTTCATCATCATCATCACTCTGTTGTTCCTCTGTTGTGTTTTCTTCTTTTATCTCCTCCTGCTTCACTTCAATCTTCACTGGTGTCTGCAGCATCTGCTGTTCTCCAGCGTGAATCACATCCACCTGCTCTCTCATGATGAACATCTGAACACAAAAACATCATCATTATACTGGACTGACATTCATCAAACTCAAAAACATTATTATAAGATTATACAGCTCTGTTAAAAAAAAAAACACACAATTGGTACAATTGGTTCATTGGTACAATTGGTTAGCTTACTACTGCTATCTACAGAAACTTCCTTAAGTGTGATTTGATGAAGCAGATGAGCCACAGGATGCTGGAGCCTCGTGATCTTCCCATTTCTTTCATAAAGAAAGGATGTTTTACACTGTTTGAGGGGGATTGCAGGTCTGTGCAAATTTCACAAGTCCTGCTTCGTTCTGTAGCAATTGAAATTAAGTAGATGCATATATGTTGATCCTCACTACATCTATAAAGGGACTATTGAGAGCATCCTGAGCAGCTGCATCACTGCCTGGATTGGGACTTGCACCGTTTCGGACTGCAAAGCCCTGCAGAGTATAGTGAGGACAGCTGAGAAGATCATCAGGGTCTCTCTTCCCTTCATCAAAGACATTTACAAAAAACATTGCATCCGCAAAGCAACCAGCATTGTAGATGACCCCACACACAAACTCTTCACCCTCCTGCCGTCTGGCAAGAGGTACCGAAGCATTCAGACCCTCACGGCCAGACTGTGTAACAGCTTCTTCCCCCAAGCCATCAGAATCCTCAATACTCAGGGACTGGACTGACACACACACACACACACACGTGTCCTGAGTTGCACTTTAATTATTGTCACTTTATATCGGGCTGCTACCTCAATAACTGTTATGTCCATAGAACACTAACGCATAGTATGTTATGTTTACATTTGGCATTTTTAGAAACTGTCATCTTTTTGCACTACTCTGTACTGGTCGGCGCTGCACTGTCTCGCACTGTGCCTATTGTCCTGTTAATTTTTAGTAATTTATTGTACTGTCCCATACTTTTTGCACACGTTTGCATGTGCACTTTATATGGGTATGTTATTTAGTCTGTGTAGTCTCATGTGGTTCTGTGTTTATCCTATGTTGTTTTATGTAGCACCATAGTCCTGGAGGAACATTGTCTCGTTTCACTGTGTACTGTACTAACTGTATATGGCTGAACGACAATAAAAAACACTTGACTTGACATTTTGCTGCCATTGTCCTGGGATTTCAAGTTTTATGACCTAAATGTCAGTGTGTGGACTAAAGGCTTTTTTTTAATATTTTCGTAATGTATATTATATTAATATAGTTGTATGTGTTAAAGGTGCACTCAGTCATTGTCAAATGAGGTGCTAAAAAAGTTACTCCAAGAAACCCTCCCCCCCAGCCCCCTCATTCCCCTTCTCATCATCGAGCTGCCCTTCGAGCGCATCAGGATAGTTCTTGTGGGACCGCTGCTGAAATCTGTCTGGGGTCTTGAGCGAATCCTGGTCATATTGGATTATGCAACTCGGTACCCTGAAGCAGTACCACTGAGGAAGGCCACCTCCAAAAACATTGCTCGAGAGCCATTCCTGCTGTTCAGCTTAGTGGGCATCCCGAAGGAGACCCTCACCGACCAGGGCACCCCATTTATATCCCGGATCATGGGAGACGTATGCAAGCTGCTGCAAGTGAAACAGCTCCGCACAATGGTTTACCACCCACAGACGGACGGATTAGTGGAGCAATTCAAGCAGACCCTAAAATAAACCCGGGGCCTGCTAGACATCGTCAGGAAGGCCTGTGAGTGACAGCCCTCGCCACACCAAACAGTGATTGAGCATGTGCATGAAAAGAGGGAAAAAAATCGAAGTGATGCCCCTGGTGCATGGACATCTGGCCAAAGCCAATGCACCCAGCAATTCCACCCCGGAGACCAGGTCCAAGTGCTGATTCCCTGTGTCACGTCCAAGTTCCTGGCTTCCAGGCAGGTACTCTACACTGTGTTGGAACGAGCGGGCCGGTAATGTATAGAATCTGTCAGCCAGGACAAAGATGAGCGGAGCAGATCTATCACATTAACATCCTCAAGCGTTGGACAGATCCTGAGAGACGGGTCGCAGGGTTTCCCCAGACAGAGGCCCCAGTGGTAGATCTGGGGAACCACCTCTCTGCCAATCAGAAGAAGGAATTGGGTGTCCTGGTCGATCAGTTCACTGATGTGTTTTTGAGTCATCCCGGCAGACCAACATGATCCACCATAAAGTTCGTACACCCCCTGGCACTATCAGATGGCAGCGTCCCTACCGGGTCCCAGAGGCTTGCCGACAGGATATAGAGAAGGAAATACAATGGATATTACAACTTGGGGTCATTAAGGAGTCCAGAATCCTGTGGTCCAGCCCTATCATGATGGTTCTGAAGGGTGACAGCACCCTCCGCTTCTGTAATGTCTTTCAGAAGTTGAACGATGTTTCCAGCTTTGTCAGATACCCCATGCCCCATGTGGACATGCTCATCAAGCGGCTGGGCTGAGCGCAGTATATATATCCACCCTGGGTCTCACCAAAGGATACTGACAAGTGCCCCTAGCTCCATCGTCCAAGGAAAAGAGGGCATTCAGCACCCCTAGTGGCCCCTTGCAATACCAGGTGAACCTTTCGGACAACACGGGGCACCCGCCACCTTCCAGCATATGATAATATCCTCCTGAGACCCCACAAGGCATATGCAGCAGCTTACCCGGACAACGTAGTGATGCACTAAGAGTGGTGGGAGGACCATCTAGACCGTCTAGGGAGGGTGCTGACTGAACTGAGAAGGGCTGGAGTCACCACCAACCCAAAGAAGTGCCACCTAGGAGTATCAGAGGCACGGTAACTATGTAGGCTATCAGATCAGAAGAGACCTGATCATGCCCCAGGAACATAAGGCGGAAGCAGTATGATCCTTCGGCCGAACAACCACCAAAACCCAGGTATGTGCATTCATTGGGTTGGCAGGGTATTACTGATGCTTCATTCCTAACTTCTCCACTATAACCTGTCCCCTAACAGACCTGACCGAGAAGGGGCAGCCTGAGAAGGTGCACTCAGCTCCGGTCCTACATGCCCCTTTCCTACATCCAGACTTCAGCTGCCCCTTTCTTCTACAAACAGATGCATCAGATACGGGATTGGGGGTCATCTTGTCCCAGGTCCAACTTGGAGAGAAACACCCTGTAGTGTACATCAGCCAGATGCTGACCCCAGCCGAAACCTGGTAAACAGCAGTAGAGAAGGAAGTGTTGGCCATAAAATGGGCTGTGCTGGAGCTGCAATACTACCTGCTGGGCTGGAGCTTCACTCTGGTGAGCGAACACGCCCCTTTGCAATGGATGGCACGAGCCAAGGACTCTAAAGCCAGGGTGACTCGCTGGTTCCTCGCACTCCAGGATTTCCATTTTAAGACATTGGATTGGGGCAGCTAACGGCAACATGGACGGCCTATTCAGGATGTTCGTCAGATGGTCAAGTCTGTGTAAAAGTTCCCCCATCCCCTCTGTCTGCTTCCAGGTCGTAACTGAACTGGGGGTTGCAAGTGTCCCATGCACATATCATTTAAGACAATGTTCCCCAAAATCAAATAGCATTTATTATTTGCAAGATGTGATTTAAGCCATATGTAACCCCATATAAGCACTTTACAGATACAGTGGCATGCAAAGGTTTGGGCGCCCCATGTCAAAATTTCTGTTGCTGTTAATAGTTAAGTGAGTAGAAAATTGTGGTACACTGTTCTACAGTACAGTGACACCTGCACAAATATGACCTTCATGAGAAGAAAACCTTTCCTGCATCCTCACCACAAATTTCAGTCTCAGAAGTTTGCAAATTAACATCTAAACAAGCCTGATGCATTTTAGAAACAAGTCCTGCGGACTGATAAAGTTAAAATATAACTTTTTGTCTGCAACAAGAAAAGGTATGTTTGGAGAAAAAAGGGTGCAGAATTTTATGAAAATAACACCTCTACAAATGTAAAGCACGGGGGTGGATCGATCATGCTTTCTGGAAGCAAACATCACACCATCTGTAAAAAAGATGAAGATGAAAAGAGGATTGCTTCTACAACAGTATAATGATCTAAAACATGCCTCAAAATCCACAATGGACTACATCAAGAGTTGCAAGCTGAAGGTTTTGCCAAGGCCCTCACAGTCCCCCGGCCTAAACATCATCGAAAACTTGAAGCCTTTTGCAAGGAAGAATTACAAATTGCGATAATTGCCAGGCTGTGTTATGAAGTACTGAACAGGCAGGGTGCCCAAACATTTGCTTTGGACCATTTTCCTTTTTTGTTATTTTGAAACTGTAAAAGATGGATATAAAAAAGTAAAATTGCTTAAAATATTAAAGAAATGTCATCTTTAACTTTATGCCTTTTGGAAATCAGGCCATCTTTTGCTCGCTTCGCTATTCACAGCAACAGAATTTTTTATCAGGGGTGCCCGAATTTTTGCATGCCACAGTATAAATGCATCATATTAACCACCTTCCTGCCATTTACACATGAGTTTTTAAGCAAAGAGTTTTGTGTTTCCGGTCACCTGTATAGTCATGCTGTCTAACATGAAATCAGACAACCCAAACAAGACCAACACTGACTGATACACAAAGCACAAAAACACCTGTATAGTCCAGAAATGCGAAATGTAACAGGTGTGCTATGAGGATGATATGAAGTAGACTGTTTCAAATATTCATCTTCAGCCTGCAGCTGAACAGCTCTGATAATAATAGACTATTAGCCACAGTGATCTTGCTTCTTTTAATGGCATATCAAATGCCATTATCATGTCGAATTAATGTTTAAGGTAATAATTTTACAAACGCAGTAAATATATATAGTGTACTACTTACCTTTTGGTAAAGTCAAACACTGAATTGAAACTGTAAATCTGTTTAAAAAATAGGCTTTTATTGTTGCATAATAGGTCAATTTGCAGATAATTGTAAAAATCTGGATTTTACCATCAAAATTTCACATTGTGACATCCCCAGTGCAGGGATACTTAAAATGCACTCGCTCATCAGTTAGAAGACTTTGTTTGCGCCGTGAATTTGTGCTCTCTCTCTTTATGTTTGCTTGTACTGTTATAAATGCAGCACTATATCGGCCACCATATCGGTAATCGGTAACGGTCTCAAAAATTAGAGATGCACCGATCCGATACTGAAGCTTTTAGATGGATCGGGTATCGGTCCGACGAGCCCGATCCAAACCCATATTGTCTGTTAGTCATGTTTGTTATTGTCAAGCTAAAAAAATTACATAAAAGAACGATAAAAACACAATTAAAGCGGTTCATATGACTTTATTCAAAAATTATTTTAGAATCACAAAAGGCTGTGCTTCATAAGTAAATATATCAAATGTACGTGCAGCTCCAGCGCATCAGTGAATGGCGCTGCTCTGTTCACACACACACACACACACGTGACTATTTTTAGCATTCACGCGTTGCTCAACATTTGAGCGCTACTCACGAACAACAAGAACGGCACCGGAGATGCATTTTACTATAATTTGAATAAGTGAATTAAACTACTGTTGCCTACAAACAGACAGATACAGGACTTCCTGGAGACTTCAATATGTCAAAATAAAAGCGTGAGGTTTTAAAAGTTAAAGGTGCACAATTGAGATATATTACAATATTATACTATTATAATATATTATTACATTTGTTATAAAATAAGGTGTATCTTAATAATCTATACTTATATTGAAATGTGTAGTTAGAGGTTTGTGTTAGTTATACACAAATTAGTTATACACAATAAAGATATTCTAAACTGATTATGCAAAAAAAAAAACAACAACACTGGTACCGGATCAGTATCGGCCGATACTGAGATTTCTGATATCGTTAGAGAAAGTGGTATCGGTGCATTCCTAATCACAAAACAAACTTCGTTACTCACTGTATTTATTTGCAAAATATAAAAGATATAAAAAACATAGTTAATCTTAAGAGTAAACAGCCAAATTTGGAAAATGATGTCTTCACACTGGTGCACTGGATGTAAAATAACAAACAAATTATAAGTTTAGCTGAATCTAATTTAAGTTATAAACTAGACTTTGGTCCAGGCTGGTACAGGTTAAATGCCAACAACTCTTAAATTTACCTCAGATTTTACCTCAGGTCACATCACGGAAGACTTCTCATGTGCAGATTTAACAAACAGAGTATTTTATTACACAATTATAAAGGGTCAAAATGTTTATAAATTAACAAAACATATTTGATCGGCAAATCACTTTATCAAACGAAGAACAAATATAGATTTATAGTGTTTACCGATCCAACTGAGGCGCAGTATCCGATTCTCTGCAGAACTATTAAATACAAATAAAAAATGTGTCTCATGCGCCCATTTAAAAGAATCTGTAAATCACAATTATGAAATAATATGAATAAATCACCATTTAATCCAGTAAAATATTTAGCATGTGTTACGTTTTCATGTTGTTGACAGAGATCGAAAATAAACCTGTTCTGAAGTGTTTTAGTTGTTTTGTTCATCTCTTGCATATGACCAGTAATCCCAAAAGTATTTACACAAACTTGAGGAAACCAAAAAGCGTTTGTTTGTGCCCGTCTCTCCAATATATATTATCACCTTCATTGAACTCATTTACAGTCAGTCGCTGGATTTAAAGACTCATTTAAGCATAATATTCTCACATTTCTGTTTGTTTCTCCTGAAAGTGATTTTTTAAAGCGTCCGTAACAAAACAAAGCGACATGCGTCGATAAAAACTTATTTTTACAGTCATTGAAACGCCAAAGAGAGAAAAACAACATATATAAATAAATGTTAATCTCACATATGATGTGAAACACGTTGAACACGTACCGAACTGAGCGCTCAAACTGAAGCTGTTTCTGAATTCTTCTTCTTGTATATTTTATTGGCATTAGCGCCACCAACTGGACAGGAGGATGAAGTGCCGAATGGAAGAAAATATATAATAATAATAATAATAATAATAATACTTTAATATAACATTGTATTACTTATACAGTGTGTGTGTGTGATATTTAAATATTTATTTCTAAACCTGTTGTTTTAAGATATTTTAATAAAGCTCTGTGCACGTTTATTTGTCCTGGAGCATTACTAATGAGATTTTGCAATGTGAGGTTATTTACACTATTGTTCTAAGCATCTGTGTACATGCACATGCTCAAAAGTTTCTATTTGACTGCAGTTTGTACATTGTCCTGTTTCATGTTTCCCTATTCTGGATAATGTATAACATAAACCAGTGTGCCCTATTCGAAGACAGGTGATTGTGGTGTCATTTCCCCTGTTATTATGACCAATTCTCCCAGTACCAACTTGTTTTTGGAGACTGTAAAGTTGTCTCCCCATTGTTTCTACCTCCCATAATTCTTGCCACTTTGTATACATCAATGTCATAATTTCTCGCCTTGTTTAATATCAACTTCTGGATGTTCAGTTTCTTGCTTTGCCAAATCATCCACTACATTTCCTTGGACTACCACATGTGCAGGTGCCCACAGGAAACTTAGCATTATTCACATATTCTGTATTTTAGCAAACTTGTAAGTATCTCATAAACTATAAACTGTCTTGATGAAGACTGTCCATATACAGGACAGTGTTACAATTAATACAAACTTTAATACAGTGAAAAAGACACTCTATTAGCATAATATAAATATAAATAAATAAATAAACATTTCCAACATTCTTTTGGAGGTCCATAAAATAGTTGATGCCAATGTACCTTCATTTACGATTACTATTATTTTGAATGGCCGTGGAAAATGAAGCAATGTGATCACAATTTTACCTGGTCGCAAAAAGTAGTCCGTAAATTTACCTGATGAACTTTCACCTTTTGCTGACCCTTTTTGCTTCGCAGAGCTAATGTGTGCTTCTAAATCACTTGCACGTTTCTTAGCAACTGATAAATAAGTGCTAGCATCACATGTCATACATTCTACTTCCCAAGGATCTTGACCTGGACGAAAGCATGGGAATTTTCTGTGCAAATCTTCTGTAAATTTGCACTTTCGTTTTGGCATTGTTTCAACAGTGTTGGGAAGGTTCATTTGAAAATGTAATAGGTTTGTAATAGGTAACTATGCATAGGGACTAGCCAGGGAGTATACTGAGTATTACAACAGTGGGGATAATTGTTATTTCTGTAAGACCCATTGTATGAACCCACAATATAATCTTAAAGCTTGTGCCTGTACTGTTAAAAATGAGGAGAAAAAAGTCGATGATGCAGAATTTTAAATAATACTACCATAATCCAGTGGAGACCTGATAGGGATGGGCCATACCACTCATTTTCGTTTCGATCCGATACCAAGTACTTTTAGGCCAGTATCGCCGATATCGATATTGATACCGATAGCTCTAATAAATAGAATTTTTACGAATTCTTTGTATAAAACGAGTACCTTAAATTATTAAATATAAGCAACATATAAAACCACAAAATTAAACTTAGATATTATTATATGGTCACTATTACTAAAACCAAGTTACAACATGGATATTACAGTAATGCTGTAGCAAAACCATAGATAATTGTATCAAAACTTTGGTTACTGACAAAAAAGAAAATCAAACATGGTTACTACAGTAATTGTTAGTAGTCGAGGTTAATACAATTATTACTACAGTAAATCCATTGGTAGTTTTCAGAAGGGTATCATACATTAATGAGGATTAAAGATCATTATCAATGTTTTAACACTTCTGAATTTAAATAATTGGTGTGAATAACTCCAATAACAGATGCCGTTTTTCTGTCATTACCTCTAAAGAAAGACGTGCAGCCTTTGCATAAAAATGGCCTCACATGCAAGGAAATTGCTGCAAAGAATATTGCACCTGAAAGAACCATTTACCGGATCATCAAGAACTTCAAGGAAAGAGGTTCAGGAACAGGGCAGGAAGAAGGGCAGAAAAGAAGCCACTTCTCTCCAAGAAAAACATCAAGGACAGACTGAAATTCTGCAGGAAGTACAAGGATTGGACAGCAGAAGACTGGTGCAAAGAAATTTTCTCTGATGAAGCCCACTTCCGACTGTTTGGGACATCTGGAAAATCGATAGTCCGGAGAAGAAAAGGTGAATGCTACCATGAGTCCTGTGTCGTGCCAACAGTGAAGCATCCTGAGACCTTCCATGTGTGGGGTTGCTTTTCATTACAGGGAGTGGGCTCACTCACAATCCTGCACAAAAACACTGCCATGAATGAAGAATGGTATCAAAACGTCCTGCAACTTCTCCCAACGATCCAGGAGCAATTTGGTGATGATCCGTGCATTTTCCAGCATGATGGAGCACCATGTCACAAGGCAAGAGTGATAATGAAGTGGCTCGGAGATCATTACATTGAAAATTTGGATCCGTGGCCAGGCAACTCCCCGGATCTTAATCCCATACAGAACCTGTGGTCAATCCTCAAAAGATGAGTGGACAAGCAGAAGCCCACAAACTGATCAAATCCGAGCACTAATGAGGCAAGAATGGATCACCATCAGTCAGGATTTGGCCCAGAAGCTGATATCCAGCATACAGCAAATTGCAGAGGTTATGAAGAACAAGGGTCAACACTGTAAATATTTGCTCTATGCATATATTGAATGTTTTTGCCAATAAAAGCCTTTAAAACTTATGAAACGCTTATTATTTTCCAGTATACCATAGAAACATGAAAAAATTATCTACAAATACAGAGCTTGCTCAATATTGGCAAGGAAATCCTAAACTAATAGTGGAGCTATATGCTAGTGTGTGTGTGTGTGTGTGTCTAAGTAACACTCCTTATCCGACAGCACTCAAATCACCAAGCGTACACCAGGAACTGCGTTTCATGAATTGTGTTTATTTCTGTAACACAAGGAGAAAAATATTTCCTCTGGCGACACAGTGGGCATTTAGACATATACACATGTATCTAAAAGAACAAAGAGAAATAAGAGATTCACCCGCATTTGAAAAAGATGTCAGCCACGCTACGCACATGATGACAAAATTACGTCTATACTTCACAAAGTGGGTCAAATACAATCAACTAACATATCGTTGCACAACATCACTGAACTTTCAATGTAACATTATTTGTGAAATAAACATGCATTATGTTACAAAAAGAATCTAATTTTACCAGAGAACATTTTTACCTTCCCCCTCTCAGCATGAGATACACTTCTCTGCAGGGGGAAGGGGAGTGGTTTCACAGGTAATAGGCAAAACAACCCACTAATTACTTAATGTTGCCACCAGAGGTCCCACAACAATAATTAACTGACAAAAATGCAGCAATTTTGGTGAAAGTCATAACATTTACAGTAAAATTTTTAACCCCGTTACACCCTCCCCTGCTGAATTTCACCAAAATAGTATACATTTCAAAAAAGTACACACAAAAATGTATCAACCCACTAGACATAAAAGAACTGCCAACTATCAAAGTATCCTATAAGGATGGAATGGGAAGAGACTGGCACCAGCGTCTCAACCAAACAATTGGCTGTAAGATGCCCATTTTACACTCCACTACCCCGTCACATAAATGATACAATACAAGTGTGAACATTTTCTTGTAGCATTTGTAAAGAAAAGTAAAATAAAAAAAAAGAAATAAAAAAGAAACATTTGTACATTAAGATTAGCAAAATCTTCCGGGCATTTTCTGGATTCTTCTGGCATTTGTTTGGTTTGTGTACGATGTTGGCAAATGGATGGCAACCATGAAGAGTTCCGGAATCGGTGGTGACGCAGTTGAGGTGGTGGAGGGAGGGGCATTATTTTATGGCTCTCTTCTGGCAAATATGAAACATGCCAGATTCAACGTATTTTTCAGTTGCTGTTGTGGGAGTGATTGTGAAATTACTTAACTATTTCCTCTCCAGTTTTATCATAAGATATATATATATATATAGCCTCTAATGGACAAGGTTGTCTTTGTCATAACTTTATGAAATTACATGAAGTTACACAATTTAGTTTAATAATAAATTAATTTTACTGAAATCGTATTTAAAATGTATGTAAAGGTAGGGTCTGACCATAATTAACTTGACATAATAAAATAAAAACTGATACATGATATTTAAGTATGAAAAAACGAACTTATTAAAACATTTGTGACGTACCCTTTGACCTTGCTGCCGCGCCATTTCAAACGAAGTCGGACAATTATCATCCTCAGTACCTGAACCGCGCTGAGGTAAAGTGTGTTGCTTAAGCTGAACTATGCTTTATTTTTAGTAATTCCATTAACTATCGTGCAAATAACCAGTTACCTAATTTTCTGTTGTATATTGTAGGTGGTAAGTTCCGTGTAAACTGGATTTATATGAGATGAGAAGCATTAAACTGTCCCGTTTTTGAATAGTTGTACCAGACCTTAGCGTCAGCACTTAACGTTACTTTAGCTGCTAGGTTTAGCATGTTCACCAAACCGAGCCCGTTTCTCTGACCAAACCAAATGTTCCTGTACATTTCCTGACAGATTTCACTGGTGACTATCAAGAGCCAAGTAAAAGTAAGGTAAGTTGTGTTCTGTATGTTTTTAACTCTTGTTCTACGTTGCATTTTTTTTTTTTTTTTTGCGTAGGCTATGTAACTTATCTTTTATCTGCTAAGTAGATTTTTTTTTCGCACCCTAACGTTAACGTGCCCTCATGAGCACCAGGCAGATTGTCATGGCAGTTTTAGATGACAGGAATTTGATGAGAAAATTGCAAATGGTGTAACGTTATGGATAGGCAGTTTATTGGTATTATAATAGCATATGCACATTTTTAGGGTATTCAATGGTTGTTTGAAGAAATCCGTATAAAAGCCACTACTTCGTGTCTATTCACACCGCATGGCGTGGTCAAGATGGCACCTGTCATTCTGGTGGTCACCGAAAGAATGCAAGAGGCAGACATTTTCCCGCTGCATTCTGCCTACTAGTGTACATGAGGGAGCCAATCACATCGGTGTATCTGATATAGGCGGTATAAGATAGCTAAACCGATTCGCAGGGAGCTTGATTGACAGGTAATCTGACCAATCATACTTCGCCATCCGCCATTTTGTCCGACAAAGCAGTCAGGAGAGTTAGTAGATTAACATGGGAGGATTTGAACTTGAAACACGGAATGTACTGACGCCTTTCTGCGTTTAAAACAACATTCCTTATGTTCATTCATGTTTATTTGATGCTATAAATGAACTAGAAGGAAGAGATGATTGGTTCACGAGCAGCTTTAACTGATGCTCTACAGCGATCTGTCACAACACTTTAAAGAGACACAAAACGGTATTTATTGTTTACATTTCTTAAAAAAATGACCAAACTTGAAAGGTTAGACTTTGTTTAAAATGTTTAATATCAAAAGTAACCGAAAAGTTACCTGGTCTGTCCTGTCTGTCAGCGTGTTGTCAGTCTCCTCTCTGCTCCGCGATGTATTTTTCCCTGCCTGAGCCATTCCATCTTGCCCCTCATGCTGCTTCTGAGATGGACCTGCACTCTGGTGAGACCTTATGCTCTATTCCCATTTACAATACATTTCTATGTTATAGCTAGCAAGGACTGAACAGTTTTTAAAATGTTGTGGTTTCAGCATTACTACGAGAGATCATTGCCAAGCAGGAGTTGATGTGTGATATGCAAAGAAATCTGCTGCGGATTGTTCAGGATCTCTCTTCTACACCTACACCACATGGACACCACATGGACGGAAGTTTTCTGCCGTTGAGGGATGCTGAGGCTCTTTTGGCGCTGGACCGCGACATTAAGGCAAAGCCAGAGAAGAGAAAGGACTTGGTAATAATTACGTTTATCATTAGTATTTGGACCAGATTTTTTTCTGAACTTTTTTTTCTTTGCATTTTTTTTTCTCTGCAATGAACATTCATATTTTCTAAACTTTTATTTTTCCAGGTGCTGACACTGGGCCTTGCTGGGGGCGTGAACCTCAAGGACACTGTGTGGAGGGTCATGAAGATGCTTCTTCAGAACGACTTGGCCTGCAAAATGAATTGGACAGGCCTCCATGGCAAAACATCATTCCAGGGCCTAGAAGTCAAGAATGTTGTTTACAGGTAAAAGTGTTGATTAGATGTACCAGGCAACATTTTTAGGCTCATTTACCAGCTTCGTAGTCACTTCGATGAGCTGCCACCCCTCAATACAGGGTGAATAAAGGCTCTTGGCCGCCTCCAGTGTAGTGGCCACCGTTTTTAGAGGCAAATTCTTTGTATGTAAACAAAGGGCATAAACGCAGAGAAATGTCTTTGTTTTTCAAAATAACCATGTATGTGTGAAAGGAGTGTTAGTCTATCGTTTGTGGTCAGACTACACATTATGATATAGTCTGGCTTGTCAGGCTATGTATACACCTCTTTTGTAAGGTCTGTGCCTGTTTAACTCCATAGTGGTAAAGAAACTGTATGAACAAATTATGCTGTCCCTTTCCCTTCAGTCTGTCACACAAAGTCAACAGAAGAATGGGACTTAACTTAAAGGCCTAAATGAAATTTAAGTTTAAATGGCATTGCCTGTCTTTACTTTGTCTTTACAAAGTCTTAAATTTAAATTCTGAAACCTCCCATGATATCTTTAATTGTTTGTTTCTAGAAGCCATTCGGAGAAATCCTGGATGCAGAGAATCCACGAACCAGGAGGTGGAGCAATGGTTGAGGCGTTGGTTGTATTTGTCTGGCGATCGAGAGGGGGGTAGGAGGAGGAGAAGCACAGTCCTCCACCACCAGCCACCCACCAACACATAACGTCAGGCACACACCAACACATAACGTCAGCCACCCACCAACACATAACGTCAGGCACACACCAACACATAACATCAGGCACACACCAACACATATATAACATACACTCACCTAAAGGATTATTAGGAACACCTGTTCAATTTCTCATTAATGCAATTATCTAATCAACCAATCACATGGCAGTTGCTTCAATGCATTTAGGGGTGTAGTCCTGGTCAAGACAATCTCCTGAACTCCAAACTGAATGTCAGAATGGGAAAGAAAGGTGATTTAAGCAATTTTGAGCGTGGCATGGTTGTTGGTGCCAGACGGGCCGGTCTGAGTATTTCACAATCTGCTCAGTTACTGGGATTTTCACGCACAACCATTTCTAGGGTTTACAAAGAATGGTGTGAAAAGGGAAAAACATCCAGTATGCGGCAGTCCTGTGGGCGAAAATGCCTTGTTGATGCTAGAGGTCAGAGGAGAATGGGCCGACTGATTCAAGCTGATAGAAGAGCAAATTTGACTGAAATAACCACTCGTTACAACTGAGGTATGCAGCACAGCATTTGTGAAGCCACAACACGCACAACCTTGAGGTGGATGGGCTACAACAGCAGAAGACCCCACCAGGTACCACTCATCTCCACTACAAATAGGAAAAAGAGGCTACAATTTGCAAGAGCTCACCAAAATTGGACAGTTGAAGACTGGAAAAATGTTGCCTGGTCTGATGAGTCTCGATTTCTGTTGAGACATTCAGATGGTAGAGTCAGAATTTGGCGTAAACAGAATGAGAACATGGATCCATCATGCCTTGTTACCAATGTGCAGGCTGGTGGTGGTGGTGTAATGGTGTGGGGGATGTTTTCTTGGCACACTTTAGGCCCCTTAGTGCCAATTGGGCATCGTTTAAATGCCACGGCCTACCTGAGCATTGTTTCTGACCATGTCCATCCCTTTATGGCCACCATGTACCCATCCTCTGATGGCTACTTCCAGCAGGATAATGCACCATGTCACAAAGCTCGAATCATTTCAAATTGGTTTCTTGAACATGACAATGAGTTCACTGTACTAAAATGGCCCCCACAGTCACCAGATCTCAACCCAATAGAGCATCTTTGGGATGTGGTGGAACGGGAGCTTCGTGCCCTGGATGTGCATCCCACAAATCTCCATCAACTGCAAGATGCTATCCTATCAATATGGGCCAACATTTCTAAAGAATGCTTTCAGCACCTTGTTGAATCAATGCCACGTAGAATTAAGGCAGTTCTGAAGGAGAAAGGGGGTCAAACACAGTATTAGTATGGTGTTCCTAATAATCCTTTAGGTGAGTGTGTGTGTGTGTATGTATGTGTATGTATATATATATATATATATATATATATATACACACACACACACCATTACCTCACATTCGTTAATTATGTTCAGATTTTAATTGAGGGGCGGCAACAACAAAAGCTTGTTTGTTTTGTTTTTCACAGCTCCGCCACAGCTGCATTAATAGAATAAGACACTTCACTGGAAAGAGAAGGATCAGCTCGATCAGAGCTATCATCAGGTAACTGAGAGACCAATTCTAGAGTTCTATATGTACAGTTTTTGACACAAGAACCTGAACAAATTGCCTCAGTGTTCACAGACATCAGTCTCATCCATTATAGGCTCAGATTCAGCTGGAATGGGGACAATACTAGCAGATTCATCAACAGCCGTCTTACCAGTGTCAACATAAGAACTTACATTGACAGTCTCATCTGAACAATTACCAACAAGGGACTATCACTTTACAAATGTCACATATTCTCACTACCTCGCCATTCATTGCTCTACCTTCTCTAGCACTTGTTCCAGCATACGCATCATGTGGCGGAAAATCTCGCAATCTGGTTTCTGCACACTTTGTGCCATGGAGGCGACCGGGTCGGTACAATGAGCACTACATGCCTGACTTTGTGCAGTTAGAAGAACATTGGAACAGCTTGTTTGTACATTACATTGACAATGTTCAAATGGCTGCGGCGGGTCATCGCACTGAATGACAGCAGCAAGGTTTCAGAGATGAGGACTACCATGTTTCAGTGGTGCTCTTTTTTTTTCTCCCTGGTAATCATCCAGCCTTCGCTGAATGTCTCTTGCATTCTACTCGCCAATCGGCTTGCATTTATGACAACTCAGGGTCAGGGCAATGTTTCACAAACATACGCACCACTTCCATGCTAATATTATCCATAAATCTACCCTGTCTGCGCAACCCTTCCTCAGCCAAATCCGCTGCTTTATTAAGTCTAATCCAGTAATTGACTTGATTTTCTTTTGGCTCTGGACATGTGGAATAAAAATCAGCCAGAGGCAAATAAGAAGCATCACTGAAGAATTTAAGCAGTATGGAATAGATAATGTTGGGTTGCGTACTACATTCAGAGAAACAACACTCCTAAACCAAATTTGTATCTTGCTTTGCCCATCAGTCTTGACAAGATCTCATCAGCTTGGACACTTCTGTTTGTTTAGCTGAGATTTTGCAAGTCAATCCAATCGCAGACAGAGTATTTATAAGAACCATCTCCTTTAAATATCACTGGTTCTCTGTCAGCTCTAACATGAACTGTGACTTGAGGAATATCTTATCTGACACTATCAGAGCTTGCATCAAATCACCTATTTGGGGTCTGTGTCCACCCATCATATCTGTCAATTGTTGCAATGCATGGTCAGTATTATCAGTTAACATGTATTGTTACAAAAAGAAACAAATTTTTACCAGAGCACATATTTACCTACTCCATCTCAGCATGAGATACACTTCTACACAGGGGGCAGATAATTATAACTATTGCAATAAATGTTTCAGTCACTGAAAAAAGCTTTATCATAAAATCACAGTGTAGTATCACGTATCAAAGTCAATACAAATCAAAAACAGATTATGAAGGATGACCTTTAATAGTGACATCAGACAACATGTAAACACACAGAAGGCAAAACAAAAAAAGAAATAATAAAACAAATATTTTTAATCTAATTTTCATTCAAATGCTTTCACATTTTACACTATCTGGGCAATTTGTAGATCTATTTGTGATCACAGAGGCAAGTGTTGCTAAAGATGCAACATCCAGGGAGTGTCGTGGAATATTGAAGATCCTTTTCCTCTCAGTAAGAAAACTCTACAGGGTTGCAGATGTCAAAGATTAGATTTTACTGAACAAAGCCGAGATGCCATCTGATCATCTAGCATCTGAAATTACACTTCAGAATCATGCATCCTTTATACAGCTTCTGTTCCACCCCCTCTCTTTGAGTGATGGCCTCTTCATCCAATAAAATCATCTTATGCCCCCCTAGTTTCATCATCACTGTCTCCCTTCCAGCAGGTCATCCTGACCCAACTTGCTTCCATGATGGCAAAAGCATGAATACTTCATTTTATATGCATAAAACACATGATCTGATTAATCTCGGATTCTTCTGATATATACAAATGGTAAACCCATTGAAAAATACATATCGAACGATCGACCACTAACTGTGACTTCTTGGGCAATTTCTTTTACATATCTATAGAGTACTTGGTGACATAAAGAGCAGTGGTATGGTTTTTCTCGTGTGTTTTCAGGTTTCCTGACAGAGTGAAACTCTTTTCACAGTGTGAGCACTTGTATGGTTTCTCTCCAGTATGAATTATTTGGTGCCGTTTCAAGCTGCCGGCTGTAATAAAGATCTTCCCACATTCAAAGCACATATGAGCCCCCACATTGGCATGTCTTTTCTGGTGCTGTTTAATATAGTACAGGTGTGCAAAACTCTTTCCACAAAATGAACACTTGTATGGCTTCTCATTTGTGTGAGTTTTCAGATGACGTTTTAGGGACTTTGCCAGAACAAATGTTTTCCCACACTTATCACAGTCAAATGGTCTAACTCCAGAGTGACAAATGAGATGACTCTTGAGATTGCCTGCAGCTGCAAAACTCTTCCCACACTGAAGGCACGTGTAAGGTCTCTCTCCAGTATGAACTCTCATGTGTCTATTAAGATCACTTTTACATATGAAACTCGTTCCACACTGTTGGCACATGTAAGGTCTCTCTCCAGTATGAATTCTCATGTGTATATTAAGATAGCTTTTACGTGTGAAACTCTTTCCACACTGAGAGCAGGCGAAAGATTTCTTGTCTGCTCTCCTTCGAGGATTTTTTGGAGAGAAATTATTTTCAGTGTTTGAGCCACTCAAAGATATTTCTCCAGTTATGAAATCATGCTGTTCCTCCTCCACTTCATTCAGTTCTTCACATTCCTCTATCACGTCCATCAGCTCTACAATAAACACAATAGAAGAAAATATGATGCACCGAATGACAAAAAATGATTAATGACCTAACAGGTGTACATTTGACCTTTGCCCCTATGTTACTATAACACTAATGCATTTAATTTTAGATGAGCTTTAACACAAATTGTCTTGCATTTTTACTTTTAACAGAGGAGAAATAGTACTAAGTTGTCATGCATTAAATTTTAAATGTACCTTTAGCGTTATTGAGTTTCTAACGGGTGGGAGGGGTTTCAGTTAAACACATACCCATTTGCACATACAGTTTTTTTAATACCCAAAGTTAAAGTGTCATATCTCTTAAGAAATGCTTTTAAATCGGTTTACTACTTTTGGTGTGGGTCAGGATAAGGAGATGTTTACAACCCAAACTTTAAGGGGAGGAACCAGGGAGGTTTGCATTCCATAGGTAAAAATAATTAGTTGTGTTTTAAATCACAAGATTTAAGAACTTCATAATATACAGTATTATATCAGGGGCTTAACCACTCCCAGGTCTCTAACAGAGACAATATGCTGTATGCAGATTAGCTGCATTCTTTGTAAACATCAAAAGACCTACTGAATCACAAGTTTCAAAGGTTGACCTTCAAACCCCTAAAATGTAAACCAAAATCTTGATAACATCTCAAATAACAATAGAATCACTTTGTATTTAAGGAGAGATGACAAAGGAATCTGGGTTCTCTGTAGTCAGATGATCCCACATATTGATGCGTGTAAGGCTAGCACATGCCCACACGGAACAACAAAACTTCCAGGAAAAAAAACTCACACAAATTAGACCTACACCTGAGAAAGCAAAAGACCTCACAGTGTGAAAAAAACCCAGCTTAACAAATAGTCCACCTGATACATTCTGCCCCAAAGAACAGCTGGAGTTTATCTCTCCCTTGTCTCCCCCACAAGGCCCACACACAGACAAACAAAATGTATATGTGAAAATGTAACAAAGAAAAGCCATGAAAACAAATAATGTAATCAGGCATGTTTGATATCATTCTGTGCGACTGGTATAGTGTCCTGTTTCCCATGCTTGTACAACTTAATGACAACAAAGTTAAAAGGTCTTGGCCAAATACTGAATAATTCTGGAGGTCTATCCCCCTCCCTGACTGTATGTTGAGAAGGTTGAAACCCTGGGAATCCAAGAACCAATTCACCCTCAAATTCTCATTGTTCAATGTAGGATGAAACCACTTAAAGACTATCCAGAATCTAGAATAAAACTTAGCCAAACAGAATTAAATGGGGAAACTAAGAGTAAGACCGAGAATCTGTAAAACAGAACTTAATTGACTAGGGCTAAACGATGAGTCGAGAATCTATAATAGAACTTAATAAGACCAAACGGGTCAATCCGAGAACCTATAGGGACTTTGTCTAAAACTTACTAATATCTGAAACTGATGAGTTTGTAGTAAAAGGACCTGCATCCGGCTGGCACAGGACCCAAATAACATTGAAATAAACAGTCTAGAAGAGAGAATTATTAAAAATATTAAAATACAAAACTTAAATTCAGAACATAGATACATCAATTAGTTTTTTTTTTTTCATGATTGGAGTCAGATAAAATAAAGAAAACAATAAAATAAGATTAATAAAACATGGAACTCAAATCAAATAATCAAAGTATTATATAATGCGCAGGATAAGACAGACCATGCAGGAGACCTTCAGCCACACTATTGGATTCCGTCCTTGGGCCAATAAGTGGACCTCCTCCTCACACATTGTATCTTGGAAAATGTACACCTGCTGGGTCATAAGTCATTAATTAGGAACCTATTGTTGTTGATGGTTTTATTATTATTATATTCCTCCGGTAGGAGGAAATCTATTGTTATTGATAGTTTTATTATTATTATTATTTCTCTTCTACTTGCGCCTCAATATCTCAAAAAGTCACTGGTCAAAATGTTTCAAATTTGGCACATTGATACTACAGGTCAACAGGAACCCCCACACCAAGAATGGCCCACATTCGCCCTTAAGGGGTGCTACAGGAAACAAAATGTCCCATTTTCAAAGTGATGGCATTTCCAACCCATGTGTCCAATTCTTTGTGTACATGCCTCATTTCTCATTGGGAACAAAAAAGCCTCCGTAATGTCCGCATCATTGATTTTCCTGTACACTGAAAATTTGGGAAAACCTCAAAAATCCTCTTCTCTTGAACCGTAGATCCAATTGACTTTGAAATTTGGTACCCATGTGTAGAATTAATGTCTTTCAATTTGTTACTTAGCAAAAACGAATACAATACAAAATGGCTGAAAGGGGCGTATTTATGCAAATGTCCACATTGCCTCATACATTATATTATATTATATTATATATATATATATATATATATATATATATATATATATATTCACACATACATACATACATACATACACACACTCACCTAAAGGATTATTAGGAACACCATACTAATACTGTGTTTGACCCCCTTTCGCCTTCAGAACTGCCTTAATTCTACATGGCATTGATTCAACAAGGTGCTGAAAGCATTCTTTAGAAATGTTGGCCCATATTGATAGGATAGCATCTTGCAGTTGATGGAGATTTGTGGGATGCACATCCAGGGCACGAAACTCCCGTTCCACCACATCCCAAAGATGCTCTATTGGGTTGAGATCAGGTGACTGTGGGGGCCATTTTAGTACAGTGAACTCATTGTCATGTTCAAGAAACCAATTTGAAATGATTCGAGCTTTGTGATATGGTGCATTATCCTGCTGGAAGTAGCCATCAGAGGATGGGTACATGGTGGCCATAAAGGGATGGACATGGTCAGAAACAATGCTCAGGTAGGCCGTGGCATTTAAACGATGCCCAATTGGCACTAAGGGGCCTAAAGTGTGCCAAGAAAACATCCCCCACACCATTACACCACCACCACCAGCCTGCACAGTGGTAACAAGGCATGATGGATCCATGTTCTCATTCTGTTTACGCCAAATTCTGACTCTATCATCTGAATGTCTCAACAGAAATCAAGACTCATCAGACCAGGCAACATTTTTCCAGTCTTCAACTGTCCAATTTTGGTGAGCTCTTGCAAATTGTAGCCTCTTTTTCCTATTTGTAGTGGAGATGAGTGGTACCCGGTGAGGTCTTCTGCTGTTGTAGCCCATCCGCCTCAAGGTTGTGCGTGTTGTGGCTTCACAAATGCTGTGCTGCATACCTCGGTTGTAACGAGTGGTTATTTCAGTCAAAGTTGCTCTTCTATCAGCTTGAATCAGTCGGCCCATTCTCCTCTGACCTCTAGCATCAACAAGGCATTTTCGCCCACAGGACTGCCACATACTGGATGTTTTTCCCTTTTCACAGCATTCTTTGTAAACCCTAGAAATGGTTGTGCATGAAAATCCCAGTAACTGAGCAGATTGTGAAATACTCAGACCGGCCCGTCTGCACCAACAACAATGCCACGCTCAAAATTGCTTAAATCACCTTTCTTTCCCATTCTGACATTCAGTTTGGAGTTCAGGAGATTGTCTTGACCAGGACCACACCCCTAAATGCATTGAAGCAACTGCCATGTGATTGGTTGATTAGATAATTGCATTAATGAGAAATTGAACAGGTGTTCCTAATAATCCTTTAGGTGAGTGTATAATATATATATATATATATATATATATATATATATATATATATGTCAATTAATTAAATATCATTGTGACTGATGGTTTTTCAAACCTAACATGCTTCGAGACTAAATCACTAAAGCATTGTGCATAATTTCACCTTGATATGTCAAAAGATGACTGAATTACAGCTGTTTGAACTTGGGGCAAATCTGACATTGTTTTTGACAATGCTAGCCACTAGCATTTTTCATACAGAATCTGAAAGCAGAAATTCTCAGCAATGCGGATAGTTAACTTGGCTACGATGTTGGACTGGTAAGTGCCATCATTTTTTGTTTAGGATTCAGACAGAAAGACAGAATGTCTCTCATCCAATCAGATTTGAGGAACGGAACTAACCGTTTTGTGTGTGTGTGTGTGTGTGTGTGTGTGTATGCATGTATGTCTCGTCATATTGCCCAGCCCAAGACACAGAACAAAAGTCATACATGTTTAGAATAACATGAGGGTCAGTACATGCACCTTTTTAAAAGACAACTGAGCCCTAAAACTAAAATAAATACAGCTGGGAACTTTTTAGTTTGACATGTGAGTGATAAAAATGTCTCAAACTCGGACATAACAGTAGATTGTCATAAAAATGTAACAACATTAATGGAAGAAACATACCTGCAGGAATAAAATCATCATCATTTTCATCACTCTGTTGTTCTTCTGTTGTGTTTTCTTCTTTTATCTCCTCCTGCTTAACATCAATCTTCACTGGTGTCTGCAGCATCTGCTGTTCATCATCATCCTCATCAGTCTGTTGTTCCTCTGCTGTGTTTTGTTCTTTTATCTCCTCCTGCTTCACTTCAATCTTCACGGGTGTCTGCAGCATCTGCTGTTCATCATCATCTTCATCACTCTGCTCTTCCTCTGCTGTGTTTTCTTCTTTTATCTCCTCCTGCTTCACTTCAATCTTCACTGGTGTCTGCAGCATCTGCTGTTCTCCAGCATGAATCACATCCACCTGCTCTCTCATGATGAACATCTGAACACAAAAACATCATTATAATGGACTGACATTCATCAAACTCAAAAACATTATAAACAAGAACAGATCTGTCAGAAACGCTACAGACATAAATGCGTGTTTGTTTTATTCATTTACATTTATGCATTTGGCAGACGCTTTTATCCAAAGCGATTTACAGAGCCCTTATTACAGGGACAATCCCCCCGGAGCAACCTGGAGTTAAGTGCCTTACTCAAGGACACAATGGTGGTGGCTGTGGGGTTCAAACCAGCGACCTTCTGATTAGCAGCCCTGGGCTCTAGCCACTACGCCACCACCACCTTATTCATCCTATCTGCAGGAATACTGTAACAGGTTATATATAAATGGGAGAGAAATTCTAGTTTTTGGGTGAACTTTCCATTTTATTTTTCAGGCCATTTTGTCAACTTTAAATTGGTGAACATTGACATGAATTCATAAAGGGAAAGTTCAACCAAAATTAAAATTCTGTAAAAATGGTCTTTGGTGGTTGCATTTTCCTCTATTATATGCGTTTCACAGATTGGGACAATGGATAGTGTTGCGTTTCATCTGTTTGAACAGCCCCTGTCCTGGGCTCATATTCACCACCGAGTTCAGCCGAATACCACTGATATCTGGGAATATTGCTACTCTACATACAACTGTACCGAATAAAAAACAGTGTGGTATTTTGCTGTTATTATGAATCTTGAGTCTGGAGTAGCAGGAATCAGTGCAAGTGTTACATCATGTGTATTGTTCCCTGTGTACTGTTCCCCCCATCATTTTACTTTTGACTTAACATTTTTAGTCAGTCCATATTCTCAAATGTTATTTATTTTATTCACATTAGTTGAAAATAAATGCTCTTTTTTTTTTAACAGCTAGGAATGTTATTACAGTAGTATAATGGTGCTAAATGCTTTATGTAGGTATTGGGCCCTCTTGTGGACTAAGGAACCAATATCAATTTAAAAATCAGCTGACTTTAAAATTTAAATATTTGTTCATATAAATTTATATTTATTTCATATAAAAAGAGTACAATACATTTTTGTGGTTCAGTCAGTACTGTTTATATTTGTAATAAACCAACATTATTTTACTATGAGTGTTATTTTTTTAATTCATTATCAATTCTAAAGTTGTTTAATCAGTTATTGGCAGGTACCGCACAACTTGGTTATCATATTGGTAAAATCCACTATCTGTTGACCTCTAGAAGAAGCTATAGTAAACATGTGGCATGTAATGCAGGAAGCAATAACTTGAGCGTATGCCATGACTTCCTCCAATTGTTTGTTGTTATGGTTGTACCTGAACAGCGAGTGTTTGAGAAGGATGTAAATCACTCACGCAGTTGTTTGTTGTTATGGTTGCTTTGAGAACGATGTAATAATCTGTGTAACACAGAGGAGAAACGGGTACACATGGTAAAAAGTGCACAGTTTAATCGAGATGAAAATAGAAATTGGAGGCACGTGTAAAAATGCGCATAGATGAATCCCAATAAGGAAATAATGTGGGAACCAAAACCCTGATGCGTGCTGAAAAATGGCAGAGATGACGGCATGTAACGCGCTGTCCGGAATGGCTTCACTCAGCTAGGTTTTGCTGAAGCAAAAGGCAGCAGAGTTTGAAAAGTCCTTGTTTGTACGTGTGAGATGTAGTAGTTCATCTGTTTTGTAATGAAGAGAGCAGAGACTTGCTAGATAAATGCATGGCTGCGTCTAGTAGCACGTTTAAACAATACAGCTACACCTTACAGCTGGACTAAAATGTCCAACAAAATGTCAGAATATTTGAAAAGCGGGAAAAGGATGACTGGTATAAGCTGCCGAATGATCAGCAGTTTGTCCATGGTAAAACTGACTGGAAAAAGATGACTAAACACCGGACAAACAAACAAAAACAACAGTGGTTCACTGCCAGTATGCTGCATGAGTGTTTGTAGCTTGCTAGCCTGCTTAGCACTGCTTATTCTTATCCGTTTGTCATTTTATCCTTTGCCATTTTACCACATGCTTCTGGTTTTCTACGGTTTCAACTGTCTGCATTTTAAGGTGTACACCCTTTTTCTCTTTTTTTTTTTTCTTTTCTCGCTTTGGTTCCGACACCAGAGCCCCCCGCAGTAGGGCAAAATGACACTTCTCCCCCGTTCCTGTTAGGGTTTCTAATAGGTTCTCTCCACTCAGTGACGCACCCACTGAGAATGATGTTAAAGGGCTTTAATGACTGGTGATTCTATTGTAAGGAACGTGGAAATAGAGACTCCAGCCACCATAGTTAAATGCATTTCAGGTGCTCTGAAAGTACCGAGCACTGAATCTATCTGGTACCAGCGCACAGTATGACTGACACACAACAGCTTTAAAATGCTCACAGGCTTATTTTGAATGCATGCTCTGTTACTTCTTGTACACTGAAAGAGAAATTAATCAAATTAAAATCGTGACATGCCCTAGTATGATTTATTAAACCAATAAAGGCTGCAATCTTACTGTTTAAGAGATGTGTACATTAAATAAATCCAACCTCTCATCCACTAGAAACTCCACAAACATTGAGAATCATTCATGTTGTATGTGATGACAAAGCAGAGCACTTATCCATTGTATTAATATAATTAAAATCACAGCATCTGCGCTCTAATCTCAGCTCTATTTATATCACATTTAACACAACAGTTAACCAAAGTGCGTCACAGTAATACAATTTAAAACATAACATTCCAAAATGACCACATACACAAACACAAACTAAAATACAAACACTCCAAAACTGTGTCCTACATTTCATTTGTTAGACTTAAAGGTCAGTTTAAGTCTGCGCAAACTGTTTATCCAGAAAAGTGAAGCACACAGAAAAAAATACATAATAAAAGCACAATTCAAAATAAAAGCTAGATGCCTGAAATTGAAGACATTTTATAAAAATATATTTTACAACTTTATAGTATAATTTAATATTCTCTATAACAATAATAATAATTAAAGTATCAAAAGCAAGACATCAGTTGAATAAAAGTTTGGCAAAAAAATGCAATGACATGTTAAAAAGATTTATGTTCACTTGTTAATAGTTTTAAGAATTTATTGATTAGACATAATTTTGATGATGGAACTAAATTAAACTTTTAAAAAAACGTTCTGGAAAATAATGATTATTAAACTAATTAAAAATAACTAAACTGATGTGTTAAATAGCACATGATCATATTTTTGCTGTGATTTTAATGAGCTTTTGTTTGGCCATTAAGTTTTATAGAGTGCATGAGCAGATTAATTTCACAATCCTTCAGGGCTGTATAATTAATCAAAATAACAACAACCTTTTTTTTTTTTCCATTGTTGATGTCCGATCCAGCATACATAAAATTACAGAGCTGTTCCCACCAGAAGCCTGCGGTCGGCTAATGAGCGGCGCCTTGTTGTGCCAACACAAAGAACCAAAACACTTTCCCAGACTTTCAGCTTCAACAAACCACGTTCCCAACACCACCCGTGAAACTGACTCACTTTCTGTCTTCAAAAACGGCTAAAAACACATTTTCCATGAGCACATGTTTCTTTTGCAAGTCGCTTTGGATAATAGCCTCTGCCAAATGAATAAATATAAAACATTGATGTAATTAAATAAGTTTTTCATTCCACCAGTTACTCTTGGTCGGACGCTGCCGTAAATATTTAGTTTATCCGTAATCTAAGTTTAATGATGCAACGCTCAAATATTTATTAGTGTGTAAATTAATTGTGACTCTGTGCCCATTCACGACACAACTAAGCAACGCACGTATAACTGATGCAACCGACCCCTCTAAACTGTTATAAAAACATTCCTCACCTCGTGCATGTGACCAACTAACCAAACCAGCTAAAACACCAAATAGATTCAAAAACAACATGCACAGAAAAATCAACACAAACGCCAATAATAATGTAAAACACATTGTACACTTACCGAACTGAGCGGCCAAACTTTCAGATAATCTTCTTCTTGTGTTTTCTGTCGGTTTATTAAACAACTTCTGGTGAATTTCCGCCTCCTGCTGGACTGGAGTGAATAAAACACCAACATCTGATTAATCAGTCCTGCTGATGTTCAACTTAAAAATACATTTTGTTGCATTATACAAGAAAATCTGAAGTGACCAGACTTATATTTACATTAACATTTCATAAATGTTTCTATAATTTGAAATCTTTCTCTAATAATTAACTATAAAAGGAGTAGTGGTGGGCTAAAGCACTGAACTGGTAATCAGAAGGTTGCTGGTTTGATCCCCACAGTCACCACCATTGTGTCCTTGAGTAAGACACTTAACTCAGGTTGCTTCGGGGGGATTGTCCCTGTAATAAGAGCTCTGTAAGTCACTTTGGATAAAAGCTGCCAAATGCATAAATGTAAATGTAATAAAGCAGCACACATTCAGACGTCACTGGGAAACCAAAACGTTTAAAGTATGAAAGTTTAAAAGAATAGTTTACCCCAAAAGGAAAATTATGTCATCATTTAATCACCCTCATGTTCAGAAGTGGACAAAGTACTACTTGAGTGAAAGTACAGATACTGTTCAAATATTACTCAATTACAAGTGACAGTTGAAAAGACAGATTTTTACTTGTGTTTTAAAAGTACTTAAGTATCCAAAAGTAAATTTCCTTTATGTCAACACATTGTTTTATTATTGTTGCCAGGGCTGGACTGGTAATCTGGCATACCGGACATTTTACCGGTGGGCTGACGCACTTTTCGGCCGTTCAGGGGCAGAATGGCCATCGGTAGAACTGAGTGGGCCGGTGGGTCGGCCGTGATAAGCAAAAATAATTTGCCACGTTATGCAGAATGGACCACAAAACGGCACAGTGATATGCAGAAAAGGACAGCAAACAAAACAACAATGTTTTTTCATGCTTGTTCAATGAACCATAAACAATGAATGAACATGCATCTGTGGAACGGTAGTTAAGACACTAACAGCTTACAGACAATAGGCAAATAAGGTCACAGTAATAAAAACTTTGGACACTAAAGAGAACTTTCTACCTACTCTGGAAAAACACCAAAAGAAAGATGCCCAGGGTCCTTGCTCTTCTGCACGAACGTGCCTTAGGCATGCTGCATGGAGGCAAGAGGACTGCAGATGTAGTGAGACGTACTGTGAGACGCCTAAGACAGCGATACAAGGAGACAGGAAGGACAGCTGATCATCCTTGCAGTGGCAGACCACGTGTAGCAACACCCGCAGTACAGGTTGGCAACAATAACTGCCCGAGTTACACCAGGAATGCATAATTTTTTTCATGCAAAAATGCATTTTAACATAGCTGGCAGTGATTTGATGATGCTGGCCATTACTTTTAATCAGAATTATTTATTCAGTGTAATGATGTTGCTGGCAATGATGATGAAAGAGAAGATGACGTAAAGGTGTGGCTTGGAATGGCATGGTGTGGGAAGTGGCCTAACGAGACAGGGTGTGGGAAATGGGACCAGGGCAGAGTCAATGGAAGGTGGGGCCCTTAGAGGATCGAGGGACAGATCCTCTAAGGAGCTGTGAGAGACTTGAGGGGTGGAACCATGGAAGGTGGAGCCGTGAGAGACTTGAAGGGCGACACCAGGTTACTTGGTACCCAGAGAGTAGCTGAAGACTCTAAGGACCAGGGTGGAGCCGGAGGAGCAAGGCAGAGCTGGGGGATCGGAAGACTGAGGGGGATGGAGACGAGGAGATTTCGAGGGATTGTCAGGCCAAGGCGGAGTCCAGGGCTCGGAGGGTCAAAAGTTACCCATGCCTGATCATGAGGAAACAACACTAGGGTGGGCACAAGAGCATGAACCATCTCCAGGTCCAACTGCTCAGATGTGGCCGTGACGTGGCGTGGAGCAGGCTGAGATATTGCTGAGACTGCATGGCTTGGCAGCCATGGCGTGAAACTACAGCTCGGCTTCTGCCTCCCCTACAGTTAACGTAGAACCAACAATCTGCAGGGCAAGGTCGATATACTGAACCAGGCCGTAAGCACTCTGACCGCCAGGCATCAGGGAAGAAACTGGCTCACTCATACCTGTCCTTGAGGGCCATTTCATTTCATTCATGTCCACCACTCTTTTTTTTTTTTTTTTTCTCGTTTGGCACTCAGTGAAGGCGGTCGCATTTTCTCTCCCTCTCCCTCCCCTGACCTCCCTGCTTTGCTCTCTCGTCACGTCTAGTCAACTGTCTTGTACTTTTGAGAGACTCTCTCAGCACTGCTCTCCAAACTAAGAAATTATTATGGATTTGGTCAAGTGGTCTCTCAACGCAATTGACACCATCTTCTCAAGGAGAAGCTTGGGTTCAGGGGGAACCTAACTGCCCTGACAGAACGTTTGCAGCTGGCTACACGATGGACGCGTGGGAGAGGTGGCGGGTCGTGTGTCTGGCGGTTCTTTCCGTGGAGGACGTTGAAGATATCTACCTATTCAGAACCATGATAACAGGTCTTCTGCTGATTGGATTAGGCATTGCCCTGGGTTATCGAAGAATTAAGAAGACGGAGACAGCTGTCCAAAGCCTCACAAGGCTGCCCGTCATGATTGAGGCGGTGGGCAGAGCTGTCAGCACTCAGACTCTCAATACGGATAACATCATGAAGGAGCTTACAGCTTTGCAAAGGCAAATGGATCGTTTTAGAGACCAAAACGGACATGAAGAATAGCCTGAGAAATTGCAGCTATTCGCCCCAAGACAAAACATTTCAGTCTTATCTGTTTCGGCACCCCGCAACCAGCACTGGCCTTGGCCAAGGCCGCTGATGGATCAACAACTCCCCTGGTTAGAGCACTGCAATGAGCCGCTCTCGCATTCCCTCCCCCCTCCCAAAACACCCTGGGATTGTGACCTTTTGGCGAATGTCTGGGCTCACACACACACAAGACTTTACACAAATATAGATATGCATCCGACCCACACCCCATCCCACGCCTTCGCTGCTTCGTACCCCCCAGTCTGACAGGCGGGAAAGCGCCGAGAATGGCTGCAGGACCGGATGGCTGCTTGCCAGTGCTGGGTTAACTCCATCCCCCCACTCCCCTACCCTGTTGCAAGTTTTTGTTATGTTGTAGATGTACTGATTATGTGCTAAGTGTTGCTGAGATGTTTTTTCCTGTTCCCACACTGTAATCCTAACAGGAGCATAGTCTGGGGGTTGCTTTTTTTTATCTCACCTTTCCCCATGTAATGCTGTATATCTTCTCAATTCCCTGTCTTCCTGCCCTGTCTACCCCGTTGTCATATTGTATGTTTGTATGGGCAGGATGATGGCCAATTTCACTGGTTACTTACTTGTGACTATGTGACAATAAAGGGTTACTACTAGGGGACGACTCCCCTGATGTAGGCGTAGAAGTCGGATCGCTGGGTTCATATTGTGTAGGTCAGGTATTCTGTAACGATGTTGCTGGCAATGATGATGATGTTGATGATGATGAAGAACCCAAGTTCATTTTATATAACAAAAGTGAAATCCAAAAAACCCCAACTATAAACGTGAAACATAAACATGAACTTGACTAGACTTAAACTTGTTTGCAACTGTGTGTGTATACATCATCTTTCCTAGCATTTGTCCCACATTGGTGCAGCATCATATTTGATTTGGCACAGTTTTACACTGGATGCCCATCCTGATGCAACCCCCAGTGGCTGGGGGACTCTCACTCTCAAATTTTACTTAACCTGCATGTTTTTGGACTTGTGGGGGAAACCAGAGCACCCAGAGGAAACCCACGCAAAGACGGGGAGAACATGCAAACTCCACACAGAAAAGTTGTGCCGGGACTCAAACCCAGGACCTGCTTGATGCGAGGCAACAGTGCCATTGTGCCGCCCATACATATATCCGTTACATACACACACGCACACGCACACGCACACACACTACATGCCTGAAATGTTTCTCGTGATCTTAAAAACCTTTTGATCTGAAGATGTAAGCTTAAATATTTTGAAATTAGTTTTGTAGACAAAAATATAATCGTGCCAACATATTAATTTAATTACAAAAGAAAAATTGTATTTAAAAAAATAGTTGGACCAAATAATTAAGAAAAGCAGTCACTAAGTGGCCTTCTGGGAACTCAGTACTGTTAAAAATCATCCCAGGGTGATACCTCAAGAAGTTGGTTGAAAAAAATGGCAAGAGTACATTTCTGCAAAATCTAGGCAAAGTGTGGAGTAAAGGGGGAATCCAATAGTGTGGCTGAAGGTCTCCTGCGTGTTCTGTCTTATCATGCTCATTAAATAATACATTTAATGTTTCTTTATTTCATCTGACTCCATTTATGAAAAAACCTTGTTGATGTGTCTATGCTTTGAATTTAAGTTTTGCACCTTCTTATTTTTAGTAATTCCCTCATCTGTATTTGTTTTTGCAATGTTATTTGGGTCCTGTGATGGATGCAGGTCCTTTAACTACAAACTCATCAGTTTCAGCTATTAGTACATTTTAGACAAAGTCCCTATAGGTTCTCGGATTTACCCATTTAGTCTTGTTTGGCCAAGTCCTATTCTAGATTCTCAACTCACCATTTAGCCCCAGTCACTTAAGTTCTGTTTCACAGATTCTCAGTCCTACTTTTAGTTTTCCCGTTTAATTCTACTTGGCTAAGTCCTTATATAGGTTCTCGGTTCGCCTTTTAGCCTTTTACTTAACTAATGGGGTTCTTCTGAGGTAGCTTTGTTAAGCCAACTCTGACCATAGATTTGTAGTTAAGAAATATACAAAAATAAAAAAACAGTCCTTCAGGTTGAATTAAAAAGTAACAATTTATTTTAGTAGGTATTAGTAATACATTCAAAAAATCCAATTAAAATAATAAATCAAAATCATCAATGAATAATATAATTAGAGTTGCATTCCATTCATTTACCAAATATAAGAAAATTCTAATTGCAATTACCCGGTATAGAAAAAAAACACACGTTGTCTGTGTGGATCAATCTGGCCACACAGAGAGACCTTTTAATTCAAATGGCAATTACCATTATATGATAGAAAACACAGTAAACCATGTGGGATAACCGAATTACAGATCTCCTTCGAAGTACTCAAACCAGAGAAAACAGACTAAGGGGATTTTGGGAGGGAAGAGATTTGCATTTTATGGTTCAAGCTGGGAAGGTTGTGTTTGTTTATGTGGAGATATTCTTCTGTGTGAGAGCTTTTATGACTTGGTTCTTGCAGTTGCACAGCCATCCCAGAGCCATCCTTACAGTGGCAACCTTGAAGATGCTAAAATATAACAGTTTTTATTTTTTTAGTCACAACATAATTCCCATATTTCCATTTCTACTATTCCATAGTTTTGATGATTTACTGTTATTCTAAAATACACTACTGTTTAAAAGTTCTCGCTAACATAGTATTGCATATAAGCATTGAAATCTTTGAAGTGAACAGTTCACAGCACACAGATTTGAGAATACAGCTACATGCCTTTGTGCCATTTTTGAAAACAGTTCCTGCTCAACTGAAGACACAAGTAAACATCACATGCCTGACATTTCCAAGGTGTGACCTTCCTTTTACTGTTCTGTACTTTGCAAAACTTGCACATCCGGCGACCAACACTGGCAATGTTCTTTACATGTGATGTCAGCTTAGTTCCTGGAACTGGTACATGATCAGTACTGGTATGTTTTGGTGCTCTTTTCTGTGACACACCACAGAGCTCTGCAATAAGCTGTTCCATGAACTCTTTGTTGGTTATGTTACCACCTAGCTCTTTGTGCATAATGAAAACGTTTGTGGAAGCAATGTCCAATAAGTGTAGAAAGGCCTTTCTGTACCACTTCATTGTTTTGTGTTGTGCAACAGCCGTCTGTAACAGCCGATAAGACAGGTCAATGCCCCCCATGTGTTGGTTGTAGGCAGTCACAGGTGCAGGACATGGAAATGTCTCAGTTCTCTTTGTATCTCGTGATTTAACCATCCTCTGCACAGTCTCGCCTGTATAAGCAGAATGGATGGTAGAACAGACAGATACCTCTCGTGTGTCCATCCACTTCACAAATACAAGAGGTCCATCCCGTATCCACCTGATGGTTCCCCTGGCAGATTTTTTTGAGAGTGAATTAGTAGCAACCCGTGGGCAGTCCTTTCTAGAGTCTCTGTAAGTCCCACAAGCACCAAACTTCATGGCAAACAAGTCTGTTAGGAGCTTTGGACTTGAGTAGAACTTGTCCATGTACACATGGTACCCAGAGCCTAAAACTTTACAGTCCAAAAGAGAGGTCACAGCATCATATGATATTCCATGGCCTGTGGGAAAGTTGTTTTTTCCTGTGTACACAGAAAAATCCACAGTGTATCCATTTGATGAATCGGCAAGGACAAACAACTTAAAGCCCCACCTGGTTGGCTTGGCTTTCATGTACGGTGTCATTGTGTTTGATTTACATGCCACCACTCTTTCATCCACAGACAAGTTTCGTTTAGGATGATAGATGGCTTTACAAGCAAGACGGATAGTGTCCATCAGAGGTTTGACCCTGAAAAGACGGTCATGTTCAGCTGTGCCCCTTTTTCTGTCATTTTCTTTATCTGCATCTGGGTGACTCATGTGCACATTCCATGAAATGGTGCGGTATCTGTCTCTTGACATGATTGTGGCAGGAAAAGGCACAGAGAAAAGACGGTCTTGCTGCCAGTAGTCTCTGATGGAGCTCACCTTCACCATGGCCATGTAAAACAGCAGGCCAATGTAGCAGTACATCTCACTGACGTCTATCCATTTATATTTGCGGCCCTTTGCAATTGCCCTGGCAGCCTGAGCATTGGTGTTGTGGCACAGAGTTGACACTGCATTCTCAGAAAAAAACATTTTGAAGAGATTCTGGGGAGTGTGTGCATCAGCAGGACTCAGCTGTGTTCCAGGTTCCCGTGCAGGCAGAAATCTCAGAGTCTGGGGAACCATGTCAATATCAGTCTCTGTTTTCCATGACCGAGTGGACTGCCTGTTCCTCGTCTTGGCCCTCTTTGCAACAGGTGTCTGATCACTATCATTCATATTGCTGTAAAACAAACAACTGTGAGTATGTGTATTACACAAAGAACTATATTATTAGCATTATCAATCACTAAAAGAAATATTGCCCAGGCACTGCAAAAAAAAAAACTAAATATTTGTAAAGCCATACAGACACATACACATTCGCCACTTCATCGACCGGGAATATTTACAGCAAATTTGACACATTTACACCCCAACAGATATTTGCGAGCAGAAGCTTCGTTGATGATAACGAGGCAGCATAAACACTAGTTCAAATATTACCTAAACAATCATATTATTTTTATATCATATTACATCTCATATTTATATCATACAGCATACAATTTAAATACCTGCTTTAGCCGAAACAACATTTACATGCAACTAAAACTTGCCTATTAGGACATATTTCAATACTCTGAATACTGGCTGGGAAGTCTGGAAATAGTCCAATTAGTAAAATATGTTCATGTTTATATAAAATAGCATGTCAACTAATGCAAGTTAAACTAAATGAATTACTCATCCACAATTGTATCCTCGGCTGGATCAAGTCACTCTTGAAAATGCCAAAGTTCATCATCAGAGTCCAGCTCTTCTTCTGAGGATATTGTGAACTCTTCATCACTATCCAGGCAAACGCGCAGGAAAGTGAATGAATGTGATGTTGAAACTTGATGTTTTTTAAGACTGCTTTTACTTGTGAAACACTTTCCACACCGAGAGCAAGTGAAAGATTTCTTGGCTGCTCTTCGAGGCTTTTTTGGAGAGAAATTATTTTCAGTGTTAGAGCCACTCAAAGATTTTCCGCCAGTTATAAAATCATGCTTTCTCTCCACTTCATTCAGCTCTTCATATTTCTCTTTCTCGTCCATCAGCTCTGCAATGAACACAATAAATGGAATTTTTTTTTTAAAAAAGGATTGTACAATTAATATTATACATGATTTATTTGGTACTGGTGTAATATTATGATGATGTAGTGCTTGAGTTGGTGCAATATTGTTTATTGTCTGTTGTTTTGCTCGATCATATTAATAGTTGATGGCGGCTCAGAGGTACCAACAGTTTTCAGGAGCTCCTGCAACACTCACTCGTTTTTCCTCTCATACTCGTTAAATGTAGGATGCAAGTTATTGATTTTGGTAATTAATTTTTTGGAGTACGTCACTAGAGACAATCTCTGCCAAAGATGCAAAGACATGCTAAGAAAACTGGTAAAAAGTATTCGACCACGGACGCATCGCCCGAAGAGCCTGAGCAGAGGTTGGGTGATGTCAACAGTGAGACAAAAAAAGCTTGCAAAAGCACTTCAAATTATGACAGAAAACATTTCCAATACAATAGATGAGAAAATGAGTTAGCCGGCAGAAACAGTGCATAATCACACTCAGCAATTGGAGAGTGTGAATAATCGGCTGGATGAGGCAGAGCGGAGGCATCTTCAGAGGATGCACAAACCCGCGCATTCACCCTTGAAAAACAAGTCGCTTTGCTCATTGAACACATCGATGACCTGGAAAACAGAGGCCGGTGTAAAAACATCCGAATTTTAGGCCTTCGCGAAGAGGTGGAGTGTGATGATGCCGTTACCTTTTTACCATGGATCCCAAAATTTCTTAACCTGCATACTAAGGGCAGTCGCATTAAGGTTGAAAGGGCGCATCGTACACTGGCTCAAAAACCGGGCACTAAGGACAGGCCGCAGCCGCTAATTGTCCGGTTCCACAACTACGGAGATAAGCAGAGAGCTCGAGATGCCAGCTGGAGGCTATCAGTGGATGGAGATTTGCGGTACGAGGACAGCAAGGTGTCATTCTACCAGGATTTTTCTGCTTCATTGATACGGAGGCGTAAAGAGTTCAACACAATCAAACAGCGACTTCGAGAGATGGGTGCCCGCTACGCGATGCTGGATCAAGCTACAAGTTTTTGATACGTCAGATGCAGTTTCACAGTACCTAGACAAAAACGTCACGAGGTCCAACACCTGATCCCCCTGCTGCTGTGACAGGCTGGTGGCGAACTGAATTGTTTTCATATTCTCTCTTTTCAGTCTATTCTCTTATAAGTATGTAGCGATACGATTAAGCTTGTATATTTTATTTTTTATTCTCCCTTTCTGAGTGATGAGGGCTGGTCTTATAATTTATGTTTGTATCTTGGGTGGGAGGTTGGCAGGAGGTTTATAGGTGTGTTTATTTTCTGAGACTTTGTTTCTGGAGGTTTAGTGAGATGAAGTTCTGTCCCCTAAGAGATATGGGAAAAGGGCCTCCTTTTTATTTTAGTATTTTTTCCCACCGCATCTCCACCATTTTGAGCATGTTCAGCTCAAGGTTGTTTTGACTGCACCAGACAGTCAGCTGTTCAACCTCCCTTCTGTATACAGACTCATCATCATCTCAGATAAGGTACTTCACCTAACTGGCTCATATTACAAACAAAAATTATCTTTTGCCACCTCGAGCTGGCTAACATATGTAAAAAAGACAAACAGTAGCTCTTAACACATCTGCACTGCTCGTACACTAAAGTTTAGAACAGCACGAAAACAAGCGGAGTGATACACACAGTGATGCTTCAGGGTGCTGACTGTGTGAGATAATTAGTGCTCATTTGTGAGGTCAGACACTGATGTTAGACGAGAGGGCCTGGCTTGCAATCTCCATTCTAGTTCATCCCAAAGGTGTTCGATAGGGTTGAGGTCAGGGCTCTGTGCAGGCCAGTCAAGTTCTTCCACATCAAACTCATCCAACCATGCCTTTATGGTTTCTTTGTGCACTGGAGCACAGTCATGCTGGAACAGAAAAGGGCCTTCCCCAAACTGTTTCCACAAAGTTGGAAGCATAGAATCTTCCAAAATGTCTTGGTAAGCGGAGGATTAACATTTCCCTTCAGTGGAACTAAGGGGCCTAGGCCAACCCCAGAAAAATAAACCCCATATCATTATCCCACCTCCACCAAACTTTACAGTTGGCACAATGAGGTCAGGCAAGAAACGTTCTCCTGGCATTCGCCAAACCCAGACTTGTCCATCAGACTTCCAGATAGAGAAGCGCGATTCATCACTCCACAGAACACGTTTCCACTGCTCCAGTCAAGTGGCGGCGTGCTTTACATCACTCCATCAGATGCTTGGCATTGTGTTTGGTGATGTAAGGCTTGCATACAGCTGCTCTACCATGGAAACCCATGCCATGAAGCTCCCGGCGCACAGTTTTTGTGCTGATGTTAATACCAGAGGAGGTTTGAAACTCTGTAGTTATTGAGTCAGCAGAGCGTTGGCGACATTTACGCACGATGTGCCTCAGAACTCGGCGACCCCGCTCTGTAACGTAACGTGGTCTGCCACTTTGTGGCCGAGTTGCTAAACACTTCCACTTTGCAATAATACCACATACAGTTGATCGTGGAATATCGAGGAGTGAAGAAATTTCACGAACTGACTTGTTGCAATGGTGGCATCCTATTCCAGTACCACGCTCTAATTCAGTGAGCTCTTTAGAACGACCCATTCTTTCACAAATGTTTGTGAAGGCAGACTGCATGGCTAGGTGCTTGATTTTATACACCTGAATTCAATGATTAAGAGGTGTGTTCCAATACTTTTGTCCATATAGTGTATATATCATATGGCCCAGCCCTAGACACAGAAGAAAAGTCACACATGTTTGGAATATCATGAGTGTTAGTACATGCCCCTTTTATGTGGTGGTGTAGTGGTGTAGTGGCTAGAGCACAGGGCTGTTAATCAGAAGGTCGCTGGTTTGATCCCCTCGGCCACCATTGTGTCCTTGAGTAAGACACTTAACTCCAGGTTGCTCCGGGGGGATTGTCCCTGTAATAAGGGCACTGTAAGTCGCTTTGGATAAAAGCGTCTGCCAAATGCATAAATGTAAACGACAACTGAGCACTATAACTAAAATAAAAACAGCTGGGAACTTTTTAGTTTGACCTGTGTGTGATAAAATTGTCTTTCTTGTTCCAAACTCGGACATAAAGTTGATTGTCATAAAATGTAACACAACATTAAAGGAAGAAACATACCTGCAGGAATAAAATCATCATCAATTTCACCACTCTGTTGTTCCTCTGTTGTGTTTTCTTCTTTTATCTCCTCCTGCTTCACTTCAATCTTCACTGGTGTCTGCAGCATCTGCTGTTCATCATCATCTTCACCACTCTGTTGTTCCTCTGTTGTGTTTTCTTCTTTTATCTCCTGCTTCACTTCAATCTTCACTGGTGTCTGCAGCATCTGCTGTTCTCCAGCATGAATCACATCCACCTGCTCTCTCATGATGAACATCTGAACACAAAAATATCATCATTATAATGGACTGACTTTCATCAAACTCAAAAACATTATTATAAGATTATACACAAGAACAGATCTGTTCTTTCAGAAACTACATAAAGTGCACGTGCAAATGTGTGCAAAAAATTACGGGACAGTACAATAAATTACTAAAAATTAACAGGACAATAGGCACAGTGCGAGACAGTGCAGCGCGACCAGTACACAGTAGTGCAAAAAGATGACAGTTTCTAAAAATGCCAAATGTAAACATAACATACTATGAGATAGTGTTCTATGGACATAACAGTTATTGAGGTAGCAGCCAGGTATGAGGTGACAAATTAAAGTGCAACTCAGGACACGTGTGTGTGTGTGCCAGTCCCTGAGTATTGAGGAGTCTGATGGCTTGTGGGAAGAAGCTGTTACACAGTCTGGCCATGAGGGCCCAAATACTTTGTACCTCTTGGCAGATGGCAGGAGTGTGAAGAGTTTGTGTGAGGGGTGTGTGGGGTCAGGCCCGCATTAATGCACGGGCTTACTGGGGCTGAAGCCCCAGGGCCTATGAAGACAAGGGGCCTATCATAAGCCAATAAAAAAATCACATTGTTTTGTAGTTTGTCAAATTTTCTGTCAATCACTTGATATTCATGTTTTTGGCTGCTGATTGATCCAATTTACAAGTGACCCACATGGGAAGCATGATATGACAGCCTATCAGAATGTAGAGTAACAGTTGTAGCATGCGTTGTCGTCTACTCTTGTAGTCTATTCAAATTTATGCTTATAGTCACTCACAGAAGATAGCGGATAGCGAAATCAAAATGTCGGGAAAGAAAAAGTTTGAGAGTGGTGCTCATAAGTGAAAAATATTGCGACAGAAAAGAAACAGTGAGAAGGAATTGTTAAAAAAGATTCCAAAGCTGTCAGGATTTTTTATACCTGCAAATGAAGGCAAGTCGAGCTCATTAAGCGGAGCACCGATGAACAGTGCAGAGGACAAGCAAACAGGCGGGAGACCGTTAACTCGCGCTGCAGAGGACGAGGACGGGGATGGACAGACTGGAGGACCTTTACCTCGCTTACCTGGAAAAGAGGAGGACCAGGTGCGGGAAGCAGTGCTCGAATTGAGGGGGGGCTGGGGGGATCCATGACCCCCCATAAGAAGTAAAAAATAGACTTAGGGGGGTCCCTCAGATATTTTAGCTGATTCAATGCATGAAATGGATACGGTAAATTTCGTGAATTAATTATTTACAATAATTTATATTAAGTTTGTTTATAGGCTAGTTGCCATGTCTCTTCGAAATGTAAACGCCCCGCCCCACATCTAAAGAGCGCGTATTTATGCGGGATTCACTCTTGAAATAGCAATGATTGACATTGATAGCCATAGCATTGTTTGTTCCCGAATAAAGCAGCCTTTTTCACTGAAATGGTTGAATAGTCTGCTGACTGACTCACTCATAACAGTCCTTTCCCGCCTCCTACTGGACGTAACTAACGTTATGTACAAATCGTATGCACTAAAATCATTGAAAAATCCCCACCAACACACAGACTGTTTTGTCACAATTTATATGTTTAATATCTAATAAACTAGTTTCATGCATTTAATTAAGTCTTTTGGAACAAACATTATTATCACAGTGTCACATTAATCATCCAGTTGTTTTTAGGGTAAATTCTACATCAGTAAATAAAGCTAGAATCATTCTGTTGGATGTTCAGAAGTTCATAAGTATCTTCTGCTCACCAAGCCTGCATTGATTTGATCATAAATATACTAAAAACAGTAATACTATGAAATATGATTACAATTTAAAGTAATAATACAATAAAATATAATTTATTTCTGCAATTAAAGCTGAATTTTCACCATCATTACCTCAGTCTTCATCACATGATCCTTCAGAAATCATTGTCATATGATTTGATGCTCAACAAACATTTATGATTATTATCAATGTTGAAAACAGTTGTGTACATTTTTTTTGTGACTCTGATTAATGGAAAGTTCAAAAGAACTAAATTTATCTGAAATAGAAACTTTTGTAGCATTATATACTACCATTCAAAAGCTTGCGGTTAGTAAGAATTTATATAAAAAAAACATGTTGGGAAAGAAATTAATACTTTTATTGTTGTGGATTTTTTTATGGAATACTGTCTTCGTTAGGCTATATCTCACCGAGAGAAACTTATTTCTGCTTTTGTTGTATATAGACAAACGTGGTCATTAGACTTTTTTTTTATTGTGGGCCTACAAAACCTCTCAGCCCCAGGGCCTGACGCCAGGTTAATGCGGGCCTGTGTGGGGTCATCCACAATGCTGGTTGCTTTGCGGATACAGTGTTTTGTAAATGTCTTTGATGGAGGGAAGAGAGACCCCGATGATCTTTTCAGCTGTTCTCACCATCCTCTGCAGGGCTTTGCGGTCCGAAACGGTAAAAGTCCCAAACCAGTGTTAGAAACTCAGAAGCGAAGACCAGGAGACTTGGTTGTATCTTCAGCAGGATTCTTTATCGAGAACATGAGCTGTCGGTAGCTGTGGTCATCAAGTCTGACTAAGGGAGCTTTACATTGTAGTTTATATACATTTAGAGTGCTGAGGTTAGAAATGGAGACAAAGCACCTGACGACCTTAAACAAAGCATGTAAATGAAGTATACAGGTTTAGGAAACCGCCCTAAACTCTAGAGTGTTACCAATCCTATTCCAATCATCATAACTATTCAAATGCATAGATGCTAATCCAATCAGCCTAACTATTCAACGACTGGGGCTCCAAGAGCCATTAAAGACAAAGGGTGAGATTCTCAGTAATCTGACTCATTTAACTTACAATAGAGAGACCAGGACTGGCAGGAATCTCTTGCTGGAAAACTCTGTTTAACAGCTGATATAATCTTCAACTATACCCCAAATGCAATCTACTCTACTTTCTCACTTTATATACAATTGTATTGAACCTAGATTTGACATTTTATAAATTTGTAATACAACACCAGGCAGTGATGCAGCTGCTCAGGATGCTCTCAATAGTCCCTCTATAGAATGTAGCGAGGATGGAGGGTCGGAGATGTGCTTTCCTCAGCCTTCGAAGAAAGTAGAGACGCTGCTGTGCTTTCTTGGTAATAGAGCTGGTGTTGAGGGACCAGGTAAGGTTCTCCGCCAGGTGAACAAGGAATTTGGTGCTCTTGATGATCTCCACAGTGGAGCCGTCGATGTTCAGCAGAGAGCGGTCACTCTGTGCTCTCCTAAAGTCAGCAACCATCTCTTTTGTTTTGTCCACATTCAGAGACAGGTTGTTGGCTCTACACCAGTCCGTTAGCCACTGCACCTCCTCTCTGTATGCTGACTCGTCGTTCTTGCTGATGAGACCCATCATGCTCGTGTCATCGGCGAACTTAATGATGTGGTTCGAGCTGTGCATTGCTGCACAGTCATGAGTCAGCAGAGTGAACAGCAGTGGACTGAGCACACAGCCCTGGGGGGTCCCAGTGCTCAGTGTGGTGGTGGTGGAGATGCTGTTCTAGATCTGGACTGACTGAGGTCTCCCAGTCAGGAAGTCCAGGATCCAGTTGCAGAGGGAGGTGTCCAGGCCCAGCAGGTTCAGCTTTCAATCAGGTGCTGAGGAATGATTGTGTTGAATGCTGTGCTGAAGACTATGAACAGCATTCAAACGTATGAGTCCTTTTTATCTACGTGGGTGAGGGCCAGATAGAGGGTGGTGGTGATGGCATCGTCTGTTGAATGGTTTGGACGATACGCGAACTGCAGTGAGTCTAGTGAGGGGGGCAGCTGGGTCTTAATGTGCCTCATGATGAGCCTCTCGAAGCACTTCATGATAATGGGTGTGAGTGCGATGGGACGGTAGTCGTTGAGGCAGGACAGTGAAGACTACTTTGGCATGGGGACAATGGTGGTGGCCTTGAAGCACGTTGGAACGACGGCGCTGCTCAGAGAGATGTTGAAGATGTCGGTAAGACATCTTTTTGTTTTTTTTTGCGCAAAATTTTTGACTTCCTCAGATCTTCTTGAAATTCACAATCTAGAAAGAGGAGGCTGAGATTAGAACAGAAACACAAGTTTTAGCTTCCTAAGTCAGAGCTGAGATCTGGAGATCCCACATTCAATTTGTCCCATTCACAAAAATGAAGGGTTCGTGGTCACTGAAATTTGTATGTTTTGATGGGTCATCAGGGGGCTTCACTGAGTCACATAAATTAGATTTTAAGTCATATATTTGATACAGGAGTTATAAAAATAAAGTCCATTAAGTGATGATTTTGGCCAATGCAAATAAATTGGAAGTGGGTATGTGGGAAGTCCCACTTTCAATCAATTTAGTGGGCCAAAAATCATCATTTGGTAGACAGTGGATTTTTAATGTTTTGAAGGGTGCATTGTGTTCAGGGGGAGTCCTACAGTCCCCTAAATGTGATTATATGTCATAAATGTAATACTGGAGCTATAGAAATGAAGTCCAACATGTGATGATTTCAGCCAATGCAAATAAATTGCAAGCGGGTAGTCCCACTTCCAATCAATTCAATGGGCCAGAAATCATCACCAGATTGTATGTGGTATGCCCAGATCTCAGCTCTGGATAGACTTAGGAAGCTGAAACCTGTTCTCCTGTATAGAATACACAATACAACATGTTTATGCAACTTACAACTCATAAAAATGCATAATTAGCTTAAGTGTGAGACTCAATGCACAATTATTAATCATCACCATTGTAATAGACCTATAGTTGGAGAAATACTGCAATAGGCTTGTAAATGGATTAGGGGTGAGGGGTTCCAAATGCAAGTCTATACATGCAATTGAGGTTGTAGTGAGGGGAAAAAGCATGCTTTATTGTAATATTCCTGAGAAATGATTGTCACATTACAATCACAGGTCAGCCAATTAAGCACTTAACAAAGTCATTCAGCCTTGAACCTTTGCACACTGACTAGGGGACCCCTGAGAAGCCACATATTTCAATTCAGAGTCACGGACCCGCTGTGAAAATGAATAGTACAAATGGAAAGTGGGATTGCTCTTCCTGAGGTCCGATGGACCTCAAATTTCACACAGTGACACGTCAAGGGCCCCTTATCGACATATTAAGAGGACTAATGCCTAGGGTGCAAAAAAGTATTTTTCAATATTTTCAACAGATCTCTCTGCATGTCATTGAAATCAATGAGACAGGCTTCATTTTAGGCCTTGTGTGCAACAGTACATTCATCAGAGACTTTAATACTTAGCAAGCCACCAGGGCCTCCAAAATCTAGGACCTGACTCGGGTGCCCCTGACGATCGAGTATCTCAAATTTCAAGGTTCTGCGACCTTGGGAACCCCCTTTTCTAGACGTCCCACTTGCCCATTGAACCAATGCAATTCTACAGCGGTTTCGTGGACTTGGTTTAGATTGGTACTAAGACCTGGGGGCTTCGAATGCTTCATCGTTGGGCCCTCAGAAACAACATATTAAAAAGGTGTGTCCCTCAGAGTTAAGGAAGTACCTTGAAAAAAATCAAGAAAAATATTCCAGTAAAATGACTTTTCGTGCACAAGTCAGCCAATTAAGTACTTAACGACGTCGTTGGGATTTTGCACGCCGTCTAAGGACACCCCGACGATGCGCATATGTCAATTTCGAGTCGTTCGGACCTTTCGGAGCCCCGTCCACCAACCCGTTGTCGAAAATGAATGGAACCGATTGCACGTGGACTTTTTCTAGAAAGCTCCCACAGCCCCCAAATTTCACACGGTGGTAGCCTGACGCCCCTCGAAAGACATACTAAGAGCACGAAGCTCTAGAAAAAAGGAAAAGATTTTTTGGGCCATTTGTGCAACTTTCTCTCACAAAGGCCTCTTGCACATAAAGCTTGAGAGAGCCCTCTTGAATGATCAGACAACTAGGGTTAGGGTTTGAATATAGGCCCAGGAAGGTTCTAGAGACTCCATATTTTGGTTCCTGATTCGGGGGGACCTGATGCTCGCGGACCAGGAGTTTCAAGATCCTGCGACCTTTTGACCCCTCTTTTCCAGACATCCCACTTTCCCTTTGAATCAATGCATTTTTCACAACTTGTTCGTGGACAACGTCGCTAAATGGGACAATTAATGGAAAATAAGGTCAAAAGGTCACGAAACTCTCCACGCCATCTAAGGGCACCGCAACGATGCGCATATGGCATTTTCGAGTCACTTGGACCTTTCGGAGCCCCGTCCACCAACCCTTTGCAGAAAATGAATGAAACTGATTGCACGTGGACTTTTTCTAGAATGCTCCTCTGGGCCCCAAACTTCACGTGCTGGTAGTCCGGGGCCCCTGGTGTGTCATAATAAAAGCGCAAGTCTCTAGAAAGAATTTTTTTTTTTTTCCCTTAATGAAAGAATCAACCTCACAGGCCTCTTTCTCTCAAAGCCAGAGAGAGCCTCTTGCATGTGCAGAGTAATTTGGTTGTTAATATAAGGTCTAGAGCTGAAAGAGTGCATTCAGACAATGTCTAGAGCCTCCAAATTTTAGGGCCTGATTTGAGGGCCCCCGGGGCTCCAGAATCCCAAATTTCGAGGTCCTGCGACCTTTTGACCTCTTTTTACAAGAAATCCCACTTGCCCATTAAAGCAATGCAATTCTACAGTGGTTTCGTGGACTTGGTTTAGATTGGTGACCTGGGGGCTTCGAATGCTTCATTGTTGGGCCCTCAGAAACAACAAATTAAAAAAGGTGTGTCCATCAGAGTTAAGGAAGTACTTAAAAAAAAATCAAGAAAAATATTCTAGGAAAACAAATGTCACTTTTCACTCATTAGTCAGCCAATGAAGCACTTAACGAAGTCGTTGGGACTTGAAACTTTGCACTAGGACTAGGGGGCCCCTGAGAAGCCACAGATTTCAATTTGGAGTCGTTTGGACCTTTCGGAGCCATGTCCACGGACATGTGAAAATGAATGGTACAAATTGAAAGTGGTACGTGCTCTAACTTTGCTCCCTGAGCATGATAATGGGTCCGTGGACAGCCCCGCCCCCCAGGGCGGTCATTGGGTCTCATTGGTCCATTTTGGAAAAATAGTGGGTCAGGGGGATGATAATGGGTCTGTGGACAGCCCCCCCCTCCCCGGGGCGGTCAGGGGGTCTCCTTGGTCCATTTTGGAAAAATAGTGGGTCAGGGGCATGATAATGGGTCCGAGGATAGCCCCGCCCCCCCGGGGTGGGCAGGGGGTCTCATTGGTCCATTTTGAGAAAATAGTGGGTCAGGGGGATGATAATGGGTCCGTGGACAGCCCCGCCCCCCCCAGGGTGGGCAGGGGGTCTCCCTGGTCAAAATAAGCGGTAAGGGGCATGATAATGGGTTCGTGAACAGCCCCGCCCCCCCCCCAGGGTGGCATGTGGGTATACCCTGGTTAAAACAATTGGGAAGGGGGAGGATAGCTTGTCTGTAGACAGCCCTGACCCTCTCACTATGGTGATTGTGCAGAATAGGTGGTTAGGTGGCAGATAGTGGGATCGTGGGACTCTGGGGGTCTCAGAGGGGAGTGGAGAGGCCACCACAGCTATCTGTCGCCACAGCCTATCTGCGTCCGTTCTTCCATGTAAAACGACCCCTTCGAAATTTGTCCATACGGACCCTTTCAAAAAGAAAAAGTCTGTTCGGCAATTGAGCTTATAGACTCGACGGCGGTCCACGAAGCTGCTCTGGTCCCTCGCAGCAGTGATGCGATCGCTGGCAATTTAAATGAATGGGAAAATTCCCACGAACCTATTGTGAGGCCTTACCGAGCAAACAGGTCTGTGGATGATGCTGTCAACATGGGACTGCATTATATTCTGCAACACCTCGACAGAGCTTGAACTTATGCAAGGATCATATTTGTGGACTTCAGTTCAGCCTTCAGTACCATCATGTACCAACCAAATGACCCAGCTCTCCATGCACATCCCAATCTGTCGGTGGATCAACAACTTTCTGTTAGAGAGGCAGCAGCTTGTGAGACTGGGAAAACTGTGTCTCCCTGTAATATTCTGTGTGCACTTGTTTCTTCTATCACCAAAAGAAATCCTTGTGTACATGAGAACACTTGGCAGGAAAGCTCATTCTGATTTTAATTCTTATTCTAAAATTTGAATAATAACACATTCATTAGTCATTACTTATATCAAATAAATTCACAAACTGAGTCAGAATCAATTAAGATAATGTTCACAAGGGCTAATGTTACATTCATTATAGGCTGGATAATTATAATGATTGCAATAAATGTTTCAGTAAGTGGAAAAAGCTTTATCATGTGACTAATATCACAGTGTAGTATCATGTATCAAAGTCAATGCAAATCAAAAACAGATTATGAAGGATGACATTTAATAGTGACATCAGACAGTATGTAAACATACAGATGGCAAGGCAAATATAAAGTTTCACATTTAATGCTAATTGGTTAATTTGTAGATCTATTTGTGATCACAGAGGCAACCTGTTGCTAAAGATGCAACATCCAGTGAGTGTTGTGGAATATTGAAGATCCTTTTCCTCTCAGTAAGAAAATTCTCCAGGGTTCCAGATGTCAAAGATTAGACTTTATTGAACAAAGCCGAGATGCCATCTGATCATCTAGCATCTGAAATTACACTTCAGAATCATGCATCCATTATACAGCTTCTGTTCCACCCCCTCTCTTTGAGTGATGGCCTCTTCATCCAATAAAATCATCTCATGCCCCCCTAGTTTCATCATCACTGTCTCCCTTCCAGCAGGTCATCCTGACCCAACTTGCTTCAATGAAGGCAAAAGTATATTTCCTTTTATATGCATAAAACACACTGTAATCACTTCATATGGTTACATATTTTATATTAACTAACAGTCATTACTTTCTGCATGAATTTGATTAGTATATAAAACGATTTCCCTTATTTCAGTCATTAGTTACACACATTCCTGTAAGATGGGAAATGTGTGCACACCCACATACATTTGTTTCATCTTGTTTCTAGCACTAATTAACGCACGTGTCCTCTGCCTCTTTCAGGCAGGTACAAGACAGTGCCTAAATTTGTTCCAATTAAAAACATTTGATCATCCCTTTAGTATCAATACACACCTTTGTTCTGGGTTATTCACAGAAAGGCTGTAATTCTCCCTAGAGAAATTAAGCTGCATTTTTCCATAGATTTTCACTTTGATTATTAGACTGAGTAAAAGATAATTAAATCAATAAATGAATGATTAAATATCTAACATATTGAATAACATTCATAATCCAGTTATCCATAGTACATTGATTACACATTGACATTTTTAGATCAATGCATATTGCATACATATCAATTCAATGATCAAAAATTGATTAAATGAATGATTAAATAAAAATATTCCAAATGAGCGGCAGTTCTGCGGATGGAAACACCTTGTTGATGAGAAAGGTGAGGCCAATAGGCTACAACAGCAGAAGACCACGTCAGGTTCCACTTCTGTTGGTCAAGAACAGAAAGCAGAGACTGCAGTGGGCACAGGCTCATCAAAAATGGCCAGTTAAAGACATGAAAAACACAGTCTGGTCTGATTAATCTCCATTTCTTCTGATATAACAAATGGTAGACCCATTGAAAAATCCATATCGATCGACCACTAACTGTGACTTGTTGGGCAATTGTTTTTACATGAGATGAAGAAATTATATGAAGAACAGTGGTATGGTTTCTCTCCAGTATGAATTCTCTCGTGTGTTTTCAGGTGATGTGAAAGAGTGAAACTCTTTTCACAGTATGAGCACTTGTATGGTTTCTCTCCAGTATGAATTCTTTCATGTGTTTTCAGATGTTCTGACTGAGTGAAACTCTTTCCACAGTATGAGCACTCGTAAGGTTTCTTTCCAGTATGAATTCTCTCGTGTTTTTTCAGGTTTTGTGACTGAGTGAAACTCTTTCCACAGTGTGAGCACTTGTAAGGTTTCTCTCCAGTATGAATTCTCTCGTGTGTTTTCAGGTGTTCTGACTGAGTGAAACTCTTTCCACAGTGTGAGCACTTGTATGGTTTCTTTACAGTATGAATTCTCACATGCGTTTTTAGGTTTTGTGACAGATTGTAAGTCTTTCCACAGTGTGAGCACTTGTAAGGTTTCTCTCCAGTATGAATTCTCTCATGTGTTTTCAGGTCTTGTGACCAAGTGAAACTCTTTCCACAGTGTGAGCACTTGTATGGTTTCTCTCCAGTATGAATTCTCTCATGTGTTTTCAGGTCTTGTGACCAAGTGAAACTCTTTCCACAGTGTGAGCACTTGTATGGTTTCTCTCCAGTATGAATTCTCTCATGTGTTTTCAGGTCTTGTGACCAAGTGAAACTCTTTCCACAGTATGAGCACTTGTATGGTTTCTCTCTAGTATGAATTCTTTGATGCAGTTTCAAGTTGCTGGCTGTAATAAAGATCTTTCCACATTCAAAGCACATATGATCCCCCACACCGGTATGAATTTTCTGGTGCTCTTTAAAATAGGACACACATACAAAACTCTTTCCACAAAATGAACACTTGTAAGGCTTCTCATTTGTGTGAGTTTTCAGATGTTGTTTTAGGTACTTTGCCAGAACAAATGTTTTACCACACTTATCACATTCAAATGACTTTTTTCCAAAGTGACAAATGAGATGACTCTTGAGATTAGTTGCAGCTGCAAAACTTTTCCCACACTGATGGCACGTGTAAGGTCTCTCTCCAGTATGAACTCTCATGTGAATATTAAGATGGATTTTACGTGTGAAACTCTTTCCACACTGAGAGCAGGTGAAAGATTTCTTGGCTGCTCTTCGAGGATTTTTTGGTGAGAAATTCTTTTTAGTGTTTGAGCCACTCAAAGTTTTTTCTCCAGATATAAAATCATGCTTTCTCTCCTCCACTTCATTCAGCTCTTCATATTTCTCTTTCACTTCCATCAGCTCTACAATAAACACAATAAATGGAAAAAAATTAACTCAAAAGGACTGTACAATCAATATTATACATGATTGATTTGTTACTGGTGTAATATTATTACGATATAATGCTTGAGTTGGTGCAATATTGTTTATTGTCTGTTGTTCTGTTTGGCTCTAGTTGTTTATATTTATTATATTAATAGATGTTAAATTATATGTATATTTTAAGATCTGGGTAGTGTTGTTGCTGTAACATCTGAATTTCCCCTTAGGGGAATCAACAAAGTTATCAATCAATCAATAAACTTCTGACCCACTGGAATTGTGATATAGTCAATTAATAGTGAAACAATCAGTCTGTAAACAACTGTTGGAAAGATTACTTGCACAATATGGTCTAAGAGGTGCAAAAGGTAATTTACTTTTATTTTGTTTTATATGTCTTTACAAGAACAATGTGATGTGTTATCTGTGATTTCATTGGATTTGTCATATGTATGGTGAGTGAGCAAGTTCAGACTTGCATATCAGTGGACATTTGCATGAGAGACTTGAAAAGGACTGAAAAATACATATTTTGAACAATGTACTGTATGGTTTATTGTCTTGTAGTTTTCCCGGTGTCTGCTGAAGAAAGTGAGAGAAAATAAACAGTGAAAAAAGACATCTGTATGAAGCACGGCCATTTATTTCATTAGACCAGTAAAGCTATAGTGAAAACACGACGGCAGCAATGCAGAGAGCCTAAAGTGAAGAATGGCAAAGGTCGGGTAAGAAGAGGAAGCACAATCACGGGGGCATCGCGTGGACAGATCAGATGCCGGAGAAGAGGCTTGCCGATTCGCAGAGGACGGGAGTGTTGGCTCCTGACACCGCTTAGGAAACTACTGTGACCCGACCAAGACAGGGCAACATTCACCAGCATAGCCTACAGCTTCGCAAGTATCCCTTCTACAGGCTTCAATGTACAGTGTTTGTTTTACTTCATCGCTGTCTTCAAGCAGAAGAGTGCGGCTATGCAGTCAACAGAAGGTTTGACTGTGCTACTTCTACATCTTTATGGTCATTTAAATATATAATTCAATCTTGCCAACTTGCCACCTGCCTATACCAGAGATTTCATCCCATTTGAACATTCCCACATTCATACCCCTGAAACCGTCAGAAGGTGGAATCATGTGAATAAAATATCACAGGAAATACCAAAGCTGATGGATTGTAAGGTTGGACTCCTGATAGGTTACGACTATTCAAGAGCATTGGCACCACGACAAGTCATCACAGGAGGTGATGAAGAGCAGTATGCCATCAGGACGGACCTGGATTGGAGCATTGCTGGCAGTTCACCACGGGTTGCAAAGTCAACAGAAGTTGCAGGTTTGTGTCATTGTGTATAAGTTAATGAATTTCCAATACTGACACCTGCAACTGTCATCAAAGCCCTTGAATCAGACTTTAGTGATACAAACCAAGGGGAAAGGAGAATATCACATGACGACATACAGTTCATGCAATTACTTAATGAAAGAATTCACCAGAATTTAGAGGGCCCCCCCCATTTAAGACACGCCCGCAACTGCCAGAAAATAAGCGGCTAGCTCTGGTACGGCTGAAGTTTCTGAAAGGAAAATTTGAGAAAAACCCCAAATTCAAAGATGACGATGTTAAATTTATGGAAAGTGTCTTAAAGGATGGTGATGCAGAAAGAGCTGAACACCAACCCAAGGCAGGAAATGTGTGGTATATTCCTCACAAAGGGGTGCATGACCCTAGAAAGCCAGAGGTTGTGTTTTACTGCTTTGCCAAGTATGATGGCACTGCTCTGAATGATCACTTGCTAGCTGGACCCAATCTCACTAATGGGCTGTCAGGAGTATTCTGCAGGTTTCACAAACATCCATTCACAGTTATCTGTGATGTAGAAAGGATGTTGCACAGGTTCCATGTAAGCCAGGAAGACAGAGATTACTTATGTTTCCTGTGGTGGGAAAATGGCGATACAAATTCAGAGTCAAAGGAGTATTGCATGAAAGTCCATCTTTTCGAAGTAGCATCCTCTCCTGGCTGTACAAAAGAAATGTCTATGATGATGATGACCTCATTAGTATAAATGGACACAGCTATCAAACTTGTGAGAGAATTACGTAATGTGTGTGCAAAGGGGAGATTGCACCTCCACAAGTTCATCTCCAACAGCAGAAAAGTCTTGGAGTCAATTCCTGTCAGTGAATGAGCCAGTGGAGTTCAGGATGTGGACCTCAGTTCCGATGAACTCCCAGTCCAGACTGCATTGGGAGTTAAGTGGAGTGTGAATAGTGACACCTTTTCCTTTAAAGTTGCCCTGGGTGAGAAACCAGCAACACGGCGAGGAATCCTCTCAACTGTGGCGTCTGTGTTTGACCCACTAGGCTTTCTGGCTCCCTTCCTCCTACTAGGAAAGAAAGTACTACAGGAGATGTGCAAAAAGGGCATTGAATGGGATGAACCACTGTCCTAAGAGTTAATTCCATGATGGACGAGCTGGCTGAATGATCTAAAGACACTGCAAAATCTTCAGATTCCAAGATGTTTTGCTCCTGAAAACCTAGGGAAGTTTCAGAGAATTTAACTCCATCACTTTTCAGATGAGAGTAGCTATGGGTATGGTCAGTGCTCGTACATCCAAGTGTTCAGTGAAGACAAAGTGCACTGCTCCTTAGTCATTGGCAAGACAAGGGTTGCACCCACAAAGTTTGTGACCATATCTAGGCTTGAGTTAACGGCTGCAGTGATCTCCTCAGCTGTCAGCATTATGTTAAAGGAGGAGCTGGAGCTCAAAATTGACCATGCGTATTTTTGGACAGATTCGCAGGTAGTCTTGGGCTACATTAACAATGAGGCCTGGAGGTTTCATGTTTTTGTGGCAAATCGAGTCCAAAGAATCAGAGAAGCAACTGACCCTGCAGAGTGGCATTATATAGACACTGATCAAAATCCAGCGGATCACACATCCAGAGGCCTCAAGGTGTCAGAGCTGATTAGTTCAGATTGGCTTACTGGACCAAAGATTCTTTAGGAAAGAGAGATTGTCACACCAAAGTCAACTCCAGAGCTCCAGAGTAAGTGAAACTTCAGCTGTATGGTAACGCGAAATTCAGTGAAAAAAAGTTTATACAAAGGTGTACACTACAGTGTTCAAAGACAAAGGACAACTGGCACTAACAAGGACAGAAAGAGATGTGGAAGGCCAGATGTACAACTAAACAAGAGGATAAGTACATCAGAGTTTCTAGTTTGAGAAATAGACATCTCACATATCCTCAGCTGACAGCTTCATTGAAATCTACCTTCTGAACACCACTTTCATGTACAAAAGTAAAGAGAAGACTCAGGGTTGCAGGCCTTATGTGAAGAATTGCAAAGAAAAAGTCACTTTTGAAACACAAAAAGAAAATGTTATAGGGTTCAAAGAAACACAGACATTGGACATAAGTGCAAAATCTGTACATTATTCCAAACTTTTGGCAGCTAGTGTGTGTGTGTGTATGTATATATATTTAAGCAATATCACACTCGCAATCATGCTATATGGCCCTACATCATCACTAATGTGATTCTGCTTTAGGAACGAGGCAGGTAATCACAGCAGTGCTGATTTAGGGATTTAGAGAGAGATTGAACATGTGCAATCACCAGTTGACACTCCCAAGCAAAAATGCTGTCAGCTTTATGAAGATCAGCTTTCTCAGTGAAAAAAATAATGTTCAAGCGGGAGTATTTTTCTCCCCATTTCACAGTAGCGGGTGCGCAAGAGTCAATCACTATAGAAACCACAATGTCCTCCGCAATTTTAAACAGCATGCATTGTGTAATTAATCAATCTGTTGTGTCTCTCAGCTGTGATGAGCAATAATGCTGAAGTTGTTAGTTTAAAGCTGTTTAAAGCTATTTCCTATCTTTAGTAATGTAGTAGTAATACAAGCGATCAAGATTCACTTCACCTCACCTAACTGGCTCATATTACACACAAAAATTATCTTTTGCCACCACCTGCTGGCTAACATATGTAATGTAAAAAAAAAGACAAACAGTAGCTCTTAACACATCTGCACTGCTCTTACACTTTAGTTTAGAAAGCACGAACACAAGTGGAGTGATACACACACACACAAACACACAGTGTAGTGTCCGAGTAATGATGGTGTGAGACCATCAGTGCTCAATGAACGTCTCTTGTCCAATCAGATTCGAGGATATATATATATATATACACACACACATATACATGCACACACACACACACACACACACACACTGCATCCGGAAAGTATTCACAGCACTTCACCTTACAGCCTCAAATTTCTTCAAACAATACCCCATTAATGACAATGTGAAAGAAGTTTGTTTGAAATCTTTGCAAATTTATAAAAAAAATATCACATGTACATAAGTATTCACAGCCTTTGCTCAATACTTTGTTGAAGCACCTTTGGCACCAATTACAGCCTCAAATCTTTTTGTCTATGATGCTACAAGCTTGGCACATCTTTATTTGGGCAGTTTCTCCCATTCTTCTTTGCAGGACCTCTCAAGCTCCATCAAGTTTGACGGGGAGTGTCGGTGCACAGCCATTATCAGATCTCTTCAGAGATGTTCAGTCGAGTTCAAGTCTGGGCTCTGGCTGGGCCACTCAAGGACATTCACAGAGTTGTCCCATAGCCACTCCTTTGTTATCTTGGCTGTGTGCTTAGTGTCTTGCTTGTCCTGTTGGAAGATGAACCTTCACCCCAGTTTCAGGTCCAGATCGCTCTAGAGCAGGTTTTCATCAAGGATGTCTCTGTACATTGCTGCATTCATCTTTCCCTCGATCCTGACTAGTCTCCCAGTTCCTGCCACTGATAAACATCTCCACAGCATGATGCTGCCACCACCATGCTTCACTCTAGGGATGGTAGTTGCCAGGTGATGAGTCGTGCCTGGTTTCCTCCAGACATGACGCTTGCCATTCAGTTCATCTTTGTTTCATCAGACCAGAGAATTTTGTTTCTCATGGTCTGAGAGTACTTCGGGTGCCTTTTGGCAAACTCCAGGTGGGCTGTCATGTGCCTTTTACTGAAGAGTGGCTTCCATCTGGCCACTCTACCATACAGGCCTGATTGGTGGAGTGCTGCAGAGATGGTTTTTCTTCTGGAAGGTTTTCCTCTCTCCGCAGAGAAACGCTGGAGCTCTGTCAGAGTGACCATCGGGTTCTTGGTCACCTCCCTGACTAAGGCCCTTCTCCACCGATCGCTCAGTTTGGCCAGGCGGCCAGCTCTAGGAAGAGTCCTGGTGATTCCAAACTTCTTCCATTTATGGATGATGGAGGCCACTGTGCTCATTGGGACCTTCAATGCTGCAGAAACTTTTCTGTACCCTTCCCCAGATCTGTGCCTCGATACAATCCTGTCTCGGAGGTCTACAGACAATTCTTGGACTTCATGGCTTGGTTTGTGCTCTGACATGCACGGTTAACTGTGGGACCTTATATAGACAGGTGTGTGCCTTTCCAAATCATGTCCAATCAACTGAATTTACCACAGGTGGACTCCAATCAAGTTGTAGAAACATCTCAAGGATGATCAGTGATCAGATGATTTTGAGCATCACGGCAAAGGCTGTGAATGTACATGTGATTTTTTATAAATTTGCAAAGATTTCAAACAAACTTCTTTCACATTGTCATTATGGGGTATTGTTTGTCAAATTTTGAGGAAAATAATTAATTGTATCCATTTTAGAATAAGGCTGTAACACAACAAAATGTGGAAAAAGTGAAGCACTGTGAATACTTTCCAGATGCACTGTATGTGTATGTATATATATCGTCATATTGCCCAGCCCTAGACAGAACGAAAGTCATACATGTTTGGAATATCATGAGGTTCAGTACATGCACCTTTTTAAAAGACAACGGAGCACTAAAACTAAAATAAATACAGCAGGTAACATTTAGTTTGAACTGTGACTGATAAAACTGTCTTTCCTGTATCAAACTCGGACATAAAGTGGCTTGTCATAAAAATGTAACACAACATTAAAGAAAGAAACATACCTGCAGGAATAAAATCATCATCATCATCTTCATCACTCTGTTGTTCCTCTGTGTTTTCTTCTTTTATCTCCTCCTGCTTCACCTCAATATTCACCGGTGACTGCAGCATCTGCTGTTCATCATCATCTCTCTGTTGTTCCTCTGCTGTGGTTTCTTCTCTCATCTTCATCAGGTTCCTGCAGTCCAGTAGCTGTACTGAACACATCTTCACTGGTATCTGCAGCATCTGCTGTTCATCATCATCTTCATCACTTTGTTGTTCTTCTGATGTGTTCTCTTCTTTTATCTCCTCCAGCTTCACTTCAATCTTCACTGTTGTCTGCAGCATCTGCTGTTCTCCAGCATGAATCACATCCACCTGCTCTCTCATGATGAACATCTGAACACAAAAACATCATCATTATAATGGACTGACATTCAAACTTAAAAATATTATTATATGATTACTAGGGCTGTAAAGATATGCGAACCGCAACCAAAATCACGATACAAACATCCATGATCCCGTGTCGCGGAGAAAATTTATGGACATGTCCGTAAATGATCTCCCTCTCGTCGCACCACCATCTGCCATCAGCCTTTATCCCTCTCGGAGGCTTGATTAGCCTGATACGGGACCGGATGTGTATCGTCATGACCCGGCCCCGCCCTGCCACAGATGTTTAAACTACAGAAGGAGTTGGATAATGCCAAATTCATTGCATTGTCTACAAATGGGTGGACGTCACATGCAACAGAAAGCTACATGACCATTACCGCGCACTATATTACAGATAATTGGGTAATTTCAAACCCTGTTCTCCAGACTTGCGCGGTCTACGAAAGTCACACTAGTGACTTTTCAGTGAATTTGTCAGAGATCCTTTAAAAAAAATTATAGCGGAATGGAGAATTGGCCAGGTGGAACTCCAGCCACAACATGCTTGATCGCTACCTAGAACAGCAGGCTGCCGTTTTCTCTGCACTTACACTGATAGGAGTGTTAAGAGGAACACAAAGGACATTGTTACTTTGTCCGATGATGACGTGAAAGTGGCGGAGGATGTGGTTCAGGCTCTCAAACCACTTAAAACAGTGACAACTATCATGAGCACTGACCAGCTGCCAACAGATTCAATGATAATGCCACTGAAACACACAATCTTGACATCCATGAGGCACAATGACTCAGATTAAAAAGTTGTGAAAGATGTCAAAACTGCATCTGACTTCCAAGAGAGAATCCCTGATTCTGACATAAAACTAACTAATTTTCTTTATGCGAGCACTGCACTTGCATCAATCAGAGGTGGCATCCAGCAGCAGTGACTGTCCTCCAGCAAATAGAGCTCCAATCACTGAACTGTTTGGAAACATCAGTCCAGCGGAAAAGGCACCACCACCATCAAAGTCCTTGTCTTAAGTGATGGAGGATATCCATGGCCAAGTTAGCTAAACGTTACCTTGGAGTCCCAGCCACATCTGTCCCCAGTGAGAGGGTTTTCTCCACTGCAGGGGACATCATCACAGCACAGAGAGCAAGACTCTCACCAGACATTGTGGGCATGATGGTGTTCCTAAAGAAAAACTTTAAACTTACTTGAATTATGTTTACACAGGATTTTTTTGTATTATTTACTTTTGTTTAATTCTGAAGAGTACTGTTCACAGAGTTCATGGGTTACAGCACAGGCTGTTACCTCAGAGTGTGGAACAGTATTTAATATTATTTGTTATTTATCACTATTTATTTATTATCCTTACATTGTTAGTTGATGTTAACATTAATCTTGTCATTTAGTGTTCAAGTCAATGTAGGTAATTATGTTATTCATATCCGGTCTTTCTAGTGTTCCAAATTGTTGAACCAATTGGTGATTTAATAAAATGTTTTCTTATTTGCCACCAAACATTTAAAAAAAAAACATATTGAGGTATGAACCGAACCATGGCTCAAAAATCGAGGTGTGAACCGAACCGTGGATTTTGTTTATCGTTACATCCCTAATGATTACACAGAAGAACAGATCTGTTCTTTCAGAAACGCTATAAATATATATTCATGTTTATTTTTTTCTTCTTGACTGCAGGAATATTATAACAGGTTATATATAAATGGGAGAGAAATACTAGTTTTTGGGTGAAATTTCCCTTTCTTTTTTCAGGCCATTTTGTCAACTTTAAACTGGTGAGCTCATTTTTACTCAGGCTGTAGTTGCCGAGATATGCAGCTTTACAAACCATCTGGGGTGGGAGCTCATCCTTAACTGTAGCGCCACCAACAGGTGGAAGGAAGTTTGTCACTTTAATGGTGTTGTCATGGCAGTGTATTAAATTACATGACGTTGTTGTCAAACTGGAATGGTGGCATATATCTATTCCATATTGTATGTTTAGGGTCCAAGTTTACATTAATGTTGAGTTGTGGCTGTGACCATCATGCTTTGTTTTCCGAAAGCCACAGAGTGGAAATGGACCTATGGTGCTTGGGCCCGTCATCACTGCTTGCAGCTATATTTATTATTATTATTATTATTACGCTTCTTTTCAAGGTTTTCAGTACTTTAAGGGTACATAACATGTGAAAACTCTTGAAAGTTTGCAAATACATCAGATTCGCTGGCCATTAGGGCGTGGCAGAGTTACAGGTGGGGGGTGGGGGGGGGGGGGTGCAGAAGGGGCTCTTCGATGCCACCTAGAACATGGGCATGTTCGGGAGCTATCAAGCACATACCCTCTTGAGGTACAGTCACCAAAATTTGTACACATATAGATCTCATCAAGCCAGACAACTTTCGTGCTGACAGTCTCATAGGCTCTGCGGAAAAGTACTATATATATACACTATGTATTAATATGACATCATACTATAAACCATGTTAACAGAACTAAAGTCTGTTACAACGTCACACTTATCGCAGGCTTTATACTATGTAGTTCATTTTGGCAAAAAAAAATCCCACATACTATGTATTCCAATAACAACGTATCCCTCATCAAGGGCTCATAAATCACACATTGAATATCTTTCAACACAGGGTATTGCACAGCATCGCCCTCATCGCGGAGCTTCATGCTACGTCCTTCATCCCCCAGCAAAGATATTGCACAAGCAACAGTCACCCTTGTCGGAGGGTTCACAATCAAATGCCATCCAAATAATTTATCAATCACACTTGTCAAAGGGCTTATACAATATGTTAATTTTCTCCCGCAAAGGGACCGGACAATAATGTCGCCCCATCACAGGGCCAGAATAAACATCGTCATCTTCTGACAGATATCACACAATTAACGCATAATCAAATATAATCAAACGCATAAACCACATCGCTCATACAACCGTCCTTGTTGGAGAGCACACACCAATGTCACAGCATCACAGGGCTTAAATTAAACTTTGTCCATCTCCAACAGACATCATACAATTAATATTCACACTTTTCAGAGGGTTCATAATCAAACATCATCCACATCGCGCATACTAGGGCTGCACGATTATAGCAAAAATCATAATTGTCGATTATTGCACTTGATATTGTAATCGCGATTATTAATGTTGATTAAAATATGAAATTACCATGAAGTCCCAAAGTAAGCAGCCATTCTTCAGAATAGCAGACTAATGTCACAATCATTCAGGGCTGTATAATTAATCAAAATAACAATAAAATTGAGATATGATCATTTGTGAATATTTAACTGCCAAAGTCTGTGATTAAAGACAGATAAACATGGTTGGTGTGCGCTTCAGAATGAACCGGCAATGCACTGATCTGTGTGCATGCGTTGGGCTCGTGTTTTTAGTGAGGTTCACCTCCATTCTGAAGAAGTGCAGGTTCAAGCATTCGTGCAATTCTAAACATTTGTAACAGCTATAAAGTTATTATACAAATCTACAAACACAGAACAATAAATGAGAGTTTGACAGCGGTTCACAAGAAGTGAAACTCATAACTGTCAAACAAACATTGCACTTTTCCCATTTCATAATAAAAGCTCCTGTTTTGCCAGTTTAGGGTGAATTAAATAGGGCAGAAATATATACTATTATTTTTAATGGATCGTACCCTGAATATAATAACAATTCAGTTTTGTATTATAATAATATACTTGACTGGGTTCCACAGTAATAATTTAGTATGATGCAATATTCATCGTTTCCAAAAATTAAGTTACGTAGTTCTTAATCATTCACAAAGACTTTTTTTCTAAGATTTAGTAAACATATATGAAGGTAAATAAGATTTTTATTAAGCTTCCATGTATAATTTTTTATTAAATATAAGTATTATTGTGCAAATTAGGGCTGCACGTTTTCAAGTTTTTCATTAACCGTTAACCGAGGCCCTTAACGGTTAATACTCGGTTAACCATAGTGTGCGCCAGGGATGGAAATTAACTTTTTTGTCCACCGGCCACTGTGGATTTCAAAATCTACCAGCCACTCAATGTTTTTACCAGCCACTTTCTTGTTTTTAACCGACAATGTGTAACTGCATGTGAAAATTAATACTACAAGATCTACAATACTTAAGCCGTTTATTTAATCTCAAGTCTCAATGAAATACTGGCATTTTCTCTTTCTCACTTATAGCCTACACACACAATCCATGAACTGATATTCATTTCAGTTCGCATACGAGGAAAACACAATGTTACGGACGTGAGCGCTCTGAAAGCGGCACTGAAAGATGCTTTAAAACTTCCACAGAGACATCAAACAGAAAGCACAAAACCTTTCTTTAAAGTGAATTTCGTTTTGTATTAATTGTGTCTTAATTTTAATCAATGTTTCATCAACCAATTGCCTGGATTTAATAAATAAGAATTAAATATAGCAGACGATATAATCACGGAGGCGCCGGCGCGTGAACTGGAGCTCGTCTCATAAATGAACCGAAACTCAGTGTATAAGGTAGCCTTGCCTCACAAATAATTAAAAACTAAAGAAAACAGACACAGACTGCTCTCTGCTTATGTAATCCGTAAGAAATGTGCATTTCTCTCTGGTGCGTTACTGCGAAGACCGCGAGTCAGCATCGTCAACTTCATCTTTGCAAATGACACGGACAAAGAAAAGACTTGTTTATTAATAAATAATTAAAATATCTCCTTGCTATATTTTACATATTCATAATCATTACTTTTGCCGGTTCTTTGTGACAGATTTTAGGAGCTTTATTGGCAGCGCCACGCCGCCACCCTTACATGAGCGCGTCACCGCACCCACCAGAATAGCCCTGTTTTTTTGTTAAGGATTTGTTTACTGTGTGTGTGATTCATTTAATGGAAAGCACATTCACTGAGTTGTCTTGCTAATCAGTGTCTCCTCCTTTATTCAAACTAATTTGTCCTTTAACCAACATTATGAAGCTGCAGACTCGGAGCCTGCATCTACAGTCCCGCACCCAGAGTCCCGCATTCTCAGACCCCTCGTTTTTCGAGACAGCACCTCCTGCTAAATGCCATTGAAAACAATAGGATGCAATATTACGGTCGCGTTTATTTTAAAGTTATCCAAATAAATATTTGTGTTTCCTGCTTAATGCATGTGCCAAAAAAACTCATTGTTTTCTCTGACTAACAAATTACCCAGTAGTTATTTTTTGAGCATAGGTCTAATTGAAAGAAAATTACTGATGGAAAGGATACAATTACAGATTGAACTATCTTCTGAAAAATATTATGTGACATTATATTGCTACAATGTTTTATTTATTCAAATTCCATTTTTTCTTTCAGTTCAACCTATAATGGTCTAATTAAAATGATACCATGCTAACATTACAAAACCTGTTTTTGATCATTTGAATGCAAAGCAAAACTCAAATAAGAATAGACAAAACACCAATAATAAACAATTCTGTACTTTATTTAACGATCACCTAAACATCATCTTGCTGTAAACAGGACAAAGCAAAGAAAAAAGGAAGAAAGAATTGTATTAGTGACTTTACTCAATTCTGATTAAATAATTAATGATGACATTCTTTGATATTTACACACTTAATGTATTTAATTGGTCTACTTTAATGTCAACTCATTTTAATCAATAATAATTTTTACAATGGCTTGTCTACAAAAAGTCCAAGGTTAAAGGCTAACGTATTAGCTGTCAAAATATTTTCGGGGGAAAAAGGCGAAAAAACATACATCAACGGCTCAAATTTTGTTACAAACTATCTTTATAAATATTAAATGGACTGTGTTGGTGTATCGATGAGCTATAAAGTAGTTTGATTAAAAAAGAAATCGAATGATTCGCTAAATAAAATTGACGATACTCACGTTTCGGCTTAAGTTCTTCACATGTTTATCCGATCCAATTTGATAGGAGGGAAGGAGGCGCTGTCTCGAAAAACGAGGGGTCTGAGAATGCGGGACTCTGGGTGCGGGACTGTAGATGCAGGCTCCGAGTCTGCAGCTTCATACTACTCCCTTTAACAGACGAACGTCGCATAATGCTATTTTTATTAAATATCTGGGAGCGCTCTGGCAGTCTCTGGTGGTGCAAAAATGTATTACAACTAAATTCAATGCACGCCATTGACGCCACTTAACCGAGCAAAATGTTTCACTCGGTTACGCAATTTTTAACGGTTAATCGGTTAACCATGGACACCCCTAGTGCAAATCAATGAAAATTATTACTTTCCCTTATGTTAATTTAGTAAAAATATGTGAGAAACATGCCTTCATGAAAATAGATTTCTATTTAATACCTTTGAAATATTAATTGTACTTGGCTACAACGGCTGTTTAGATGAAATGATGGTTCCTCTGATTGTAAAAAAAAAAAAAAAAAAAAAAAAAAAAAAAAATACTTTTATGCTATTTCAGAACAAAAACATAATTATCGAGATGTATACAACTAACCTAAAAGCTCATCTAAAACATCCAGTTTTCCCAGATGGGAACAAAAACTGCAGTTGGAGATGGAGAGGGGCCTTCCCGACTTTAATTTTTATTTTTTACATTTCGATTCCAATGTCTGAATATTCTTAAGAATTACAATTTTATGGCTCTTAAAATGTCAATAATAGCATTTATCGCAATTATTTCGGGGACGATATATCGTCCAACACAAGCAGTTATCGTGACAGGCCTAAAGACAGTGATAAGTGCATGAGAAGAATAAAAATCCCAAAATAATTTTGTTTAAATTAAAACAAAGGAGCAGTAAACAATACAGATTAGTGATCGGTCCTTGGCAACACTGTTTGCACATGCGCAGTTGTTGGCAACACTACGCCATCAGTAAAGAAACACTGGACTTCTCTGGCTCTCAACTGTTTTGTTTTGTTATTTTATCACCTCGTGCATGTGACCAGTAACAAAACAATCTCCATCAGGCGGTTATACGCTTCTCTTACACTCATTAAAACACCAAATAGATTCAAAAACAACATGCACAGAAACATAAACATCAAACTAAATACAAATGCCAATAATAATGTGAAACACATTGAACACTTACCAAACTGACCGTTCTTCTTCTTCTTCTTCTTGTGTTTTCTGTCTGTTTATAAAACAACTTGTGTGTTTTTCCATGAATTTCCGCCTCCTGCTGGACTGGAGTGTATAAAACACCAACATCTGATTAATCAGTCCTGCTGTTGTTCAAACTAAAAATACATTTTGTTGCATTATACAAGAAAATCTGAAGTTTCCAGACTTCTATTTCCATCTAAATTTCATTAATGTTTTCAGAATTTGAAATCTTTCTCTAATAAAGCAGGGCTAGAAAATAAGGACTGCCCGATGGCCCGGGCCGTGTGTGAGAAAGATTCCGGCCAGTTGCTAGAACTGTCACTTGCATTTATAACATTAGTGCAAGCAAACATAAAGCGGGAGAACACAAAAATTACACTGAGTGAACAAAGTCTTCTAACCGAAGAGTGAACGCGAGTATGTTTATCTCGTAAAGATGCTCAAATGCATAATATACTGAGCAAGCAAATAATACACCAAGCAAACTCTCCAAGCACTGTCCTCGCTCTTGTCCAAATGTCTTAGCTGCAGCTATTAGCAATGTGTAGAAAATATAAGGAATAACCCCACTAAATGAATTTCGAAGTGTTTTGCAACATTTTAAGTGTCCCCGCACATTCTGTGTTCACAGTGTGTGAAATTCCCACATTTTTCATTTTTATAAGGTGTAATAAACAACATAAACATTATGTAACAACAACCTGATCAGGATTGTGGTTAGCCATACAGCCATACATTGAATCTGAATAAACAGTAAGATTCTTATACCCTGGTGCGTGTTATAAAGGGGAGATACGTGACAGTGGTGGCGTAGTGGGCAAAGAACATAACTGTTAATCAGAACTGTTCACAAGGTCGCTGGTTTGATCCCCACAGCTGCCACTATCATGTCCTTGAGCAAGACACTTAACTCCAGGTTGCTCTGGGAGGATTGTCCCTGTAATAAGTGCACTGTAAGTCGATTTGGATAAAAGTGTCTGCCAAATGCATAAATGTAAATAATAATAAACCAGATATCTGGAGAGGTGATCATCAGGTTGACAAATACAAACAGGTGCAGTGAAACTTGGTTTAACATTGACTGGTAGAGGTGTAGGCATACCAATAACCTATCTAACACTTTTATGGAAGAAAGTGTCAATAGAATCATGTTCACACAATAAATTACTCATAGGTGAACATGCTGTTTTGACATCAATATACATTTTCATCACAGCAAATAGGACTATACATGTTAACCGTCCAGTACAGATTCCTTCGGGCAGGACAATGACCAGGGCATATAACCATATAATACACTTAGATTTAGTCTCTGGCAGTGGATTTGGTTGAAGTCGGAGTGGTTTATCTGTGGAGTGTGGAGTGTTAGCACAACCATAACAGTTGTGATACCCATTACTTCGGGCACTGTAATTAATCAATTTCCACCAAAAATTGTCTGTGGGCGGCGTTATTCGTTTCAAAATAGTCCATGTTTTTGATTAAACAAAGTGTTAAGGTCCAGTGTTTAAATGAACTGGGAATGATCCAAGATGGTGGCGTGGTAGCACGCAGTGCGGATCCAAAATGGTGCTTTTTTTGTTGTTAAAAAAAACAGACTTTTGTGGCACACGGACATCGGAGAAACCGGTGTTCGTGTCTACCATCGCCAGACACTGCTCAAATATAAGACTCATGCAACAACCAAGCTGCATGATGACGTGCAGGAGGCGCTAGGCAAACTCAGCTTGCTGTTGAGAACAGGCCTCCAGGCCTCGGCGTCGCCTGATGCCGGTGGACGGGGAGAGGACGTCGTAAGCGGTGTGCGAGGAAGCGGCAAGAGGGCGGGGGTCAATGCTAGGCTAAAAACAAACCCGGCGCATGTGGCAAGGCATCCAGGCCATCACCAACTAAAGGAAAACATCAGTTGCCTGTAACAAAGATTAGGCTTGAATTAAACAGGCCACATTTGAAAATGTCACCTTAAGTAAAACATTAGAAAGGATTATTACTTGGTATGGAACAGTTCATAACGCTTATCTAATTGACAACATTAGTCTTGAATTGGAAACTTTTGCAGATTATGCAACTGAAGGATTTCATTTGATGACTGATGAAATGAAGAACCTCAAGCTTGGTTCTCTCAAAAACAGAGCTGCCCATGATTATCTCCTAGCTAAAGAAGGACTATATGCTATAACTGGAGAAACGTGCTGCACATTTATTTGTGACTATACTTAAAATGACTGATGTTCTGCAACGTATGATTGCCTTTATGTGTGGCAATGATAAAAGGTTGTCTTTTGTAGTCAACAGAAGAAAGTCGTACAGTTTTGGAACAACATGAGGGTGATTAAATTATTATTGTAAATGCTTTATTAGAGAAAGATTTCCAATTATAGAAACATTTAGGAAAGTCAATGTAAATATAAGTCTGGTCACTTCAGATTTTCTTGTATAATGCAACAAAATTCATTTTTAATTTGAACATCAGCAGGACTGATTAATCAGATGTTGGTGTTTTATTCACTCCAGTCCAGCAGGAGGCGGAAATTCACCAGAAGTTTTTCAGAAACCGAAAGAAAACACCAGAAGAAGAAGATCTGAAAGTTAATGACTTACTGGATAACGGTAAAAGGTCACTATGAAAGTCATCCAATTAAAAAAAATATTTTTAAAATGCTGGGAGGCAGCCAAGCTAAGAAATGTTGGATTAATTGCAGAAGAAGAAGCCCAATCATGTGGAAAAATAAATGTAGAAGTGAGCCCCACAGTAGTAGTGTCACCTGTTTCTCCTTGGCTATTCCCTTTACCATTATTAGATCTTAATCGGCAAGAAATGATTAATGACAAAAATAGAGTAGTAGCAAAGGATACAATGGTTAAACAGTATCTAGAGCAGAATTACTACTCAATGCTTACAGTTTTCACTGATGGCTCTAAAGATCCTGAAACAGGTTGAGCATCAGCAGCTGTATATGCCCCACATTTACAAGTTAAAATTGGTAAAAGAGTATCTAACCAAGTAGGAGTTTATTCAACAGAGATGGTAGCGATATTATTAGCTATCAGGTGGATGGAGGACACTCGACCAACAAATTCTCTGCTTTATCAAGCCTTATTAGTGGGAGATCTTCAAGACAAGACATTTTAAATGAAATTATTTTTGGCATGTATAGAGTAAATAAGTAAGGGATTAAGATGTGTCTCCTGTGGGTTCCAGCACACATGGGAGTAGAAGGAAATGAGGTGGTTGATAATTTAGCAAAGCGGGCATTGAAATGACCACATTTAGAAATGAACATCCCATTAAGTAAAGAAGAAGTTAAGGCCATAATCAGACTCGCTATAAAAGGGAAATGGCAAGAATTTGGAGGGAAGAGGAAGACATCTTTTTCATATTCAAAATCAAGTAGGAGGAGAAAGAGGGAATTTTGGTAGTAGAAGAGAAGACACAATTGTGACTTCATCTTGAGCACACAGCTCTAAATTATTCCCTATATAGGATGAACAAAGTGTATCTGGGAACTGTAGATTATGTGGATCAGCAGAGACTGTCGAGCATGTACTAATATATTGTACTGCTTATGAAAATGAAATATTATTTCTGTTGGGAGAAATAAGAGAAATGGGGAAAGGAGATCTTACTCTGAAAACACTGCTGCATAATGACTTGGATCATCATAAAATATATAGTGCATTAATGAGATACTTAAGAAAGGTAGAACTGTTTAATAGGATTTAGAAGTTTTACTTGTATTTATTTATTTTCCACCACTCCATCAATGCGCATCACTCCAGCCCAGTAGGTGGCGGGAATGCACCTAGCGTTTGTTTGCCAACCGCCATAAAATGCCAGAAGAAGAAGAAGAAGAAGAAGAAGAAAGACGTTGGTATTTTAAACACTCCAGTCCAGCAGGAGGCGGAAATTCACCGGAAGTTGTTTTTTTAACCGACAGAGAACACAAGAAGAAGAAGTTGTTTGTACGCTCAGTTCGGTAAGTGGTTTACATTATTATTGGCATTTGTGTTTATTTTTATGTTTCTTGTTCTGTGCGTGATGTTTTTGAATATATTTGGTGTTTTAATGAGTGAAAGAGAAGCGTATAACCGTCTGATGGAGATTGTTTTGTTACTGGTCACATGCACGTGGTGAGAGAGAGAACAAAAAAAAAAACAGTTAAGATAAGTCCAGTGTTTCAAATCTATATTTTTTACCGTTTCATTTTATTGTTATTCTTCTCTTGCACTTATCACTGTCTTTAGGCCTGTCACGATAACTACTTTAGTTGGGCGATTTATCCTCCCAGAAATAATTGCGCACGTGTGTACACAGATCAGTGCATCGCCTGTTCATTCTTAAGACCATTTCTGTGTCTGAAATCGCCCACTCGTTCACTCATTCACTATTTCCTATATAGTGAATGGCTGTGAAGTGCACTATATATTTTTTTTTTTTTTTTATTGAACAAAAAGCACAGGGGATACATGTATCAAACACAGAAAAGAAAGAGGAAAAAAAAAAAAAAAAAAAAAAAACTACACAAAGTAAGCAAGGCAGTAGGCTAGATAAGGGATAGAAAAAAAAAAATATTACACATACACATACATACACATATACACACATATACATATATATATATGTATTATTAATTATTATTATTATTATTATATACACATACACACACTTTCAGAAAAGCATGAGGTAATTTATACTGAAACCATAATTTCTTTGAACAACAAAGAAGTTTTAGCAGCTTTCTTATTAGCTGATAAACAAAGAGAGTCGTAAAATAATTTCAAATCAACACAAAAAAGTCTAAAATTGGGCTTAGAATCAGTTATTTTACATTTGTGAAGATGAAACTCACCACATAAAGTAAGCAGTTTTAATCTGTCATCCATCTCCTTTGAACCGGAGTCCCAAATCAAAAACAACACATTCACAACCTCAAAAGTAAAGAGTTTGTAATAAGCAGAAAAAATAAGCCAGGCTACTTTTTTTCCAGAACTCCTTTGCATAATCACATTCAAAAAACAAATGTGGGATTGTTTCCAAATTAGAATTACAGAATGCGCACTGTGAAGAGATGTCCAACTTAAATTTAGAAAGAAGAGAGTTACAGGGATAGTAATTATGTAGGATTTTAAAATGAAGCTCTTTCCACTTGTTAGGTAACAGAAACTTATTAATGCCAGCCCATATATTAATGGTAGAAAGAAAAGGATAATTTAAATTCCATTTGAAAAAAGCTTTGGGATGACAGCTGATCTTCCTAATAAGAAATCTTCTAATCCAAAAATTGTTACATTTGACATTGGAAAGCTCCAAACCTCCAATACATAACTGTGGCAATTCACAAACAGATGCTCTGTAGCTACAGTCTGACCTAACCATATGCAAAAGTTTAGGTGAAATAGAATTAATAACCCAGTTATAGACTTTAGGTGAGGAATCCACTCCAAAAAGGTTGATAAATTCATTGTAGGAATAAAAGCTGCCATCCTTCTTTAACAAATCCAAAACAAAAAGAACACCTTTGTCAACCCAATCCTTAATAAAGATAGATTTTTTTCCACGCATCACATTCTGATTGTTCCATAGAATACTCCTATGAGGGGAAAAATTGTGGCAAAAGGCAAGCTTACAGGCCTCCAAGGCTTGCTTATGAAAATTAGCAAGTTTGAACGGTAGTTTGTTGCATTTAAAATCGCAAGACAATAAAAAACGTAACCCCCCACATTTTTCAAAGATAAATTTAGGTATGTGGAACCATAACAAACTAGAATCAGCATTCAGGCAGCGTTTAATCCAGCCGATCTTGAAAACCTGATTGAGAGTGCTGAAGTCCAAAGCATTCACACCTCCCTCCAAAGTATTTCTTATCAGAGTCTTCCTTTTAACATACTCAGTTTTATTTTTCCACAAGAATTTAAATAGTATAGAATCGATAGATGAGCAAGTTTTCGGGTTGACATATAAGGACAAAGCCGGGTAAACAATCCTAGAGATGCCTTCAGCTTTAGATATCAAGACACGACCATAGATAGTTAAATTTCTTTGTAGCCAGCAATTGAAGACATTCTTTAATTTTTTTGTCCGTTGTAAAAAATTATCTAGAATTCTATCTTTGGGTGATTTATTTATTAAAATGCCTAAATATCTAACAGAACTTTTAATCTCAATACCTTCTATATGACCTTTTTCAAGACTGTGAATAGGCATAATTTGACTTTTATTTCGATTAACAGTGAGACCAGAAGCATTAGAAAATGTTTTTAAAGCTTCCAGAATAACAGGAACCTGTTTCTCGTCTTTTAAAAACAAACAGGTGTCATCCGCCAGTGACTAATTAGAAAAGTATGTTCAGCTACAACAATACCCTGAACATCTACACAGCGAGTAATAAAAATATTAAGAAACTCTGTAACTAATAAAAACAAAAATGGTGAAAAAGGACACCCTTGTCTGATGCCCCTGCTGACCGTAAACCGGGGAGAAACACCATTCACCAAAGATACATTGCTGTTAATATTTTTGTAAAAAGACTGAACTATTCCAATAAAGGAAGAGCCGAAACCAAATTTGCGCAAAGATTCAAACATAAACTCATGCTCGACCGTGTCAAAGGCCTTATAAAAGTCTAAAAATAAAATAATTGCACTATCGTTGATCAATTCATTATAATCTAACATATCTAAAACAAGCCGAATGTTATTTGCTATATGCCTACCTTTCATAAAGCCAGATTGGGAAACAGAGACAATTTCTTCTAAACATGGTTTCAATCTATTTGCATAAAGGGAAGCTAACAATTTATAATCCGAATTAAGTAAAGTAATTGGGCGCCAATTATCTAAATACGAAGAATCTTTGTTAGGCTTTGGGATTAAGGTGATCAAGCCCTGCTTCATGGACTCAGTTAATTCACCTTTCTTTACACAGTCTATAAAAACTTCCAAAACAAGCTTTTTTATGTCTTGCCAAAAGGTCCTATAAAATTCAAAAGGCAGTCCATCAGGACCAGGGCTTTTATTGAGGGGGACTTTCTGGATAATTATATCCAACTCTTCCATAGTCAAGTCCATCTCACAAGATGACCGATTTCCATGACTTATGGAAGGTGTGAATGCTTGAACCCTCTCAAAAAAACTATCAGCAAACTGAGGGTTAAATGAAGAAGAATAAAGCTGTGAATAAAAATTGTAAACAAAGTTAGAAACTCTAGCTTCATCTGTGACCAAATTGCCCTCAATATTTAGAGAAAATATTTTCTTAGATTTCCCTCTTTTCTTTTCTAAATTAAAAAAATAAGCTGAATTTTTTTCCCCGAATTCTAGCCACTTTACTCTGGATCTAATAAAGGCACCCTTTGCCTTTTCTGCATAAAAGTGATTTAATTCTTCTTTAAGGTTGTGCAGTTTTACTTTATCATCTTCACTTGTCTGTTGCTTGTCTAAAATTTGATTCATTTCATTTAATATAGAGGTATACTTTAAATATTTTGCCTTTGCTAACTGTTTACTAAATCGAATAGAGAATTTTCTACACTCGTATTTAAACATTTCCCAATTAGAAGATATTGAAACTCCAGGTTTTGCTTTAAATTCTTCAATGATGCTCTTAATACCTAAACAATAGGAGGGAATCTGTAATAGAGAACAATTTAGTTTCCAATATCCAGGGTTTCTGTGACAACCAGTACCAGAATCAGATAAAATAAGATCGATAAAAGCATGATCTGTGAGGGGAGCAGGACAGATACTACTGGACTTAATAAAAGAAGACAGCAAATCTGAAGTAAGCCAGTAATCTATACGCGATTTTCTTGAGAGATCTTTACTAAACCAAGTATATGAACAATCTTTATCATGCATAAACCTGTAAGCATCCAAAAGAGAAAGGTTACTACAAAAATCATTAATAATAGTGTTACATCTGCATGACTCTCGTTTTGGGGGAAATCTATCTAGACATAGGTCAGGAGCTTCATTAAAATCTCCTCCAACTATTATTGCAGCAGATGGATATTTACATTTTAAATCAAGAATTTTAGAAGACAGATCCTGAAAAAATAAGCTATTTTGTGTATGATTATTAAATCCATAAACATTAACTAAGATAAAGAAAAAATCCCCCAGAAGAATGACAGCAATAATCCATCTACCCTCGGCAGAAGAAAAGGACTGCAGAATCGAGCCACTAAAATTACGGTCAAATAAAATCAAAACTCCAGCGGAGTGATTAGTACCATGACAAAATAAAACCTTACTTCCCCATTGATTACGCCAAAATGTTTCATCTTCGTAACAAGAGTGTGTTTCTTGAAAAAAATAAACATCCCTTTTCTGTGACGTACAAAATACAAATAAAGCCTTGCGTTTAGATAAATCACGAATCCCCCGTACATTAAGAGAAAAACAAGACAGTTTAACCGGCATGTGAACAATAACAAAACGAGAAAAAGAAAATAGAAAGTACTATACAACTACAATCGTAACAAAGTTATGAAATGGAATACAATTAAAGTGCAAAACTTGAAACATATCCATACCCCTCAATAACAGTTTAGGCTATCTGTTATGTCCCCTCCTTAGCTTACCTTAACATATTAACGCTCTTACATATTTGTCAGTTTGTTTGTTTTTTTGCGAATGTCATTTCGCCAAACAAAAATGATCAGATAAAAACGGCATTGAACATCCCTGGCATTTGCTTTCGACCTCCAGCGTCCTAAAAAAAAAAAAAAAAAATCAGACATCGTCCGCAGAAATCCTCCTTCCATCCACGATAGCATTTGGCCCCCTGAAGCCAGCCCGACGACCCTCCTTTCGGGCTTTCTCCACCAAAGGCCACAACTTGTTCCGTGCTTCCTTCGTCCTCTGCGTCAGGTCCTCTGAGATCCTAATCTTCTTCTGTTTGAGCACTTCTGATCTTCTTGCTTCAGCCCAGATACGATCGCGGTGAGACCGAGAGAGAAATTGTACAATTACCGTGCGAGGGCGTGCATTGCCCAGTTTAGGGCCAAGCCTGTGCGCAACATCAATCGAAGACTGCAGAACATCTGCTAAACCTGGTGACACCTGAAGAAAAATGTCCATTATTACCATCTTGACATTCTCCCCATCTTCCTCCAGCACACCCGAAATCCTCAGATTCCAACGCCTCTTGTAGGCATCCAGCTCATCCACTTTATCCCATAAGCGTTTGTTTTCTGCAGCCAGCGAAGACAGCTGGGAGTCCATTTTACCAGACTTAACAGCTGTATTATCTGATTTTTTTATCAACGGCGTCAACCCGTGTTGTGAGATCGGAGATGAGGGTGGAATTGGATGCAACCGATTTCTCGATCTCTAGAATTTTCTCCATGAAATAATCCTGCTTCTTACCCAGTCTCTCAATTGCTTCCAGCAAAACGGCATTTGAGGGGTCTGAAGCCGGGCGCCGCATTTTCGGTAAAGGGCTTGCCGCTGGAGACTCGAGAAGACACACATCCAATGAATCCAGATCATGGGCAGTCTTGGAATAATTATGCATACGTTTAACACATTCAGATTTCGGGATATCGTCCACCTCCATCATGACGCCACACAGGATAGTTTAAATCCACGTGTAGTGCAGCCTAACGTTAACGGTCGTTGAAGGAAAAAACAAACAAAAACAAACTAGGAATTCGCAAAACACAGTATCTTTGCTGTATGGGGAGCATGAACAAAATAAAAATCAGCGCATTGAAGGTAAAAAAAAGTCTTTAAAGGGGAAGAAAAATCAAGTTTTGCACAAAATTCAAGAAAGAGCCAGGAAAATGTGACCTACACCGACGCCATCTTGAAGACGTCCCCGAGTGCACTATATTTCAGCAGTGAGTGAATGAAATGAGTGAGCGATTTCAGACGCTGACGTCAATTCCCTGCGTCAGAACACTCGGGAGATGTCGCAGACATTTGTCATGAACGATTCACCTGTGTGGCTTCATTAATTTGATAATCTCTGTAATCTTTATTTAGTGTTATATATGTATATAATTTTATAATAGGCAATTAAATATTGTATTTTTGCATTAATAAAAAAAAGAATTATAATGCTTTTAATCTTTTCACTTGTTCTTTTGATATGAGTATTACATTAATGATAGAGAAATTACTTCAATTTGTCATGTTTATATTTTATTTTTCAATAAAAAGATAATATAACCGTTTACTCCATGTGTTATTAAAGATACAAATAATGAAAACGCTATTGCATACTACTATATATCTTATTAAAACATTAAATTGTAGAAAAGTAAACTTCCAACAAAAACCAACCTAAGTGCCCAAGCTGGGTTATTCTTATCGGTGTCCTCCATCTGAGTCCGGAGGCAAAATGTACTCCGTCTTGTTTCTGGTGAATCTGATTTACTAATTTTATTTTACACACCTATGAGACGTGCATTGTTGGCTCGTCGACGCCACCCATCGGTAAGAAGCTATTAAGACAAAGTACATTTAGCTGTAAACTAAATAAATGAAGAATGGATCCATTGAACTCCTGGAAAATTTCTTACAGGATATTTAAAAACTTAGACTTCAGTTTACAGTTATAATGTATTTTGTCTGCATAAGATAAAGTAAAAAAAATATAGTGTTGAAGTTAATAATACACTGATGTCAGTAGATCATTTTTTTAATGTCTAGAAGAATGGATTACACCTTTAACACATTTTACCATCACACATTACCTTACATTATAGTGTGTGTGTGTATATATATATATGTGGTGATGGCGTAGTGGCTAGAGCACAGGGCTGCTAATCAGAAGGTTGCTGGTTCGAACCCCACGGCCACCACCATTGTGCCCTTGAGCAAGGCACTTAACTCCAGGTTGCTCCGGGGGGATTGTCCCTGTAATAAGGGCTCTGTAAGTCGCTTGTATGTGTATATATATATATATATATATATATATATATATATATATATATATATATATATATATATATATATATATATATATATATATATATATGTATATATATATATATATATATATATATATATATATATATATATTTTAACTCAGCAAAAAAAAGAAACGTCCCCTTTTCAGGACTCTGTATTTGAAAGAATTTTGTAAAAATACAAATTACTTTTCAGATCTTTATTGTAATGGGTTTAAACAATGTTTTCCATGCTTGTTCAATGAACCATAAACAATTAATGAACATGCACCTGTGGAACGGTCATTAAGACCCTAACAGCTTACAAATGGTAAGATCACTGTTATGGCAATTAAGGTCACAGTTATAAAAACTTAGGACACTAAAGAGACCTTTCTTCCTACTCTGAAAAACACCAAAAGAAGGTTCCCTGGTCATTTGTGTGAATGTGCCTTAGGCATGCTGCATGGAGGCATGAGGACTGCGGATGTGGCCAGGGCAATAAATTGCAGTATCTGTACTGTGAGACGCCTGAGACAGCGCTACAGGGAGGACAGCTGATCATCCTCGCAGTGGCAGACCACTTGTAACAACACCTGCACAGGATCGGTACATCTGAATATCACACCTGTGGGACAGGTACAGGATTGCAACAACAACTGCCCGAGTTAAACCAGGAACGCACAATCCCTCCATCAATGCTCAGACTGTCCTCAATAGGCTTAGAGAGGCTGGACTGAGGACTTGTAGACCTGTTGTAAGGCAGGTCCTTACTAGACATCACCGGCACCAAAGTCGCCTATGGGCACAAACCCACCTTCACTGGACCAGACAGGACTGGGAAGAAGTGCTCTTCACTGACGAGTTGTGGTTTTGTCTCACCAGGAGTGATGGTCAGTGGTTTTTGTTTATCATCAAAGGAATGAGTGTTACACCGAGGCCTTTACTCTGGAGCGGGATCAAGTTGGAGGTGGAGGGTCCATCATGGTCTGGTGGGTGTTTCACAGCATCATCGGACTGAGCTTGCTGTCATTGCAGGCAATCTCAACGCTGTACATTACAGGAAAGACATCCCCCTCCCTCATGTGGTCCCCTTCCTGCAGGCTCATCCTGACATGACCCTTCCACATGGCAATGCCACCAGTCATACTGCTCGTTCTGTGCATGATTTCCTAGAAGACAGGAATGCCAGTGTTCTGCCATGGCCAGCGCAGAGCCCAGATCTCAATCCTATTGTGCACGTCTGGGTCCTGTTGAATCGGAGGTTGAAGGCTAGGGCCATTCCCCTCAGAAATGTCCGGGAACTTGCAAGTGCCTTGGAGCAAGATCTGGCAAATCTGGTGCAGTCCATGAGGAGGGTGGGTGGCTTCCTTGGCTCCTAAAAATGATTTAGAAGAGAATGATATATCTTACAGAGATGCATGACATTTTCATATAAAAATGCTCTGACAGCATAATGTCATTGAGTATGGTTTTAAAGGAATAGCTCATCCAATAATTATAATTTACTCTTCATTTACTCACCCTTAAGTGGTCTCAAACTTGTACGACTTCCTTCCACGGAGCACAAATAAAATATTTTAGAGATATGATCAGTTTATCTCCGTACAATGCAAAGCATAAAGTCGCCAACAAGGTTATGAGTAAGACTAATAGTTTTTCGATTGGAACAGACCATAAAAAACATTTTACACTCCTTTTTCAATATAAATCTTGACATAAGCAGTCTCGTAGCCCTAGATTTCATGCTCAGGTCTCCCAAGATTTCAAGTTTGATTACACTTCCTGGCACCAGCTAGCATTCTGGCATGCATTAAGCACTATGGAGTGTAATTAAAATAGCTTTGTTTGAATTATGTGGAAGAAAGTCTTGGGAGTTTGAGATGACATAAGGGTGAGGAAATGATGAGAGAATTACTAAAGATTATCATTTTTGGGTGAGCCGTTTCTGTAATTCAATGCATAATAAGTAGTATACTACTATAGTCTAAAAGGTATATTTCCAATTTAAGCAGAATAAAATAACTTGTCTTAAGACAAATGTTTTTGTGACTTGAACAGCACTGAATAAAAATACTGTATATCGGCGCACAAAGTTTACATACCCCTTGTAGAATCTTTAAGAGTTTTTTCAAATGAGCAAAAACAAAAATGTTTTTGCTCATTTGAAAAAAACAGAAAATTGAAGTACACTCCATTAGAAAATAATTATTATTTTAAAAACTCTTATTATGCCTTGTTAAGCATAAATGATCATTTGTAGCATTGTGTAATAGTTGAGCATGAGCTCCTCAATTGTCCCGAGCGGCAAAGCTGGATCAACCACTGCGGTTGAGCGATCAAATGAGAAGTGCTATGCACAAACATCACAAAAGGCCACAGTCATTGACCTTGAAGCAGGGCACATGATATTAAGAAGCAAGGGCTTGTAAACTTTATTAAAAGGATCATTTGTAAATTTAGATATAATCTGAATCATATGGTGGATGTGGCTCAGTTGGTAGAGCGGGTCGGCTGCCAATCGCAGGGTTGGAGGTTCGAATCCCGGCCCACATGACTCCACAAGCTGAAGTGTCCTTGGGCAAGACACTGAACCCCAAGTTGCTCCCAATGGCAGGCTAGCGCCTTGCATGGTAGCTCTGCCGCCATTGGTGTATGAGGGTGTGCGTGAATGGGTGATTGGGACACAGTGTAAAGCGCTTTGATAACCTCTAACGTTAAAAAAAGCTATATATATAAGTGCAGACCATTTACCAATTTGTGAAATGTATGTACATATCAAATAGCTATTATTAATGCATTACTAAAATAAATCTACTTTTATGCATCATTAAAAAAACATCTTGCAGATGCTGCAAATGATGTACATTTACAAGCAGAACTGTATATATTATTAAGATGAATTTACCTTGTAGGTTCTTCAATTTTTCCCACTTTTTGGAAGGGGTTACCACACCAAGCAACCCCAACTCTTTCAGAACCGTTCTGTAGTACACAAAATGATTTAAATATTACTATTTACATATATCAAATGAAACTGAACTCTACTAATTTCTGAGGAAAAGTAATCTACAAACTCACTCCCATACAAGCTGGGCTGCGTTCCTGCGCCCAGATAAGAGATACCCATTGGCCATCCTGCTCATTATGAGACGCGTTACATCTTCATCCATGCCTAAAACAATAGAAAATCTCCGGTAAATTATTTTCTGAAGCATATGCGAATAGAGTAGTTTCATTTGATAAATAATATATGTGAACTATCCAACAAATTATCATTTGCTGCAAAATCTCAACAGTAAAAATGACCCTGGCTAGTTTCGAGTCAAAAAATTGCATTTTAGCGCAGTTAGTGGCCAATTATAAATTAATACATCAATATGTATATTTTTACTTGGTTATATCTTGCTACAAGATTTATTTGTATTAATAAAATAGTTACTTACATTTGTAAAAGTTGCCGCCTCCGGTGTTTGCGTCCGTCATTTGCAATTTTATTTTGCACTCTGCTGCCTTCTCCGCATTGGATTATGGGAAATAGGGGTTGGAGAGTGTACATCGTATGTACCCTCAAAATCAGATTACATTGTGGGTAAGAGAGTGAACAAATGTAGGGAAATAATCACAAATGATCATATCTCCATTTTGTTGTCATTTTGATTAATTATACAGCCCTGAAGGATTGTGACATTAGTCTACTGATGCACTCTATAAAACTTAATGGCCAAATAAAAGGCTCATTAAAATCATCTCGATACTCACGCTATTGTTGAATTTTATATCTTCAGCAAAATCATTGCGACGATACCGTGGGTATTCGATGTATCGCCCAGCCCTAGTTAGTTGTATTGCCACTGTTTTAAAACAAAATCAACATACCGGCTCGTTCACTTTAATGGGCTCTCCTCTCTAATTTGGTTTAATGCTGTGGAATGCAGCTTTGAAACCAAGTCATTTGGACTTATTCTTCGAAACCTTCTGGCTGGAATTATGCAGTCATCTGGGAAAACCACCTATTAGCCTCCAGTAACACGAAATCTTTGTGTGTGATGTTGTGTGTGGGTGGAGCTGCCTGAGCTCTGCCACTGACACAGCGGATTATAGGTCATAAGCAGCGGGACTGGCTAAAATGTTGGTGACGTTCATTCTTATGTAAACTGTTGGCGGCTGTGGCTCAGTTGGTAGAGTGGGTCGGCCACTAATCGCAGGATTGGTGGTTCGAATCCTGGCCCACATGACTCCACATCCCGAAGTGGCATTAAAATTTGACCGTAATCACTTTTTTTCTAAATGATTTATTGAGGGGTTTGTGTTTGGTAGTTCAGGGAACTGACACAGGCTCTATATGATATCTAGGTGATACAGTCTCTATGTGTTGTTGTTGTTTATGTGATCTGTGTGACATCTCAAGGCAGCTAGCAGACGTTCGGATTAACCAGTTTGTCTGCTTTCTGATCTGGTCCCCAATTTGTCAAATACTATCACTGTTAAAACTATGAGCCAAATTAATACAGAGGAGATCGTCATCTTCCCTGGATGGATTGAGGCAGGTCAGGTCTACCCCATAAACTCTTCCAATTGTCCATTAATCCTATGCTATTCTCTCACTCAGACTTCCTGCCATTCAGTGACTCTAATCTTCTATAAACCTCATTACCACGATGAGCATATTACAGTGTCTGACATAATTTTTGCAAGTTCAAACGCCTCTTTAACATTATCTTTAGTGATCTTCGACTTGCGAAGCTGGACATTGTTAGTGCTGACATGAATAACAATTTTAGAAAATCTGTGTTTAACATTAGCCTGCACTTGTAAATTTAATCTGATATCAGATGCTCGAGCGCTAGAAATGCATTTAACAATGGTGGCTGGAGTCTCCATTTCCACATGGAGACTTTCTTAAAATAGAATCACCAGTTATTAAAGCTCTTTCAACATGATTCTCAGTGGGTGCATCACTGAGTGGAGAGAATCGATTGGAAACCCTAACAGGAAGGGGAGAGTAGTGTCGCTTTGCTAAGTGAGTATATCACTGTGACATCACCCAAATGCCCTGCTGCGGGGGCTCTAGAGCCAGAACTAAAGTGTGTGTTGCTGGCTATGCTACCCGCATCCAAAACCATATCTACTGGCTTCTTTTTCACACTGACTTCCAATAGCGTACGGATGCGTGTCTTGAACTCATTAACCTTCTCAGTTCTGACTAATTCCTTACATTTATCACATGTGAATCCCTCACTGCTAATGGAAGAAGCTATAGTAAACGTGGCGTAAACGTAGTATGAGTGCATGCCATGACTTTCCACAATTATACTCTCATATATAAGAGAAATACTATTTTTTTGGGTGAACTTTCTCTTTCATTTTTCAGAAACAAACAAACCGCTTTGTTAGAATATTCCTGCAGTCAGGAAGAAAAAACAAACACAAATTTATATTTATAGCGTTTCTAACAGATCTGTTCTTGTGTATAATCATATAATGTTTTTAAGTTTGATGAATGTCAGTCCATTATAATCATGTTTTTGTGTTCAGATGTTCATCATGAGAGAGCAGGTGGATGTGATTCATGCTGGAGAACAGCAGATGCTGCAGACACCAGTGAAGATTGAAGTGAAGCAGGAGGAGATAAAAGAGGAAAACACAACAGAGGAACAACCGACTGATGAAGATAATGATGAACCGCAGATGCTGCAGACACCAGTGAAGATTGAAGTGCAGCAGGTGGAGATAATAGAGGAAAACATAACAGAAGAACAACAGAGTGAAGTTGATGATGATTTTATTCCTGCAGGTATGTTTCTTCCTTTTAATGTTGTTACATTTTCATGACCACCATTATCATAACCGAAGTTTACATTCCCCCCAGCGCTAATGCTAAGGAAGCGCTCCGTGAACTGTATGGGGCTATGAGCGAACTGCAGAACGCTCACCCCGACGGACTGTTTATTGTTGCCGGAGATTTCAACCATGCGAATCTCAAGACCATGCTCCCTAAATTCCTTCAGTATTTGGACTTTGCAACGAGAGGGGCAAACGCGCTTGATCTTGTTTACACAAACATCCCAGGCGCGTACCGGGCGGAGCCCCGCCCCCACCTCGGCTACTCGGACCACATCCAAGACTCAGGCAGCCTTAAGAACAGCGAGGGCCAAACTGTCCCGGGCCATCAGAGAGGCAAAGCATGCACACGCCCAGAGAATCCACAGTAACTTCCAGGACAGCGGTGACACGCGGTGCATGTGGCAGGGCATCCAGGCCATCACCAACTACAGGACAACATCAGTTGCCTGTGACAAAGATAACTCCCTTCCAGATGCGCTGAACGACTTGTACGCTCGGTTTGAAGTGCAGAACGACGTGGTGGTGAGGAAGACCACCCCTCCTCCCAACGACCAGGTGCTCTGTCTTACCACGGCAGATGTGAGGAAAACTCTACGTAGAGTCAACCCACGGAAGCTGCTGGACCAGACAACATTCCTGGCAGAGTGCTCAGAGGATGTGCAGACCAGTTGGCAGATGTACTTGCGACATCTTCAGCATCTCTCAAAGCAGCGCCATCGTTCTAATGTGCTTCAAGGCAACCACCATCGTCCCTATGCCAAAGAAGTCTTCAGTGTCCTGCCTCAACGACTACCGTGCCATCGCACTCACACCAATCATCATGAAGTGCTTCGACAGGCTCGTCATGAGGCACATTAAGACCCAGCTGGCCCCTCAATAGACCCATTTCAGTTCGCGTATCGTCCAAACGTTCAACAGACGATGCCATCACCACCACCCTCCATCTGGCCCTCACCCACCTAGATAAAAAGGACTCATATGTTAGAATGCTGTTCATAGACTTCAGCTCAGCATTCAACACAATCATTCCCCAACACCTGATTGGAAAGCTGAACCAGCTGGGCCTGGACACCTCCCTCTGCAACTGGATCCTGGACTTCCTGACTGGGAGAGTCAGTCCGGATCGGGAACAGCATCTCCACCACCACCACACTGAGCACTGGGGCCCCCCAGGGCTGTGTGCGCAGTCCACTGCTGTTCACTCTGCTGACTCACGACTGTGCAGCAATGCACAGCTCAAATCCCATCATAAAGTTCGCCGATGACATGACCGTGGTGGGTCTCATCAGCAAGAACGACGAGTCAGCATACAGAGAGGAGGTGCAGCGGCTAACGGACTGGTGTAGAGCCAGCAACCTGTCTCTGAATGTGGACAAAATAAAAGAGATGGTTGTTGACATTAGGAGAGCACAGAGTGACCACTCTCCACTTAACATTGGCGGCTCTTCTGTAGAGATCATCAAGAGCACCAAATTCCTTGGTGTTCACCTGGTGGAGAACCTCACCTGGTCCCTCAACACCAGCTCTGTTACCAAGAAAGCCCAGCAGCGTCTCTACTTTCTTCGAAGGCTGAGGAAAGCACATCCCCCCCCCCCCATCCTCACTACATTCTATTGAGGGACTATTGAGAGCATCCTGAGCAGCTGCATCACTGCCTGATTTGGGACTTGCACCGTTTCGGACCGCAAAGCCCTGTAGAGGATAGTGAGGACAGCTGAGAAGATCATCGGGGTCTCTCTTCCCTCCATCAAAGACATTTACGAAAAACACTGCATCCGCAAAGGCACCAGCATTATGGACGACCCCACACACCCCTCACAAAACTCTTCACCCTCCTGCCGTCTGGCAAGAGGTAATAAAGCATTCGGGCCCTCAAGGCCAGACTGTGTAACAGCTTCTTCCCCCAAGCCATCAGACTCCTCAATACTCAGGGACTGGTTTGACACACACACACATGTCCTGAGTTGTACTTTAATTACTGTCACTTTATAACTGTCTGCTACCTCAATAACTGTTATGTCCATAGAACACTATGTCATAGTATGTTATGTTTACATTTGGCATTTTTAGAAACTGTCATCTTTTTGCACTACTGTACTGGTCAGCGCTGCACTGTCTCTCACTGTGCCTATTGCCCTGTTAATTTATTGTACCGTCCCATACTTTTTGCACATGTTTGAATGTGCACTTTATATAGGTATGTCATTTGGTTTGTGTTGTCTCATGTGGTTCTGGGTTTGTCCTATGTAATTTTATGTGGCACCATGGTCCTGGAGGAACGTTGTCTCGTTTCGCTGTGTACTGTACTAACTGTATGTGGCTGAACAACAATAAAAACCACTTGACCAACTCAAGCACTACATCATAATAATATTACACCAGTAACCAAACAATCATGTATAATATTGATTGTACAATCCTTTTTAATAATTTTTACATTGCAGAGCTGATGGAAGTGAAAGAGAAATATGAAGAGCTGAATGAAGTGGAGAGAAAGCATGATTTTATAACTGGAGGAAAATCTTTGAGTGGCTCAAACACTGAAAATAATTTCTCTCCAAAAAAGCCTCAAAGAGCAGCCAAGAAATCTTTCACTTGCTCTCGGTGTGGAAAGTGTTTCACAAGTAAAAGCAGTCTTAAAAAGCATCAAGTTTCAACATCACATTCATTCACTTTCCTGCGCGTTTGCCTGGATAGTGACGAAGAGTTCACAATATCCTCAGAAGAAGAGCTGGACTCTAAAGAGCGACTTGATCCAGCCGAGGATACAATTGTGGATGAGTAAGTCATTTAGTTTTACTTACATTAGTTGACATATGCTATTTTATATAAACATGAACATATTTTACTAATTGGACTATTTCCAGACTTCCCAGCCAGTATTCAGAGTATTGAAATATGTCCTAATAGGCAAGTTTTAGTTGCATGTAAATGTTGTTTCGGCTAAAGCAGGTATTTAAATTGTGTGCTGCATGATATAAATATGAGATGTAATATGATATAAAAATAATATGATTGTTTAGGTAATATTTGTACTAGTGTTTATGCTGCCTCATTGTCATCAACGAAGCTTCTGCTCACAAATATCTGTTGGGGTGTAAATGTGTCAAATTTGCAAATTCGAATGTGTATATGTGTCTGTATGGCTTTACAAATATTTAGATTTTTTTGCAATGCCTGGACAATATTTATTTTAGTGATTGATAATGCTAATAATATAGTTCTTTGTGTAATACACATACTCACAGTTGTTTGTTTGTTTTACAGCAATATGAATGATAGTGATCAGACACCTGTTGCAAAGAGGGCCAAGACGAGGAACAGGCAGTCCACTCGGTCATGGAAAACAGAGACTGATTTTGACATTGTTCCCCAGACTCTGAGATTTCTGCCTGCACGGGAACCTGGACCACAGCTGAGTCCTGCTGATGCACACACTCCCCAGAGTCTCTTCAAAATGTTTTTTTCTGAGAATGCAGTGTCAACTCTGTGCCACAACACCAATGCTCAGGCTGCCAGGGCAATTGCAAAGGGCTGCAAATATAAATGGATAGATGTCAGCGTCAGTGAGATGTACTGCTACATTGGCCTGCTGTTTTACATGGCCATGGTGAAGGTGAGCTCCATCAGAGACTACTGGCGGCAAGACCGTCTTTTCTCTATGCCTTTTCCTGCCACAATCATGTCAAGAGACAGATACCGCACCATTTCATGGAATGTGCACATGAGTCACCCAGATGCAGATAAAGAAAATGACAGAAAAAGGGGCACAGCTGAACATGACCGTCTTTTCAGGGTCAAACCTCTGATGGACACTATCCGTCATGCTTGTAAAGCCATCTATCATCCTAAACGAAACTTGTCTGTGGATGAAAGAGTGGTAGCATGTAAATCAAACACAATGACACCGTACATGAAAGCCAAGCCAACCAGGTGGGGCTTCAAGTTGTTTGTCCTTGCCGATTCATCAAATGGATACACTGTGGATTTTTCTGTGTACACAGGAAAAAACAACTTTCCCACAGGCCATGGAATATCATACGATGCTGTGACCTCTCTTTTGGACTGTAAAGTTTTAGGCTCTGGGTACCATGTGTACATGGACAATTTCTACACAAGTCCAAAGCTCCTGACAGACTTGTTTGCCATGAAGTTTGGTGCTTGTGGGACTTACAGAGACTCTAGAAAGGACTGCCCACGGGTTGCTACTAATTCACTCTCAAAAAAATCTGCCAGGGGAACCATCAGGTGGATACGGGATGGACCTCTTGTATTTGTGAAGTGGATGGACACACGAGAGGTATCTGTCTGTTCTACCATCCATTCTGCTTATACAGGCGAGACTGTGCAGAGGACGGTTAAATCACGAGATACAAAGAGAACTGAGACATTTCCATGTCCTGCACCTGTGACTGCCTACAACCAACACATGGGGGGCATTGACCTGTCTTATCGGCTGTTACAGACAGCTGTTGCACAACACAAAACAATGAAGTGGTACAGAAAGGTCTTTCTACACTTATTGGACATTGCTTCCACAAACGCTTTCATTATGCACAAAGAGCTAGGTGGTAACATGACCAACAAAGAGTTCATGGAACAGCTTATTGCAGAGCTCTGTGGTGTGTCACAGAAAAGAGCACCAAAACATACCAGTACTGATCATGTACCAGTTCCAGGAGCTAATCTGACATCACATGTAAAGAACATTGCCAGTGTTGGTCGCCGGATGTGCAAGTTTTGCAAAGTACAGAACAGTAAAAGGAAGGTCACACCTTGGAAATGTCAGGCATGTGATGTTTACTTGTGTCTTCAGTTGAGTAGGAACTGTTTTCAAAAATGGCACAAAGGCATGTAGCTGTATTCTCAAATCTGTGTGCTGTGAACTGTTCACTTCAAAGATTTCAATGCTTCTATGCAATACTATGTTAGCGAGTATCTTGCTGATCTAAAACTTTTAAACAGTAGTGTATTTTAGAATAACAATAAAATCATCAAAACTATGGAATAGTAGAAATGGAAATATGGGAATTATGTTGTGACTAAAAAAAAAATAAAAACTGTTGTATTTTAGCATCTTCAAAGTTGCCACTGTAAGGATGGCTCTGGGATGGCTGTGCAACTGCAAGAACCAAGTCATAAAAGCTCTCACACAGAAGAATATCTCCACATAAACAAACACAACCTTCCCAGCTTGAACCATAAAATGCAAATCTCTTCCCTCCCAAAATCCCCTTTGTCTGTTTTCTGTGGTTTGAGTACTTAGGGCGACGTGACGAATGAGAAATCTGTAATTTGGATCTCCCACATGGTTTACTGTGTTTTCTATCATATAATGGTAATTGCCATTTGAATTAAAATGTCTCTCTGCAGCCAGATTGGTCCACACACAATACAGTTACAATTAGAATTTTCTTATATTTGGTAAATTAATGGAATGCAACTCTAATTCTATTATTCATTGATGATTTTGATTTATTATTTTAATTGGATTGTTTGAATATATTACTAATACCTACTAAAATAAATTGTTACTTTTTAATTCAACCTGAAGGACTGTTTTTTATTTTTGTATATTTCTTAACTACAAATCTATGGTCAGAGTTGGCTTAACAATGCTACCTCAGAAGAACCCCATTAGTTAAGTAAAAGGCTAAACGGCGAACCGAGAACCTATATAAGGACTTAGCCAAGTAGAATTAAACGGGAAAACTAAGAGTAGGACCGAGAATCTGTGAAACAGAACTTAAGTGACTGGTGCTAAATGGTGAGTTGAGAATCTAGAATAGGACTTGGCCAAACAAGACTAAACGGGTCAATCCGAGAACCTATAGGGACTTTGTCTAAAATGTACTAATATCTGAAACTGATGAGTTTGTAGTTAAAGGACCTGCATCCATCACAGGACCCAAATAACATTGCAAAAACAAATACAGATGAGGGAATTACTAAAAATAAGAAGGTGCAAAACTTAAATTCAAAGCATAGACACATCAACAAGGTTTTTTCATAAATGGAGTCAGATGAAATAAAGAAACATTAAAAGTATTATTTAATGAGCATGATAAGACAGAACACGCAGGAGACCTTCAGCCACACTAGTGGATTCCCCCTTTACTCCACACTTTGCCTAGATTTCGCAGAAATGTATTCTTGCCATTTTTTTTCAACCAACTTCTTGAGGTATCACCCTGATTTTTAACAGTATTGAGTTCCCAGAAGGAGTTCCCATCTATATGCTGGCCACTTGGTGACCGCTTTTCTTAATTATTTGGTCCAATTATTTTTTTAAATACAATTTTTCTTTTGTAATTAAATTAATATGTTGGCACAAGTATATTTTTGTCTACAAAACTAATTTCAAAATATTTAAGCTTACGTCTTTAGATCAAAAGTTTTTTAAGGTCATGAGAAATGTTTCAGGCATGGTGGGTGTGGGTGTGCATTGTGGGAGAGACAAGGGGGAAAGAGAACAGCTGGAGTTTTTGGGGCATAATGTCTCAGGTGGACTATTTGTTAAGCTGGGTTTTTTTGCATGTGCTAGCCTTACACATCAATGTTAGGGATCATCTGACTACAGAGAACCCAGATTCCTTTGTCATCTCTCCTTAAATACAAAGTGATTCTATTGTTATTTGAGATGTTATCAAGATTTTGGTTTACATTTTAGGGGTTTGAAGGTCAACCTTTGAAACTTGTGATTCAGTAGGTCTTTTGATGTTTACAAAGAATGCAGCTAATCTGCATACAGCATATTGTCTCTGTTAGAGACCTGGGAGCGGTTAAGCCCCTGATATAATACAGTATTTTATGAAGTTCTTAAAATCTTACTTGTGATTTGATTTTGCTTTGAAACACTCCTGTAATGCAAATTTTAAAATCAAAGGGAGTAAATTTTTACTGTCGCCAATGGCGACCTTGACAGAAATTACAATCGCAAATAAATTTATTTGGTCATAAATGCGACCATTTTTAGTCGCAGTTTGGAGCCCTGCACAAGGATGATGATTTATCGACTTTATAGACATTACATTTTTTATCGTCTGTTAATGCTGAACTTCTGTAAAGCTGCTTTGAAACGATGTGTGTTGTGAAAGGCGCTATACAAATAAAATTGACTTGACTCCTTATCCTGACACACACCAAAAGCAATAACAACATACCCGTTCGCACATACAGTTTTTTTAATTCCCAAAGTTAGTGTCATATCTCTTAAGAAATGTGTTTTACTGAAACACCTCCCACGGTCTCTCATGGTCTGAGAGTCCTTCAGGTGCCTTTTGGCAAACTCCAGGCGGGCTGTCATGTGCCTTTTACTGAGGAGTGTCTTCCGTCTGGCCACTCTACCATACAGGCCTGATTGGTGGAGTGCTGCAGAGATGGTTGTTCTTCTGGAAGGTTCTCCTCTCTCCGCAGAGAAACGCTGGAGCTTTGTCAGTGTGACTATTGGGTTCTTGGTCACCTCCCTGACTAAGGCCCTTCTCCCCCGATCGTTCAGTTTGGACAGGCCGCCAGCTCTAGGAAGAGTCCTGGTGGTTCCAAACTTCATCCATTTATGGCTGATGGAGGCCACTGTGCTCATTGAGACCTTCAATGCTGCAGAAATGTTTCTGTTCCCTTCCCCAGATCTGTGCCTCGATACAATCCTGTCTCGGAGGTCTACAGACAATTCTTGGACTTCATGGCTTGGTTTGTGCTCTGACATGCACTGTTAACTGTGGGACCTTATATAGACAGGTGTGTACCTTTCCAAATCATGTCCAATGAACTGAATTTACCACAGGTGGACTCCAATCAAGTTGTAGAAACATCTCAAGGATGATCAGTGGAAACAGGATGCACCTGAGCTCAATTCTGAGTGACATGGCAAAGGCTGTGAATACTTATGTGCATGTGATTTTTGTTTTGTTTTTTATTTTTAATAAATTTGCAAAGATTTCTTTGCAACTTCTTTCATGGTTCGAGCTGAATGTGTTTAAATATTATTTTATACATTTTGTATTATTTGATATATTCTGTAGTATTTTACAGGCTGCAGAGTTGCATTCACAATAAACTGCTCTGTGGAAATAAAGTGAACTGAACTCAAAGCACCTCCTGAACTGAGATGTCTGAGGTAATTTGCAGGACTTATAAAAAATAAAAATCGTAAGGCAGAAACAAAGTGTGAGATCCTTAGACTGCCGATACTGCACACTTCCATGTATATATATATATGTCCATATATGGCTTTTCTGTCATCTGCACATAATAATATAAAGTGTGTTTCTTCAAACGAGTGTCTGTGTCTATGGGCAAATTATTTGTAATATTAATTTGATAATAATAATCGTCTAATAATAATAATTTAATAGATTAATGGGAAAATGAGACAAATCTCGTCATGACATGGTCAAAGGCATCAACTATTGGCGATCATTCTGACCATCATTGATCCCGAGATCATCGTCTGTTTGCTCAACCCGAATGTGCATTTCTCACTATAAATTCACAAAATGTTCAGACAGTCTCTTGCTGTTTTTTCCGACACATTCAGATTCATTACCGCTTTTGCCAGTGTCGCTGCGGCTCGCTTTGTGCTTGCGCTTGTATAATGTATATTTTAAAGGCTCATTATTACGGTTTAGTATTTCTCTGTAATGTAGAACAGTGTTAGCAATATTACTGATACCATTCTTTCTCAGCCCTGGAACTCAAACAATTTTCTGTTACTAGTGTTTTTCCTTGATGCCTAAACACAGTCAATCACCAGCACTTTTAGATTTCACTTTCGACTCATCAGTCCACTGAACATTCTCCCAAAATGTTTGAGGATCATCATGGTGTGTTTTGGCAAAATTCAAATGAGCCTTAATGTTCTTTTGGGTTAGTAGTGATTTTCGCCTTGCCACCCTTTTATGGATGGCATTTTTGTCCAGTGTCTTTCTGATAATAGGTTAATGAACAGTGACCATAATTGATGTGAGAGAGATCTGCAGTTCCTTAGATGTTGTCCTTGGCTTTTTTGTGACTTCCTGTTTGAGTCGTCGCTGTGCTCATGGAGGAATTTTGAAAGGTCGGCCACTTCTGGGAAGGTTCACTACTGTGCCAAGTTTTCTCATTTGGAGCTAATGGCTCTTACTGTGGTTGTTTTGGTGTCTCAGAGACTTTGAAAATAGTTTTGTAACCCTTCCCAGACTGATGTATTTCAATCACCTTTTTCCTCATCGTTTCTGGAATTTCTTTTGACCTTGGCATAGCAAGGTTCCTGCGGATCCTTAAAAAAACGTAAAATGTCTTGAATTCAATTTTCCAAAATTTAAGGTTATAACAAGTCTTAAATATCTTTAATGATTCAACAAACATTCCTTCAAGATCAATCTAGTTCTGTAGGCTGCACAATCATGGGGAGGACTGCTGACTTGACAGCTGTCCAAAAGACGACCATTGACATCTTGCACAAGGAGGGCAAGACACAAAAGGTCATTGCTAAAGAGGCTGGCTGTTCACAGAGCTCTGTGTCCAAGCACATTAATAGAGAGGTGAAGGGAAGAAAAAGATGTGGTAGAAAAAAAGTGTACAAGCAATAGGGATAAACGCACCCTGGAGAGGATTATGAAACAAAACCCATTCAAAAATGTGGGGGAGATTCACAAAGAGTGGACTGCAGCTGGAGTCAGTGCTTCAAGAACCACCACGCACAGACGTATGCAAGACATGGGTTTCAGCTGTCGCATTCCTTGTGTCAAGCCACTCTTGAACAAGACACAGCGTCAGAAGCGTCTCGCCTGGGCTAAAGACAAAAAGGACTGGACTGCTGCTGAGTGGGCCAAAGTTATGTTCTCTGATGAAAGTAAATTTAGCATTTCCTTTGAAAATCAAGGTCCCAGAGTCTGGAGGAAGAGAGGAGAGGCACAGAATCCACGTTGCTTGAAGTCCAGTGTAAAGTTTCCACAGTCAGTGATGGTTTGGGGTGCCATGTCATCTGCTGGTGTTGGTCCACTGTGTTTTCTGAGGTCCAAGGTCAACGCAGCCATCTACCAGGAAGTTTTAGATCACTTCATGCTTCCTGCTGCTGACCAATTTTATGGAGATGCAGATTTCATTTTCCAACAGGACTTGGCACCTGCACAGTGCCAAAGCTACCAGTACCTGGTTTAAGGACCATGGTATCCCTGTTCTTAATTGGCCAGCAAACTCGCCTGACCTTAACCCTATAGAAAATCTATGGGGTATTGTGAAGAGGAAGATGCCATACGCCAGACCCAACAATGCAGAAGAGCTGAAGGCCACTATCAGAGCAACCTGGGCTCTCATAACACCTGAGCAGTGCCACAGACTGATCGACTCCATGCCACGCCGCATTGCTGCAGTAATTCAGGCAAAAGGAGCCCCAACTAAGTATTGAGTGCTGTACATGCTCATACTTTTTATGTTCATACTTTTCAGTTGGCCAACATTTCTAAAAATCCTTTTTTTGTATTGGTCTTAAGAATATTCTAATTTTATAACTGAATTTGGGATTTTCATTAATTGTCAGTTTTAATCATCACAATTAAATGAAATAAACATTTTGAAATATATCAGTCTGTGTGTAATGAATGAATATAATATCCAAGTTTCACTTTTTGAATGGAATTACTGAAATAAATCAACTTTTTGATGATATTCTAATTATATGACCAGCACCTGTATATCTGATCTGTCTGCTCTTTTCACTCTGTTTGTTTTACACAGTTTTTCTAGATGCAGTCTGAATTTCAGATTCTTCATGGGTCCCATGTCAGCATAGTTATTTCTTGCACTTGTCTTACATATTCCTTTCTAATTCATTGGTATTGTAGGCCACAATTGTTTTCCACCTTCTCTCTTTCAGCTGGTCATCCCGACCCAACTTGCTTCAATGATGACAACAGCAGGACTATTTCATTTTATATGCATAAAGCACACTGTAATCACCTCATATGGTTACATGTTTTATATTAACTAACAATCATTACTTTCTGCATTCATTTGATTAGTATATTAAATGATTTCCCTTATTACAGTCATTGGCTACACACATTCCTGTAAGATAGGAAAAGTGTGCACACCCACATACATTTCTTGCATCTCGTTTGTAGCACTAAATAACACGTGTCCTCTGCCTCCTCCAGACAGGTGCCAGGCAGAGCCTGACTTTGTTACAATTAAAAACATTAGATCATCCCTTTAGTATAAATACACACATTTCTTCAGAGTCATACACAGAAAGGCTATAATTCTCCTCAGAGGAGGGAAAACACCACAGGTGTTCCTTATCTTAAAACTCCCTACTCATTCACTTATCACATATTTAATTTCCTCCTGTTTCCCAAGGTCTCTCACTGTCTGTATCACATTAATGAATATCAATAATTTTCCCTTGACACAGAGAGGCCTTACATGGAGAGGAACTGCAAGCTAAGCTGTTTTCCATAGTTTCAGACTGCATCAGAATAAATCAGAGTATTAAATTAATAAAAGAATGATCAAATATGTAACATATCTTCATTTTCCTTCCAGTTTGGTCTTTCTGTTGCATTGAACCATTCACATTGATCAGTGTCATCTGTTTAGTTTTAGCTTTGATAAATAATTATTTGATCAATGGTAACACACAATAGTATATTATTCCCCTCACAAGAATTGCTGTTTTAATGATTATACCAATTTTAGCCAACCCTGCACCTATTTCTTAAACAATTCAATTTATATTGTTACAAGCAAACAAGACAAGCAATCTTAATCTTTAGTAACCAACATGTTTCTTTTCCATTCTTCATTACTTTTATATAACAACACTTATCTTAAATACAACCTTTTTTAAAAATCCAATTACTTATTTGACTTTAGTTTAACGCAATACACTCGACTCAAAGCTTTATTGTTTGTCCAGATAATGTGATTTCCCAAATGGAATTCAGTCACTTTAAAGTGATCACTTTTGCTCTTGGCACAGTTGCAGACCAGAGGGCCCCCGGCCCTCAGCACAATGCCAACATGCAGTTTTCTTTTCTGTTCTATACCCGTTTCATTTGTTTTCTCAATTTTAATATCAGTTGTGAGAAAAATCTCGCTATTTAGGGTTCCTTCCTCAGATAATATGGCTGGTGTCCCCAGATTCACCTATTTGAGTGACCTGTGTATTCCCTCCCCGTCAAACAGTAGTTTCCAATCGTGTGTTTGTTTCAATTTAAATCTCTTTAAGCAGCAAAGCTTCTACTCACAAGTGAGGGGACAGTCATAAATTGGGATTATTTACCTCAACCACACTCTTCTGTTAGAATCTTTTTTTATACAATTCCTCCCACATTTCCCTTCACTACTTGTGGCCAATTGTATGGAGTTCACCCGAGCAACTGACTCAATCTGTCACAACCCTTGAGTTTGTTTACACCGTTAGGTTACCGCTCTCGGGATTTATTGTGACAGAGACACCCCAAGTTTACATTTATGCATTTGGCAGACGCTTTTATCCAAAGCGACTTACAGAGCCCTTATTACAGGGACAATCCCCCCGGAGCAACCTGGAGTTAAGTGCCTTGCTCAAGGGCACAATGGTGGTGGCCGTGGGGTTCGAACCAGCGATCTTCTGATTAGCAGTCCTGTGCTCTAGCCACGTTCAAGGAGACTGGAACTCAGTGTCCCGGGACTAAGTGGCACTCATCAGACACTCCACCAGTAATCCGGTCCTGGCTCCACTGTTCCAAACAGGCCTCCAAGGTCTTTGTCTCCGTGAACCACTCTGCTCTTTAAAGCAGGCCTCCCAGAGTTCTTCTAGTTACACTATTAATTTATTCCAGTAAAACCGGGCCTTCTAAAACATATCACACAACATTTTGCATTCATATAAATAGGTTCTAACCATTCTGCCCCTTAGAGCAGGCCTCCCAGAGGTCTTATTACCCTATTAATTTATTAAAACTGGGCCTCCCAGAGGTCTCCAAAAACACATCACACAACACATAGCATTCATACAAATAATTTCATGTACTTATTCTTTCATATGTAACAATTTGCATATAACGTAAAGATCATTAGTTTACTGTATTCTTGATAATTTTTTAAAATGTAGTTACTTACAGGGGCGGCATTGGTTGACACCCACACCTAATTAAAATCTAAACTATGCAGATTTTGATTTAACAGGCTCTGCATACCTTTTTAAATGGGCCCACGTATGGGTATCGATCAGCCACCGCCTCCTGATGTCGCTCCGCAAATATGTGAGGTTTAATGTAACTATCTGATGGCAAAGTTGTTGTGGAGGCTCGTGGGCGTACATGGACCTCTTGAGTTTAGAGGGATTGGCCCCGTTTTGTTTTGTATGGGGTTTGATTGTTTCACTAATTTTGTTTCTGACACACAATCTATTTTTTCTAATACATCAAAATGTCAAGTGGGTTATCCTTCTCCACGTGGAATGTGAATGGTTTGGGCAACCCATTAAAAGAAGAAAGGTTATTACTTTTCTTAAAATTAAGAAATATAATATACAAATAACAAAGAAACAGGAAGCTGAAAAATTTGGAACGATATAGGGTGGGCATGTTTTCTTTAGTGCTGGCTCAAGTAAGAGCAGGGGAGTCATTACCCTGATAAATAAACATCTACAATTCAAATGTCTCAAACAGATTAAAGATAAAATAGGGAGAATCATTATTGTTTTAGCATAAATTCAGGGGCAAAGGCTGACTTTGCCTAATATTTGTGCACCTCATGCTGATGATCAGGGCTTTTTATAGATCTTGAAGGGATTATTACATGCTGCTAGCACCTCTTATGAAATAATATTGGGAGTCCCAAATATTATTCAGTCCTTGATCATAGTGAAGCAAAAGTGTGTAAGCCTCCTAGAGCAACAATGACGCTTCACAGGATGTGTAAATATCTTGGTCTTACAGATATATGGAGACATTTGAACCACTCAAACAGAACTGGACAAAGATCCAAGCGAGTGTAAAAGTTACCGTCCAATTTCCCTGATCCAGCTAGATGTAAAAAATTCTGGCTAATAGATTAAGTAAAGTTATGACATCACTAAAACATATTGATCAGTTGGGGCCATAGCTCTTCTGATAACATTAGGCGTCTCATCAATATAATATAATGTGGTCAGTGGTTATGGTCAGTATAATGTGATTATTTTACTCTGGATAGGGTTGCCCTCTTTCCCCATTATTGTTTCGTCTTGCCCTGGAACCATTAGTAGCAGCGATAAGAAAGGAGGATGATTTTCCAGCGGTGATTGCAGGAGATATGGCACATAAGATTCTACTTTATGCAGATTATATTTTATTATTATTCTCCGACCCCACTAGATCTATTCCTTGCCTCCACAGAATTATTAATTCCTTATCCAAGTTCTCAGTATACAAAGTCAATTGGTCTAATTTAAAACTTTGGCCTTGACAGCATACTGCCCAGTAATGGCTTTTCAGCCAGGCGCCTTCCAGTGGCCCAAATTTGTCTGATTTAGTTTGTTAACTTTGACCCTTTAATAAAAAAGGTTTTCAAGCAATGTGCACAGGTGGGCTTCATTACATTTATTGATGATTGAGAAGGTTAATGTTATTAAAATGAATTGTATTCCAAAATGGACTTACCTGTTACAATCTCTCCCTGTAGATGTCCCCCTCTCTTATTTCAAGCAATTTGATAGCATAACAGAGTCCTTCATTTGGAATGGTAAGCGTCCCATGTTAAATTTCAATAAATTACATAGGCCTACCCAAGATTTTGTTTTATTATTATGCATTCGGTCTGACATTTGGCTCAATGGACGCTTCCACCTGAGAGTGGTTTTGTATTGAAAAGGAAGTTCTTGCCCCTATCTCACCTCTGCAAAGCCTTTCGGTCAAACTAACCGGAGAAGTTAAGTCACACCCCGTTATTTTGTTTTTACATTCGACATGGACAAAAGTGTCCAGAGTGTTAAATTAGGATATTTATTTAAACATAGCCTCAAGCATATGGCTGAACCCTAAACTTTATTAATAAGTCTCCTTTCTGATGGTCAGATTGGATTGTGAGGGGGTTAATACACTCTGTGACCTATTTGAGGGAGTATTTAGACCTTTTGAAAATTTGGTTCAACATTTTGACATTCCCAGATCTCCATTTAATAAATATTTACAGCTGTGCCACCTACTCTGCACTGTTTTTGGGAGTGGCATGCAGCCCCCTGGTGTGGCAGATACTCTGGGAGTGGTGATTGCTGCTTTTGGGAAGGGTCATGGGGCATCAGTGTATTACTCCCTGCTAATCCAGAGTCTGGGGGATGGAACTCTGAATTCTCTCAAAGCAGAGACTGCAGTGGGCACAGGCTCATCAAAACTGGACAGTTAAAGACAGGAAAAACACAGTCTGGACTGATGAATCTCCATTTATTCTGATATAACAAATGGTAGTCCCATTGAAAAATCCATATCGATCGACCACTAACTGTGACTTGTTGGGCAGTTTTTTTTTGCATATCTATAGAGTACTTGGTGACATGAAGAGCAGTGGTATGGTGTCTCTCCAGTATGAATTCTCTCGTGTGTTTTCAGGTTTCCTGACCGAGAGAAACTCTTTTCACAGTGTGAGCACTTGTATGGTTTCTCTCCAGTATGAATTCTCTCGTGTGTTTTCAGGTTTCCTGACTGAGTGAAACTCTTTCCACAGTGTGAGCACTTGTATGATTTCTCTCCATTATGAATTCTTTGATGCTGATTCAAGCTGCCGGCTGTAATAAAGAACTTCCCACATTTAAAGCACATATGAGCCGCCACACCGGTATGAATTTTCTGGTGCTGTTTCAAATAGGACAGGCATGCAAAACTCTTTCCACAAAATGAACACTTGTAAGGCTTCTCATTTGTGTGAGACTTCAGATGTTGTTTTAGGGACTGTGCCAAAACAAATGTTTTACCACACTTATCACATTCAAATGACTTTTCTCCAGAGTGATAAAAGAGATGACTCCTGAGATTGGTTGGATCTGCAAAACTCTTTCCACACTGATGGCATGTGTAAGGTTTCTCTCCAGTATGAATTCTCATGTGAGTATTAAGATGGCTTTTACGTTTGAAACTCTTTCCACACTGATGGCACGTGTAAGGTCTCTCTCCAGTATGAATTCTCATGTGTTTATTAAGATGGCTTTTGCACGTGAAACTCTTCCCACACTGAGAGCATGTGTAAGGTCTCTCTACAGTATGAATTCTCATGTGTTTATTAAGATGGCTTTTGCACATGAAACTCTTTCCACACTGATGGCATGTGTAAGGTTTCTCTCCAGTATGAATTCTCATGTGAGTATTAAGATGGCTTTTAAGTGTGAAACTCTTTCCACACTGATGGCATGTGTAAGGTCTCTCTCCAGTATGAACTCTCATGTGTCTATCAAGATGGCTTTTACGTGTGAAATTCTTTCCACACTGATGGCAGGTGAAAAATTTCTTGGCTGCTTTTCTTTGAGGATTTTGAATGTTTGAGCCACTGGAAGATTTTTCTCCATTTATAAAACTAAGCTGTTCATCCTCCATTTCATTCAGCTCTTCACACTCCTCTCTCACTTCCATCAGCTCTACAATGAATACAATAAATGGAAAAAATAAATACATTCAAAATTATTGTACAATCAATATTACACATGATTGATTTGTTACTGGTGTAATATTATCATGATGTAGTGCTTGAGTTGGTGCAATATTGTTTATTGTCTGTTGTTTTGCTTTGTTCTTGTTGTTTTTATCTCTCATATTAATAATTTTTAAATTATATATATATATATATATATATATATATAAAGATGGGTTGTGTTGCTGCTGTAACATCTGAATTTCCCCCTAGGGGGATCAATAAAGTAATCAATCAATCAATCAACTTCTGACACACTGGAATTGTGATAGTCAATTAAAAGTGAAACAATCAGTCTGTAAAAACTGTTGGAAAAATGACTTGTAATGTACAGATTGTGCTGTTTCAGAAGGCAATCAGTACTTTAATTCAAGTGGCATTCATCTGATCACAAAGTATGGTCAGTACATTACTGGTGTAAAAAACAGCACCATCACTATTTGAAAAAAGTCATTTTTGATCAAATTAAATTACACCGCAGCCATCACTTCAACACCTTATCCTTGAGTAGTCATGCTAATTTGGTACTAGAAAATCACTTGCCATTATATCAAACACAGCTGAAAGCTGTTTGGTTCATTAAATGAAGCTTAACATTATCTTTGTGTTTGTTTTTGAGTTGCCACAGTATGCAATAAACTGGCATGTCTTAAGGTAAGCAGTGCTGATTTAGGACCATATAGCATGACTGCGAGTGTGATATTGCTTATATACAACAGTTCAATGAACAAGTAAATTTAATAGAATTAGGAAAAACTGAGTACGGTCATAAAAAAAAAACGCATTTGTGCATTGAACTACTTTCTTACGTGACGGATCAGAATCTGCCGTTGATGGTTCAAAACAAATGATGCGTCTAATTAATTAAAAAAATTTCACTTCAGAAATAGTATCACATTGCCGGTGCACAAGAGTCCATCACTATAGAAACTGCAATGTCCTTCGCCACTTTAAACAGCATGCATTGTGTAATTAATCAGTCTGTTGTGTCTCTCAGCTGTGATGAGCCGTAATGCTGAAGTTGTTCGTTTAAAGCAGTTTAAAGATATTTCCTAGCTTTAGTAGTGTAGTAGTAATACAAGCGATCAAGAAGAGCTGTTATATGTGGATTCACTTCATGTCACAAAACTGGCTCATATGACACACAAAAATGATCTTTTGCCACCACTAACATACGTAATGTTAAAAAAAGAAGACATACAGTAGCTCTTAACACATCGGCACAAACACAAGCGGAGTGATACACACAGTGAAGCGTCCGAGTGCTGATGGTCGAAGATTTGAGGATCGGAACTAACTGTTCAATATATATCATCATATCGCCAAACCCTAGTCACAGAACGAAAGTCATACATATTTAGAATAACATGAGGGTCAGTACATGCACCTTTTTAAAAGACAACTGAGCACTAAAACTAAAATAAAAACAGCACGGAACTTTTAGTTTGACATGTGAGTGATAAAAATGTCTCAAACTCAGACATAAAGAGGCTTGTCATAAAAATGTAACAACATTAAAGGAAGAAACATACCTGTAGGAATAAAATCATCATCATCTTCATCACTCTGTTGTTTTTCTGTTGTGGTTTCATCATCATCTTCATCAGTCTGTTGTTCTTCTATTGTGATTTCTTCTTTTATCTCCTCCTGCTTCACTTCAATCTTCACTGGTGTCTGCAGCATCTGCTGTTCATCATCATCTTCATCACTCTGTTGTTCCTCTGTTGTGGTTACTTGTCTCATCTTCATCAGGTTCCTGCAGTCCAGCAGCTTCACTGAACACATCTTCACCGGTGTCTGCAGCATCTGCGGTTCATCATCATCTTCATCACTCTTTTGTTTCTCTGTTGTGATTTCTTCTCTCATCTTCATCAAGTTCCTGCAGTCCAGCAGCTTCACTGAACACATCTTCACTTGTGTCTTCAGAATCTGCTGTTCTTCATCATCATCATCATCATCACTGTGTTGTTCCTCTGATGTGTTTTCATCATCATCGTCATCACTCTGTTGTTCCTCTGCTGTGGTTTCTCCTCTCATCTTCATCAGGTTCCTGCAGTCCAGCAGCTTCACTGAACACATCTTTACTGGTGTCTGCAATATCTGCTGTTCATCATCATCTTCATCACTCTGTTGTTGCTCAGTGGTGTTTTCATCATCATCTTCATCACTCTGTTGTTCCTCTGTTGTTGTTTCTTCTCTCATCTTCATCAGGTTCCTGCAGTCCAGCAGCTGTACTGAACACATCTTCACTTGTGACTGCAGCATCTGGTGTTCTCCAGCATGAATCACATCCACCTGCTCTCTCATGATGAACATCTGAACACAAAAACATCATCATTATAATGGACTGACATTCATCAAACTCTAAAACATTATTATACGATTATACACAAGAACAGATCTGTTAGAAACGCTATAAATATAAATGTGTGTTTGTTTTTTTCTTCCTGACTGCAGGAATATTATAACAGGTTATATATAAATGGGAGAGAAATACTAGTTTTTTTGGTGAACTTACCCTTTAATTTTAAAGGCCATTTTGTCAACTTTAAACTGGTGAACATTGACATGAATGAGTCACATTACATAAACTGGCCTTTTACATTCAGTATGAGCTGTGAACAAATCATTGAACATCCACAAGATTAAATAAATGCTTCTATAGTTTAAAGGAGTATCTTCAGTTTTCAGTTTCTTTTTTTTAGAACCTTATAAAAATCTCGTCAAAACACACTGAATACTATTACTTCAACCGATGAAATCATTTAATAGTATTTAATTATTATTTAAAATGAATAGTCTGAGCCGCTTCACCACAGAGTTCAGCCGAATACCACTGATATCTGGGAATATTGCTACTCTACATACAACTGTACTGAATAAAAAAACAATGTGGTATTTTGCTATTATGAAGCTTGAGTCTGGAGTAGCAGGAATCAGTACAAGTGTTACAACATGTGTACGGTAACCGGTGTACTGTTCATGACTTACTGCAATTGTTTGTTGTTATGGTTGTACCTGAACGACGAGGGTTTGAGAAAGATGTGTATCACTCATGCAGTTGTTTGTTGTTATGGTTGCTTTGAGAACAATGTAATAATCTGTGTAACACAGAGGAGAAAATGTGTGCGCACGATAAAATGTGCACAGTTTAATCGAGATGGAAATAGAAAGCAAAGGCACGTGTAAAAATGCACACAGATGAATCGCAATAAGAGAATAATGTGGAAATTTAAACCATGATGCGTGCTGAAGAGATGAAAGATTAAAAGCAGGAAACAGATAAGCAATTAGCACTTCTATTGTTTCTCTCAAGTACTGTATGAATTATCTCTAATATAACTAATTATCATTAGTTTTTTGGCTAAGTGAAACTCTTTCCACAGTATGAGCATGTCTAAGGTTTCTATCCAGTATTAATTATATTGTGTGTTTTCAGGTTTTTTGACTAAATGAAACTCTGACCAACTGAATGAGCACTTTGTATGGTTTCTCCACAGTATGAATTTGTGTTTTCAGGGTTTTTGAAACTTCCTCTTCAATATGTCAGAACTCACTTAGAAAAACGTGAAATTTAAGATGACATTTATTTGATGAATATAAAACAGAAACATAATGTCTCTCTTTGGTGAAAGCCCCATCTGGCACTCCGAAGAAGTTTTACTCTGAACCGTTGAATCCAGCCGGAGATAGGAGGCAGGGGTGAGGAGCCTACCCCCATGAAGGACGGGACTCAACAGGTGACGGTGGAGTGGTGGACATGCATCCTCAGACTGCATGTCCTTTTTCATGGATAGGCACCCTCCGAAGGTCTCGAATCTACTTTATAGGAACATGGTTCGCAGAAAAATGTCCAGACTAATTCTTCTCTCTCACACCCTCCATCCGCATCTTCGAAATTTACCCCATCGTCTTTGCCAACGTATTATGTGGTCCCCTCTGGGCACGCAAATGTGTCGTTATTTTGCAACAATAACGAAGTACTCATCTAAAAGGCGGTCCTCCTTCAGGATCATTATGCCCCTACTAAGACGTTTGATACGGCAGAGCATCAACTGTATTTCATTTTCTCAGCAGAGCAAATTCCCGGGTTTTTTGATTAAATCGCTGACTGTCTCTTCCAGGAATTTCATCTATGTCCCTACGTCAGCTTACTTCCTGTCCCCTGCATGCATCTCTCAGACCTTCTGCCATACTAAGTCCTTCACTCCTCCCACTTTTAGATTATGCTAAAACTCATGCAGAAAGAACTCGCCCAGTCCACACTAATTTTTACCTTTTTCTCAAACACTCCAAAATAGATCAAATGGGGTGCAGTCGAAGCATAATAATATCTACAATCTCCAGCTCCTCCTGCCAGTATACCTTCATGGTTATATATCTCCAAACTTGTTTGCATTTTGCATCTGACCCCTCAAACATTACGGTCTCCTCCCCTAGTCTCTCGGGGCACTTATTCAGCATGGGTGTGGCCACAACCGCTGCTCATCAAGAACTATAAGAATCCACAATCAAGATGCTTGACTGTTGGCCTTCCTCATCATACCAGAAATATATTCAATCCAACCCTCAAATCATCACACACATTCAACTCTCAATCAGCCATAAGTTTCATGCCTCTCTGGTGGTGTCCTGGGCCACTCACTACTTTGTCCACACACTCTATTTCACATTATCAAACTCAAGCATATCTTTCCTCCAGCAAGGATATTTTATAATTATATCCTCCCACCTCACCAGGGCTTCCACAATCCCAAGCATGATTTTCATTCACATAAGTATTGCACAGCCTAGCTAGCACTATCGAAGGGCTCATAAGCAAACGCTGTTAAGATATTCCACATACAACATCATCATCAACGCAATCCACATCGTTTATAAATCGCCCTTGTAAAAGGAGACAGGGCTCAGGCAGCCACACACACACACACACACACAGGAAGATTACATGTTACTTGAGGCTAATAGGTGAAGCCAGAAGGTTTGAAAGAATAAGTCCAAATGGACTTGTTTCAAAGCCACATTCCACAGCTCCGGTGAGGGAACATTTTGGCTTTAAGCCGAATGAGAGAGGAGAGCCCAACCGAACCGAACGAGCCAGTATGTCCACTTTGTTTAAAAACAGTGGCAACGAAAAGTGGCAATACATCTAACTAGGGCTGGGCTATACATCAAATACCCATTAAGATAACAAATTCAACAATAGTGTGAATATCGTGATGATTTTAATGAGCATTTTATTTGGCCATTAAGTTTTATAGAGTGCATCAGTAGACTAATTTCACAATCCTTCAGGGCTGTATAATTAATCAAAATATTAACAAAATGGAGATATGATAATTTGTGAACATTTAACTGCCAAAGTCTGCGATTAAAGACATATAAACATGGTCGGTGTGCACTTCAGAATAAACCTGCGATGCACTGATCTGTGTGTATGCGTTGGGCTCACGTTTTTAGCGAAAACATGAAGTAGTGCAGGTTCAAGCATTAAAGCAAATCTAAACATTAGTAACCTCTATAATGTTATTATACAAATACGGAACAATAAAGGAGAGTTTGACAGCGGTTCACAAGAAGGCTGGGTATTGAATTTGATTTTCCTTTTTCCTCCAAACAATCGAGTATCAAAAAAATTGTCTTTCTGTCATTTGGTACAAAATTTAGATACCTATGGGGTTAATCTCGTCAACGTCAGTGATAAGCATGTAGCATGCTAGATGTGCCCAAATCTAAATTTGCCGATGATTGGCTGTGTTTAGGCATCAAGGAAAAACACTAGTTTAACCCCATACATGTGAAAGATGTGGAAAAGATCAAAAGTGTGGCTACATTTCACCAGCCTTGATACCAACAGTGTGCGATGCAATATTTGCGACAAGATAATTGCTGCCAAGACCGGCAACACAACAAATCTGATGAAGCACTTGACAATGCACGGAATAAACGTAAGAGCAGAAAGTTGCTCCGTCTTTGACTGTAAGAAGACCGACCCAGTGCAGTCATCCTCTCAGCGTCCTCCTGCCACAGAGCTTAGTAACATTTCACTTTTACTGTTTAATAATAAAATCTCCTGGTGGAGGTGAAATTAAAACCTCAGTTTAGGGTGAATGAAATAGGACAGAATTATCTACATTTATTTTTTATGAATCTTACCCTAAATATAATAACAATTCAGTTTTGTATTATAATAATATACTTGACTGGGTTCCACAGTAATAATTTAGTATGATGCAATATTCATTGTTTCCCCCCAAAAAGGTTACGTAGATTTTGAACAACTTAATCATTCACAAAGACAAATCTTTTTGTAAAAATATATGAAGATAAATAAGATTTTTATTAAGCTTTCATGTATGATTTTTTTTATTAAATATAAGTATGATTGTGCAAATCAATGAAAATTATTACATTTTACTCTCCCTTGTGTTCATTTAGTAAAAATATGTGAGAAACATGCCTTCATGGTTTTAAATTAGATTTCTATTTAATACCTTTGAAATATTAATTGTACTTGGCTACAACGGCTGTTTAGATGAAATGATGGTTCCTCTGATTGTAAAAAAAAAAAAAAAAACCTTTTCTTCCCGATTTTAATTTTTATTGTTATTATTTCAATTCCAATGTCTGAATATTCAAAATAATTAAAAAGTTAATTGCTCTCTGAAAGGGTGTACTTGCATTATTATGCTATTATATCATCATTATATCAGTGACATAAAATGGCTCTAAAATGTCATTAATCGTTTATCGCTATTATTTAAAGGACAATATATCGTCCAAAATAAAAAAAAAAAAAAAAAAAGTAGATATCGTGACAAGCCTAACGACAGTGATAAGTGCATGAGAAGAATAAAAATAAAAAAAATATCTTGTTTAAATTAAAACAAAGGAGCAGCAAACAATACAGATTAGTGATCGGTCCTTGGCAACACTGTTTGCACATGCGCAGTTGTTGGCAACACTACGCCATCAGTAAAGAAACACTGGACTTCTCTGGCTCTTAACTGTTTTGTTTTGTTATTTTCTCACCTCGTGCATGTAACCAGTAACAAAACAATCTCCATCAGGCGTTTATACGCTTCTCTTACACTCATTAAAACACCAAATAGATTCAAAAACAACATGCACAGAATCATAAACATCAAAATAAATACAAATGCCAATAATAATGTAAAACACATTGAACACTTACCGAACTGATCGTCCAAACGTTCATAGCTTCTTCTTCTTCTTCTTGTGTTTTCTGTCGGTTTATAAAACAACTTCTGGTGAATTTCCGCCTCCTGCTGGACTGGAGTGTTTAAAACACAAACATCTGATTAATCAGTCCAGCTGATGTTCAAATTAAAAATGAATTTTGTTGCATTATACAAGAAAATCTGAAGTTTCCAGACTTCTATTTACATCTAAATGTCATAAATGTTTTCAGAATTTGAAATCTTTCTCTAATAAAGCAGGGCTCGAAAATAAGGACTGCCCGATGGTCCGGCCAGTTGCTAGAACTGTCACTTGCATTTATAACATTAGTGCAAGCAAACATAAAGCGAGAGAACACAAAAATTACACTGAGTGAACAAAGTCTTCTAACCGAAGAGTGAACGCGAGTATGTTTATCTCGTAAAGATGCTCAAATGCATAATATACTGAGCAAGCAAATAATACACCAAGCAAACTCTCCAAGCACTGTCCTCGCTCTTGTCCAAATGTCTTAGCTGCAGCTATTAGCAATGTGTAGAAAATATAAGGAATAACCCCACTAAATGAATTTCGAAGTGTTTTGCAACATTTTAAGTGTCCCCGCACATTCTGTGTTCACAGTGTGTGAAATTCCCACATTTTTCATTTTTACATGTTGGTGAAAATTAGTAATAGAACAAACACATTTTCTCACATTATTTCGCCTTTAGAGATGAAGCGTCGAATGAGACGTAACAAATTTTGTTAAACCCTAATTGTATATGTGTCTAGAAATCACGAGCTGCTCAATATACAAACTGTAAATATACATTTAATTAGGTAATGTTTCAAAATGTAAGCATTAATTTTACATGATAATGCCATTTGATATGAAATGAAGCTAGATCACTATGGCTATTAGGCTATTATTTTCAGAGCTGTTCAATTGCAGGTTGAAGATGAATATTTGAATCAGTCTACTTCATATCATCCTTATTAAATACCTGCACATATCTCATTTCTGGACCACACAGGTATTTTTGTTTTTGTTCTTTGTTTTCAGTCAGTATTGGTCTTGTTTGGGTTGTCTGATTTCATGTTCCCCTTCTGTCACTCACTCGACGTTGTGTCTATTTCAATAGACTCGGTCTCGATGATAGCGCGCCTCACAAGCGAGTGCGCGCAGTCGGTGCTGAACTTCCTGAAGTCATTCAGGCGGAGGACACAAACGCCTCAAAACTGGGCTGGGTCACCATGTGCAACAGACACGCAGCCGCCGGTTCCTGGTCAGAACCACGACTGGGTTGGCACATCAACTGCCTAGAGTTGCTGGCTATCTACTCACCCTGCGGAGGCTATTGCCGTTGATCTATGGCAAGCATGTGATGGTCTGATCTGACAACACATTGACAGTAGTATACCTGCAAGTGTTCTCTGTCAGCGACACTTGCCTGGAGTTCGGTCTGGCAGATTCTCACGTGTTCCTGAGACCCCGACCGGGCTATGTGCCCAAGGTTCCCACGACCCCCTTCAGGTATCAGGTGGTGAACCTGCAAGCACTGCCCTGGGAAGAGGCAGACCCTGCCCTGTTGTTGCTGTGTGCGGTGCGTGCTTTGTACACCTACTTGGATTGCATTTAGACGCTCTGAGCAGCTCTTTGTCTGCTTTGGTGAACAGAGGAAAGGGAACGCCATCTCCAAACAGAGGCTTGCCCACTGGACTGTGGAAGTTGGAGTTGGAAGTTGGAGTTGGAATGTTGACCTCCTCTTTTGGGTAGGATGTGGTCTCCGCTGGGTCTTTTCCCCCTGAAAGAATAGGAAAGGAAAAGAACAACTTCCCCGATGCGTATGATAGCGTTAGATGGCCCCGGCTGAATTTAATACTCTGTGGAGAGAAAACATAGAGAGAAAAGGCTGCGGCTGGCATGGCCTGATACCTTGCTTGTTACGTCGCTTCTCCCCCCCGCAGGGATGTGGGGAACTACATAACATCTTTTGGGGTGTTGGGGGAGGTTACCTGCAGTCTGATGCACCTGCTATTAAGCACACAGCAGTTTGCTTGCACCTGCATTGGCAGTTCACGTAACAGCTATTGTGATGTTTTTCCATAGGGACCCCTAGTGTCACTACATCAACACAAGGTCGAGTGAGTGACAGAAGGGGAACGTCTCGGTTACTGTCATAATGTCCCTCTTGCCACAATGCTGTACTAGCCGCTGAAATGGACGAGACCGTGTTTCGGAGTGAATCCTGCATTCCAGCTCCCTTTTATACCCATATTGTATTAAAAACATAAGATATGTAATAAATATTTATCTTCTGACACCTTTTTTAAAGCCAAGATGATAAAAACAGCTATTTGTCATTTTGTGTTGGGGCTAGTGAAAATCTGAAGCAAGAAAAATACATATACCCTGGTGCGAGTTAAAAGGGGAGAAAATTGACATTTCTCTTAAAACCATTTTTTTTACCATAAGTTACATATTTTTCATTACAATAATAATAACACACCCATCTGGAGAGGTGATCATCAGGTTGACAAATACAAACAGGTGCAGTGAAACTTGGTTTAACATTGACTGGTAGAGGTGTAGGCATACCAATAACCTATCTAACACTTTTATGGAAGAAAGTGTCAATAGAATCATGTTCACACAATAAATTACTCATAGGTGAACATGCTGTTTTGACATCAATACCAATTTTCATCAGAGCAAATAGGACTATACATGTTAACCGTCCAGTACAGATTCCTTCGGGCAGGACAACGACCAGGGCATATAACCATATAATACACTTAGATTTAGTCTCTGGCAGTCGATTTGGTTGAAGTCGGAGTGGTTTATCTGTGGAGTGTGGAGTGTTAGCACAACCATAACAGTTGTGATACCCATTACTTCGGGCACTGTAATTAATCAATTTCCACCAAAAATTGTCTGTGGGCGGCGTTATTCGTTTCAAAATAGTCCATGTTATTGGCCACCAGAATCATATTGTTCTCATTAGGTTGAGCTAGCATAACAGCTCTGAGAATAATGAAGAGGATGAACCTTCATTTGACTTTTATGTTTAGTTAATGGTGGAGAGATAAAAAGTATACCGGATAATGTCTTGGTTCTCACAAGCACAATTAGGACATTTCTCACAAAACCAATAACAAGCTTGGATGTCTTGTTTGGGTGCTGGGGTTGTGACACAATGTCTGTCGATGTATACAATGTTTCCTGGGCTTGGGCAGAAGCACCTATGGCGGAAGTACCAGCCTCCTATGGCAACGGATTTATTCTCAAAAGATGGCAGTGATGATGTCGGGATGGATCAGCCAACTGACGCAGCTAGGAGTGCAGGATCGCTCAGGATGACATCATGCATATAGTTTCTCCAGAGTATTGATGCGGATGTCAGTTGTTGGACTATTCGAACTGGACCAAGGAATTCCTTGTCGTTCCCTAAGAGCATCAATTGGTACCTAATTTTTAGATCAGTATAGATAGAGAAAACACATAAACATAAAACAACAGGAGAGTAATGAGGGAGAAAAAGGGAGACGAAAACACATGCAAAGGATGACCCTTCCCAATAAAGTTAGTCACTACTTATATAGTTATGTGGTAATGGTGGTGGCGTAGTGGGCTAAAGCACTAAACTATTAATCAGAAGGTCGCTGGTTCGATCCCCACAGACACCTCCATTGTGTTCTTGAGCAAGGCACTTAACTCCAGGTTGCTCCGGGGGGGGGGATTGTCCCTGTAATAAGGGCTCTGTAAGTCGCTTTGGGTAAAAGCGTCTGCTAAATGCATAAATGTAAATGTTATGTTTGTGAATTCATACTATCAGTATTGTTATTTATTTGTATAAAATAATAAAAGTATGAGCATCGAACTCTGCGCACATTGTAAAATATTTCATTATTCTCATGTGGAGTGGTGGTGGCATAGTGGGCTAAAGCACATAAGTGTTAATCAGAAGGTCGCTGGTTCGATCCCCACAGCCACCACCATTGTGTCCTTGAGCAAGACACTTAACTCCAGGTTGCTCCTGGGGGATTGTCCCTGTAATAAGTGCACTGTAAGTCACTTTGGATAAAAGTGTCTGCCAAATGCATAAATGTAAATGTAATGTTATAATCTGGTGAAATTTAATACACCCAGTTACACATTTGCTCTTTGAGGTAAAAAAATGGCAAAGAAGTAAAAATCCTCAGGCTTTGAAGACATTAAAAGACACTTACGTGTTCAAGAGGAGAGCCCCGACAGGCCTATAGACTGGGGACTCGATTTGGTGTGTACGGCGGGAGAAGAGATTCAGCGTCAACTGTCCAACATGTCGGTGACGCTGATGAAGGTTCTTGCTGACTTGGAGGACCTCGCTGTAATACGTCGATCGATCACGGCGATGGAAATAAAATTTCCATCTTTAAAATTTATATTTTATAAATAAAATAAAATTAGTTAGTTACAAGAGTTGCAGATGTTGAGGGATGAATTGATTATCTGAAGTAATCGGAGAGAGATTTATCCGCTAATCTGCCCACTACCAAAGTTGATTTGGAACATATTCTTGAAAAGCTTGAAGATTTTGAGAAGAGATGCTGCAGAAATAACATCCGAATTGTTGGAATTCCTGAGCATGAGGAGGGCAGAGATATGGTGAAATTCCTAGACAAGCTTTTCCCAGAATCTGCTCGAAATAACAGGCCATAAATTGGAAATCAAACGAGCTCACAGACTCCCAGCTCGGAGTGGCCCCGATCAATCCTGGCCACATTACTGAGATCATCCGATAAAGATCTTGTGTTGTGCCAGGCCAGCAGCAAAGGAAGGGTTTCTTGGAAGAATCACAATATTTTCTTGTTCCCGGACTTTGGGAGATCGATGAGAGAGAAACATAATCGGTTCAAGGAATGCAAGAAACAAATAAATGTTTCCGGCCAAGATGAGAATAGAAGCGAAGGTCAGTCGCAAAGTATTTACATGTCCGAAACAGGCGCTGTCTTTTATCCAATCAATGGATGGGTAAACCATTGGGTGTTTCTCATGTGAGTGGGTCGAATCGCTGTACTTACTCTGGCTTATGAGGAAGCTGGCTACCATTTTTTTACCATTTTTCTTTTTGCGTTGACTCCGCCTGGCGGCTGGAGTTTTTTTTTTGTGAATAACGCTTTTCCTTAAAGAAACGTTTGCATTGACGGATGAACACTTTTACACTAAAGTTCCCAGCCAGTTTGAGAATAGACACTACGGGTGACCACAAAATATCTACATGCTCACACAAAGGACATCTGTTATAAAGTTCACGGACTGTGTAAGTCATGGTACATACTTTTATGCGGCCTCCGAGTCAATAGACTTGACCATCCGAGGAATCGGGATGTCCGTTTTGTTTCTTTTTGTGTTGGTTCCTCCTAACGGCTGGAGTTTGTATTGTTGAATATTAATATTTATGCAACTAATGCTGATGATCAGGGCTTTTTATAGATCTTGCAGGGATTATTGCATGCTGCTAGCACCCCTTATGAAATAATAATGGGAGGAGACTTTAACCTATTGATGGACTCAGTCCTTGATCATAGTGAAGCAAAAGTGTGTAATCCCCCAAGAGCAACAATGACGCTTCACGGGATGTGTAAAAATCTTGTTCTTACAGATATTTGGAGACATTTGAACCCATCTCGTAGGGACTATAAAAAAATGTTATAAGTCCATAAGATTTATTTTAGAATAGATTTTTTTTTTTAAATATCCAAATCCCTCATTTAATCTGTTGTTGATTGCTCAATTGGAAATATATTAGTCTCAGATCACGCCCTGGTGAGTTTAGAGGTGTTGCCATATATGGAGAAAAAGAAATTATATAGTTGGTCCTTTAATGTATCTCTTTTGCAAAAGCCTGATTTCCAACAAATGTTAAAGACTGAAATCAATGTTTATATGGAGACCAACTGGTCCTCAGTATCCTATGTGGGTGTGGCTTGGGAGGCACTTAAGGCGGTTCTTAGGGGTAGGATAATACTGAACAGAAGGCCCTCAATGAGTCAAACATGTATCTAGCTAATTTGGAGACATTACTCATTATGCACAGTAGGTGGCAGCCTGCCCTTACTCAAGTTCATTGCAAGTACTGTATCAAAACCTAACAAAGGGAAAATCTCTTCAGGATCTAGCCACACCAAACAGATGGAGTAATGGACCCCCCTTCCTCTTAATGCACTCTGATCAATGGCCCAAAAGGTCCTGCTAATAGCTCCCTGGAAGATGACTCAGAGTTGCGTCAATATTCTGCAATATTCTGTGCCCTAAATGTAGTAGGACGCAGAAATTCCTGATGCCAGCCAGTTTACAACCTATAGAGAATTGCTGGAAGCTACTGCACGATGTGTCCATGGGGCAGTAAGTGGAGAGCCACTAACAGCTGGATATTTTCTACAAGCAGAAATACTTCAGTGGAGAGCATCTCAGCTAGATAGTTTCTTTGAAGACTTCCAATGCCTGAAACAAGGTAAACCTCTTCCTTCTAACAGTAAATTGCTCACCTTGTGTCCGGAGCTGGACAAAGAAATAGATGTTATTCGAGTAGGGGGAAGACTCAGACGAGCCGAAGCACTTGACATAGTAACTAAGCACCCAAATGTCCTTGACCCCAGTCATGCCCTTACCAAACTTCTCATTCAATACTACGATCATCAGTTGAAACATCCAGGCCCAGAGAGAGTCCTGGCTGAAATTAGAAGGAAGTTTTGGATTCTGCATAGTAGAGAGGCCATCCGCAATCACCAGATTCGATGCACTGACTGTCGGAGATGGAGATACTTATCCTCTGACATCTCGGATAAAGATCTTATTACCCCAAATCACCTTCACATGGGGCGGCTTGATGGCTCTCCCACAAGTTGCATATCCTCAAAGCGAAATAATCAGTAAGAAGTGGGCTGTACAGAAGGCCCTCAATGAGTCAAACATGTATATAGTTAATTTGGAGACATTACTCATTATGCCCAGTAGGTGGCAGCCTGCCCTTACTCAAGTTCATAGCAAGTATTGTATCAGCCGTAACATAGATTTTGTTATGAGAAAATTGGCCGAATCTCTGGTCTAGTGTGGTTCTAATGTGTTCTAATAATTCCTGAGTGATTTTAGTTGGTGTGCGTCAATGACGAATAAGTGCATTGTTTATTATTGTTTCTTTGAGAGTGTTTATAGCAACTATTTAATACCGTAATGTGTGCTGATTCATTCTAATGCTAAGCTAATCATAACTGTTTGTGGAAGACATCATTCCTATAATGTTTGTCTAGCGTTAAGTGACTATTCACACTGTAATCATTTATTGGTTACCATAGGTTACTTTATTAGGAGAACATTGTTCTAGTGTCCAGGTGCCATATATCATCTGATGGCCTCTGTGAATTGACACATTTGAAATATAGATATAATACTATTTTGTCTTAGAAAATGCAGTTTTGGTTATTCAGGGCAAGACAGTCATTCTTTGAGTTGGGGGACAATGCAGGAAAACGTTTGACTAGATATATAAAGCAGAGAGTGTCTTTTTCTACCATTACCTCAGTGAAATCTGCTGGTGGTGAAATATTTACCTCAGCCATTGACATTAACAATGCCTTGAATCTTGATCTTTATAGTTCCATATCTTTGTCTAATGATGAAGATATTAGAAACTTTGTGGAGCCATTAGAACTCCCTAAACTGACGACTGAGCAAAAGACTGAATTGATTCTGAGATAACCTTGAAGGAGCTTGACGAGGTAATTAAGGCCCTGCCGAACTGGCTCCACTTTTGTTAGAAGTTTATACGGAATCATTTAAGAATGGAAGGCTTCCCCAACCATGACAAGAGCCCGGATCAGTATGATTCTTAAAAAGGACAAAGATCCAAGCGAGTGTAAAAGTTACCGTCCAATTTCCCTGATCCAGCTAGATGTAAAAAAGATTTATGAAAAATTCTGGCTAAAAATTAAGACATCACTTATACATATTGATCAGATGGGGTTTATTTGGGGTCGTAGCTCTTCTGATAACATTAGGCGTCTCATCAATATCATGTGGTCAGTGGTGAATGATCAGACTCCGGTCACTGCCATCTCACTTGATGCAGAAAAGGCATTTGATATGGTGGAATGGGATTATCTTTTGAAGATTTTGGGAATATATGGGTTGGTGAGTACTTTTATTGGTTGGGTTTAGCTACTTTATAGACACCCGGTAGGGGCGGTACAAACAAATGTACTAATCTAATTTTACTCTGGAAGGGCCCAGTAGGGTTGCCCTCTTTCCCCATTATTGCTACCATCTCAATTGGAACCATTAGTAGCAGCGATTAGAAAGGAGGATGATTTTCCAGGGGTGATTGCGGGAGATTCTACTTTACGCAGATGATATTTTATTATTTGTCTCCAACCCCACTAGATCTATTCCTTGCCTCCACAGAATTATTAAATCCTTATCCAAGTTAACAGGATACAAAGTCAATTGGTCTAATTTCGAAGCTTTGGCCTTGACAGCATGCTGCCCAATAATGGATTTTAAGCTGGGCACCTTCCAGTGGCCCAAACAGGGCATTGAGTATTAGGGAATTTTATTCCCATCAAATTTGTCAAAATTTAGTTAGTAAATTTTGACCCTTTAATAAAAAAAGGTTTTCGAGTGATGTGGGTAGGTGGGCATAATTACATTTATTGATGATTGGGAAGGTTAATGTTATTAAAAGGAAATGTACTCCAAAATGTATCTACCTGTTATAATCTCTCCCTGTAGATGTCCCCCTCTCTTATTTCAAGCAATTTGATAGCATAGAAGAGTCCTTTATTTGGAATGGTAAGTGTCCCATGTTAAATTTCAATAAATTACATAGGCCGATTGACAAAGGTAGGTTAGGCCTACCCAAGATTTTGTTTTATTATTATGCATTTGGTCTCAGACATTTGGCTCAATGGACGCTCCCACCTGAGAGAGCCCCTCCCTGGTTTTGTATTGAAAAGGAAGTTCTTGCCTCCATCTCACCACTCCAAAGCCTTCTCGGTCAAACTAACTGGAGAAGTTAAGTCACACCCCGTTATTTTGTATTTATATTCAACATGGACAAAAGTGTCCAGTGTGTTTAATTTGGATATTTATTTAAACGTAGCCTCAAGCATATGGCTGAACCCTAAACTTTGTATTAAGTCCCCTTTCTGCTGGTCAGATTGGATTGTGAAGGGGGATAAAACACTCTGTGACCTATTTGTGGGCGGAGTATTTAGATTAAATTTGGTTCAATATTTTGACATTCCCAGATCTCAATTTAATAAGTATTTACAGCTGTGCCACCTACTCTGCACTGTTTTTGAGAGTGGCATGCACCCCCCTGGTGTGGCAGATACTCTGGGAGTGGTGATTGCTGCTATTGGGAAGGGTCATGAGGCATCAGTGTATTACTCCCTGCTAATCCAGAGTCTGGGGGATGGAACTCTGAGTTCTCTGGGAGATATTATGGGAGAAAGATCTAAACTTGACATTTGAGGAGGGGGTGTGGGCTAGGATCCTAAAAAGAGATGCAAGGGTTCACCTAGAATGTATAGGCTTAGTCTTAAAGACAAGCCCACCTGCTGGCGATATCAATCAGAGGATGGAGATTTAACCCATGTCTTTTGGGGGTGTCTTAAGAACCAGGAGTTCTGGTTGAGAGTTCAGAGTCTTATATGTGATGTATTGGGAACTCGGCTTTCACTTTGCCCCAGACTCTGTATTTTGGGTGATGGGGTGGTCACTGATGTTGAGAATTGACACATAAAGAGTTGGGTCCTAACGAGAATTATGATCACCAGACAGGTTATCTTAAGGGATTTTAAGTCTGAGTGGTGCTCAGAGATGGGGAGGGTGGCAGCCTTTGAGGAAGGGATATATAGAAGGCTAGGAAATCTGGGGTTATTTGATAGGAAATGGGGCAGATATTTGGCCTTTTTGGAAGGCTTCGGGGAGGGATAGTGGAGAGGGATCTTTAGTTTTAAATGCATGTGTGAAATTTAGTTGTTTTTTGAAAGTATACTTTTTATTCATCAATTTTTTTAGTTTTTTTAGTGTGTGTTTCCAAATATTTATGACCACTGGGGTGAGTGTTTGTGTCAGAGGTATGTGTTCGGGGGGGGGGGGGAAGGGTTTAATTGTATATAATTTTACACTGCATTTTCTGTGATGTTTGTTTAATATGTTGAATGGAATCAATACAAATTGTTAATAACAAAACATTTGATCATCCCTTTAGTATCAATACACACATTTGTTCTGGGTTATTCACAGAAAGGCTGTAATTCTCCCTAGAGAATTTAAGCTGCATTATTCTGTTGATTTGCACAATTATTAAATGATAATTAAATCAATAAATGAATGCTTAAATATCTAACATACTGAATAACATTCATAATGCAGTTATCCATAGTACATTGATTACACATTGTCATTTTCAGATCAATGCATATTGCATACATATCAATTCAAAGATCAAAAATGGATTAACCGAATGATTAAATAAAAATATTCAATATGAGCGGCAGTTCTGCGGATGGAAACGCCTTGTTGATGAGAGAGGTGAGGCGAATGTGCTACAACAGCAAAAGATCACGTCAGGTTCCACTTCTGTCAGCCAAGAACAGAAAGCTGAGACTGCAGTGGGCACAGGCTCATCAAAACTGGACAGTTAAAGACAGGAAAAACACAGTCTGGTCTGATGAATTTCTATTTCTTCTGATATAACAAATGGTAGTCCCATTGAAAAATCCATATCGATCGACCATTAACTGTGACTTGTTAGGCAATTTTTTTTTGCATATCTATAATGAGTACTTGGTGACATGAAGAGCAGTGGTATGGTTTCTCTCCAGTATGAATTCTCTCGTGTTTTTTCAGGTTTCCTGAATGAGTGAAACTCTTTTCACAGTGTGATCACTTGTATGGTTTCTCTCCAGTATGAATTCTCTCATGTGTTTTCAGGTGTTCTGACCGAGTGAAACTCTTTCCACAGTGTGAGCACTTGTAAGGTTTCTCTCCAGTATGAATTCTCTCATGTGTTTTCAGGTTTCCTGAATGAGTGAAACTCTTTTCACAGTGTGAGCACTTGTATGGTTTCTCTCCAGTATGAATTCTTTGGTGCAGTTTCAAGCTGCCGGCTGTAATAAAGATCTTCCCACATTTAAAGCACATATGAACCCCCACACCAGTATGAATTTTCTGGTGCATTTCCAAATAGGACACACATGTAAAACTCTTTCCACAAAAAGAACACTTATAAGGCTTCTCATTTGTGTGAGTTTTCAGATGACGTTTTAGGGACTTAGCCAGAACAAATGTTTTACCACACTTATCACATTCAAATGGTCTAACTCCAGAGTGACAAGAGAGATGACTCTTGAGACTGCCTGCAGCTGAAAAACTCTTTCCACACTGATGGCACGTGTAAGGTTTCTCTCCAGTATGAACACTCATGTGAGTATTAAGATAGTCTCTACATGCAAAACTCTTCCCACATTGATGGCACGTGTAAGGTCTCTCTCCAGTATGAATTCTCATGTGTTTATCAAGATTGCCTTTACATGTCAAACTCTTCCCACACTGATGGCACATGTATGGTTTCTCTCCAGTGTGAACTCTCATGTGTTTATCAAGACGTATTTTACATGTGAAACTATTTCCACACTGATGACACGTGTAAGGTTTCTCTCCAGTATGAACACTCATGTGAGTATTAAGATAGTCTCTACATGCAAAACTCTTTCCACACTGATGGCACGTGTAAGGTCTCTCTCCAGTATGAATTCTCATGTGTTTATCAAGATTGCCTTTACATGTCAAACTCTTTCCACACTGATGGCATGTGTAAGGTCTCTCTCCAGTATGAATTCTCATGTGAGTATTAAGATAGTCTCTACATGCAAAACTCTTCCCACACTGATGGCACGTGTAAGGTCTCTCTCCAGTATGAATTCTCATGTGTTTATCAAGATGGCCTTTACATGTGAAACTCTTTCCACACTGATGGCATGTGTAAGGTCTCTCTCCAGTATGAATTCTCATGTGTTTATCAAGATGGCCTTTACATGTGAAACTCTTTCCACACTGATGGCACGTGTAAGGTCTCTCTCCAGTATGAACTCTCATGTGTCTATTAAGACTGCTTTTATGTGTAAAACTCTTCCCACACAGAGAGCAAGTGTAAGGTCTCTCTCCAGTATGAACTCTCATGTGTCTATCAAGATTGCTTTTACTTGTGAAACTCTTTCCACACTGAGAGCAGGTGAAAGATTTCTTGGCTGCTCTTCTTCGAGGATTTTCAATGTTTGAGCCACTGGAAGATTTTTCTCCATTTATAAAACTAAGCTGTTCGTCCTCCACTTCATTCAGCTCTTCACGTTCCTCTCTCACTTCCATCAGCTCTGCAGTGAACACAATAAATGGAAAAAAATCAATTCAAAAGGATTGTACAAATCAATATTATACATGACTAATTTGTTACTGGTGTAATATTATTATGATGTAGTGCTTGAGTTGGTGCAATATTGTTTATTGTCTGTTGTTTTGCTCTTGTTGTTTTTGTCTATCATATTAATAGTTTTTAAATTATATATATATATATATATATATATATATATATTTATATTTATTTATTTATTTATTTATATATTAAGATCTGGGTTGTGTTGCTGCTGTAACGTCTGAATTTCCCCCTAGGGGGATCAATAAAGTTATCAATCAATCAACTTCTGACCCACTGGAATTGTGATAGTCAATTAAAAGTGAAACAATCAGTCTGTAAAAACTGTTGGAAAAATGACTTGTAATGTACAGATTGTGCTGTTTCAGAAGGCAATCAGTACTTTAATTCAAGTGGCGTTCATCTGATCACAAAGTATGGTCAGGACATTACTGGTGTAAAAAACAGCACCATCACTATTTGCAAAAAGTCATTTTTGTTCAAATCAAATTACACAGCAGCCATCACTTCAACACCTTATCCTTGAGTAGTGATGCTAATTTGGTACTAGAAAATCACTTGCCATTATATCAAACACAGCTGAAAGCTGTTTGGTTTGTTAAATGAAGCTTAACATTATCTTTGTGTTTGTTTTTGAGTTGCCACAGTATGCAAAAGACTGGCATGTCTTAAGGTAAGCAGTGCTGATTTAGGACCATATAGCATGGCTGCGAGTGTGATATTACTTGTATACAACAGTTCAATGAACAAGTAAATTTAATAGAATTAGGAAAAACTGAGTACGGTCATAAAAAAAAACGCATTTGTGCTTTGAACTACTTTCTTATGTGACGGATCAGAATCTGCCGTTGATGGTTCAAAACAAATGATGCGTCCAAGCCTCCGTTAGTAATTAAAACATTTCACTTCAGAAATAGTATCACATTGCCGGTGCACAAGAGTCCATCACTATAGAAACCGCAATGTCCTTTGCCACTTTAAACAGCATGCATTGTGTAATTAATCATTCTGTTGTGTCTCTCAGCTGTGATGAGCCATAATTCTTAAGTTGTTAATTTAAAGCAGTTTAAAGCTATTTCCTAGCTTTAGTAGTGTAGTAGTAATGCAAGCGATCAAGAAGAGCTGTTATATGTGGATTCACTTCATCACAAAACTGGTTCATATGACACACAAAAATTATCTTTTGCCACCACCTGCTGGCTAACATATGGAATGTCAAAAAAAAAAAGAGACAAACAGTAGCTCTTAACACATCGGCACGAACACAAGCGTAATGATACACACAGTGAAGCGTCCAAGTGCTGATGGTCGAAGATTTGAGGATCGGAACTAACTGTTCAATATATATACACTGCTCAAAAAAATAAAGGGAACACTTAAACAACACAATGTAACTCCAAGTCAATCACACTTCTGTGAAATCAAACTGTCCACTTAGGAAGCAACACTGATTGACAATCAATTTCACATGCTGTTGTGCAAATGGAATAGACAACAGGTGGAAATTATAGGCAATTAGCAAGACACCCCCAATAAAGGAGTGGTTCTGCAGGTGGTGACCACAGACCATTTCTCAGTTCCTATGCTTCCTGGCTGATGTTTTGGTCACTTTTGAATGCTGGCGGTGCTTTCACTCTAGTGGTAGCATGAGACGGAGTCTACAACCCACACAAGTGGCTCAGGTAGTGCAGCTCATCCAGGATGGCACATCAATGCGAGCTGTGGCAAGGAGGAGACAGGCCAGTACATCAGGAGACGTGGAGGAGGCTGTAGGAGGGCAACAACCCAGCAGCAGGGCCGCTACCTCCGCCTTTGTGCAAGGAGGATCACTGCTAGAGCCCTGCAAAATGACCTCCAGCAGGCCACAAATGTGCATGTGTCTGCTCAAACGGTCAGAAACAGACTCCATGAGGGTGGTATGAGGGCCCGACGTCCACAGGTGGGGGTTGTGCTTACAGCCCAACACCATGCAGGACGTTTGGCATTTGCCAGAGAACACCAAGATTGGCAAATTCGCCACTGCCGCCCTGTGCTCTTCACAGATGAAAGCAGGTTCACACTGAGCACATGAGACAGATGTGACAGAGTCTGGAGACGCGGTGGAGAATGTTCTGCTGCCTGCAACATCCTCCAGCATGACCGGTTTGGAGGTGGGTCAGTAATGGTGTGGGGTGGAATTTCTTTGGGGGGGCCGCACAGCCCTCCATGTGCTCGCCAGAGGTAGCCTGACTGCCATTAGGTACCGAGATGAGATCCTCAGACCCCTTGTGAGACCATATGCTGGTGCGGTTGGCCCTGGGTTCCTCCTAATGCAAGACAATGCTAGACCTCATGTGGCTGGAGTGTGTCAGCAGTTCCTGCAAGAGGAAGGCATTGATGCTATGGACTGGCCCGCCCGTTCCCCAGACCTGAATCCAATTGAGCACATCTGGGACATCATGTCTCACTCCATCCACAAACACCACGTTGCACCACAGACTGTCCCAGGAGTTGGCAGATGCTTTAGTCCAGGTCTGGGAGGAGATCCCTCAGAAGACCATCCGCCACCTCATCAGGAGCATGCCCAGGCGTTGTAGGGAGGTCATACAGGCACGTGGAGGCCACACACACACTACTGAGCCACATTTTGACTTGTTTTAAGGACATTACATCAAAGTTGGATCAGCCTGTAGTGTGGTTTTCCACTTTCATTTTGAGTGCGACTCCAAATCCAGACCTCCATGGGTTGATAAATTTGATTTCCATTGATAATTTTTGTGTGATTTTGTTGTCAGCACATTCAACTATGTAAAGAAAAAAGTATTTAATACTATTATTTCATTCATTTAGATCTAGGATGTTATTTTAGTGTTCCCTTTATTTTTTTGAGCAGTGTATATATCATCATATCGCCAAGCCATAGTCACAGAATGAAAGTCATACATGTTTAGAATAACATGAGGGTCAGTACATGCACCTTTTTAAAAGACAACTGAGCACTAAAACGCAAATAAAAACAGCCGAGAACTTTTTAGTTTGACATGTGAGTGATAAAAATTGTCTCAAACTCGGACATAAAGAGGCTTGTCATAAAAATGTAACAACATTAAAGAAAGCAACATACCTGCAGGAATAAAATCATCATCATCTTCATCACTCTGTTGTTCTTCTTTTGTGATTTCTTCTTTTATCTCCTCCTGCTTCACTTCAATCTTCACTGGTGTCTGCAGCATCTGCTGTTCATCATCATCTTCATCACTCTGTTGTTCCTCTGTTGTGGTTTCTTGTCTCATCTTCATCAGGTTCCTGCATTCCAGCAGCTTCACTGAACACATCTTCACTGGTGTCTGCAGCATCTGCTGTTCTCCAGCATGAATCACTTCCACCTGCTCTCTCATGATGAACATCTGAACACAAAAACATCATCATTATAATGGACTGACATTCATCAAACTCTAAAACATTATTACATGATTATACATAAGAACAGATCTGTTCTTTCAGAAATGCTATAAATATAAATGTGTGTTTGTTTTTTTCCTCCTGACTGAAGGAATATTATAACAGGTTATATATAAATGGTGAACTTTCCCTTTAATTTTTCAGGCCATTTTGTCAACTTTAAACTGCTGAACATTGACATGAATGAGTCACATTACATAAACTGGCCTTTTACATTCAGTATGAGCTGTGAACAAATCATTGAACATCCACAAGATTAAATAAATGGTTCTATAGTTTAAAAGAGTATCTTCAGTTTTTCAGTTTCTTTTTTTAGAACCTTATAAACCTCTTCAAAGCACAAGAACAAACTTTAGTGTATGCACTCGTGTCATTTTTTCCACATCTGTCTTTGGCACACACCACTGCTCTGCAGTGATTTAAACTGAACTGAGAATCAATTTTGATTCTTTAGAGAATCGATTCAGAATCGTTTAGAGTATGAATCACGATACGTCGTTGAAACAATTTTTTCCAACATCTCTAGAAAATTGTGTCAACATTTGCCTTTGGCAGTTGCGCTTTACTCTGTTATATGCGTTTCTCAGATTAAGCAGTTAGTTATTTAAATGCTTTGTCAGAAAAGATGTTCAACTTGGAAATGTGTGTCTCGAGATCCTCACGTTCGGCTCCAGCCTGTTGCGTTTCATCTGTTTGACTTCACCACCGAGTTCAGCCAAATACCACTGATATCTGGGAATATTGCTACTCTACATACAACTGTACTGAATAAAAAACAATGTGGTATTTTGCTGTTATTATGAAGCTTGAGTCTGGAGTAGCAGGAATCAGTGCAAGTGTTACATCATGTGAATGGTTCCCTGTGTACTGTTCATGACTTACTGCAATTGTTTGTTGATGTTGTTATGGTTCCTGAATGACGAGGGTTTGAGAAAGATGTGTATCACTCATGCAGTTGTTTGATGTTATGGTTGCTTTGAGATGATGTAACACAGAGGAGAAAATGGGTGTGCAAGATAAAATGTGCACAGTTTAATCGAGATGAAAATAGAAAGCAGAGGCACGTGTAAAAATGCACACAGATTTATCGCAATAAGAGAATAATGTGGAAACTTAAACCATGATGCGTGCTGAAGAGATGAAAGATTAAAAGCACGAAACAGATAGATAAGCAATTAGCACTTCTATGGTTTCTCTCCAGTATGAATTCTCTCATGTTTTGGGGCTGAGTGAAACTCTTTCCACAGTATGAGCACTTCTAAGGTTTCTCTCCAGTATGAATTTATGGGTTTTCAGGGTTTTTGAAACTTCCTCTTCAATATGTCAGAACTCACTTAGATCATTTATTTTACTAAAACTTCCTGTTCTATCAGTAAGATTGTGAGCAGACTTATAAAGTGATGGCTGACATGTAGCAAAGAGTTACCTAGCTAATGGTGTGATAATGTACAGCTGCTAGTCTAGAACTACACTGTGCTTACATTTGTGGTTGCTGCCGGTATGCTGGATGAGTGCTTGTAGCTTGCTAGCCTGCTTATTCTTATACGACTGTAGTTATATCCTTTGCCATTTTACCGCATGCTTCCAGTTTTCTACTCTTTCAACTCCATGTATTTTACGGCACACACCAGTTCTCTCGCTTTTTTTTTCTTTTCCAGCTTATCAACATCTTGCTTCTCAACTGCATGAATTTGTTTTGTCCACTGTGTTTTACACAGATTATTGCATTAACTGATCAGGAACCATATTGAACCACATCAACCTCAAATCCTCACCACAAGAACAACCATTACAACAACAACAACAACAAATAATTGTGGAAAGCCATGGCATGCACTCATATTATTTCTTCCTGCATATCATGCCACATGTTTACTATAGCTTCTTCCATTAGCAGTGAGGGATTCACATGTGATAAAATGTAAGGAATTAGTCAGAACTAATTAACTAACTAACTAAAGAAGGTTAATGAGTTCGAGGCACACATCTGAACGCTAGTGGAGGTCAGTGAGAAAGAGAAGCCGGTAGATACTGTTTCGGATGCAGGTAGTATAGAAAGCAACACACACACTTTGTTTCTGACTCTAGAGCCCACGCAGCAGGGCGTTTGGGTGATGTCACAGTGACATAGTCATTTAGCACTACTCTCCCCTTCCTCTTAGGGTTTCCAATCGATTTTCTCCACTCAATGATGCACCCACTGAGAATGATGTTGAAAGAGCCTTAATAACCGGTGATTCTATTGTAAGGAACGTGGAAAGAGAGACTCCAGCCACCATTGTTAAATGCATTTCTGGGACTCGAGCATCTGACATCAGATCAAATTTATAAGTGCTGGCTAATGTTAAATGTAGATTTTCTAAAATTGTTATTCATATCAGCACTAACAATGTTCAGCTTCGCCAGTCAGAGATCACTAAAGATACACTCACCTAAAGGATTATTAGGAACACCTGTTCAATTTCTCATTAATGCAATTATCTAATCAACCAATCACATGGAAGATGCTTCAATGCATTTAGGGGTGTGGTCCTGGTCAAGACAATCTCCTGAACTCCAAACTGAATGTCAGAATGGGAAAGAAAGGTGATTTAAGCAATTTTGAGCGTGGCATGGTTGTTGGTGCCAGACGGGCCGGTCTGAGTATTTCACAATCTGCTCAGTTACTGGGATTTTCACGCACAACCATTTCTAGGGTTCACAAAGAATGGTGTGAAAAGGGAAAAACATCCAGTATGCGGCAGTCCTGTGGGCGAAAATGCCTTGTTGATGCTAAAGGTCAGAGGAGAATGGGCCGACTGATTCAAGCTGATAGAAGAGCAACTTTGACTGAAATAACCACTTGTTACAACCGAGGTATGCAGCAAAGCATTTGTGAAGCCACAACACGCACAACCTTGAGGCGGATGGGCTACAACAGCAGAAGACCCCACCGGGTACCACTCATCTCCTCTACAAATAGGAAAAAGAGGCTACAATTTGCAAGAGCTCACCAAAATTGGACAGTTGAAGACATTCAGATGGTAGAGTCAGAATTTGGCGTAAACAGAATGAGAACATGGATCCATCATGCCTTGTTACCACTGTGCAGGCTGGTGGTGGTGGTGTAATGGTGTGGGGGATGTTTTCTTGGCACACTTTAGGCCCCTTAGTGCCAATTGGGCATCGTTTAAATGCCACGGCCTACCTGAGCATTGTTTCTGACCATGTCCATCCCTTTATGGCCACCATGTACACATCCTCTGATGGCTACTTCCAGCAGGATAATGCACCATGTCACAAAGCTCGAATCATTTCAAATTGGTTTCTTGAACATGACAATGAGTTCACTGTACTAAAATGGCCCCCACAGTCACCAGATCTCAACCCAATAGAGCATCTTTGGGATGTGGTGGAACGGGAGCTTTGTGCCCTGGATGTGCATCCCACAAATCTCCATCAACTGCAAGATGCTATCCTATCAATATGGGCCAACATTTCTAAAGAATGCTTTCAGCACCTCGTTGAATCAATGCCACGTAGAATTAAGGCAGTTCTGAAGGCAAAAGGGGGTTAAACACAGTATTAGTATGGTGTTCCTAATAATCCTTTAGGTGAGTGTACATTTCAAGAAAAAAGCATGCACCATGGTACAATTATCACACTCGGAATATGGAGCACAACTGGAAGAATACAAAATTATAGGTATTTCACGGACAGACACTAAAAGCTGCCAGGTCAGCATATTGTAGAAAACTCAAAATTTACAGAAATAAAATTGGAACTATGCAATCAACTGTCACAGCACCTTAGAAAACAGTTTTCTTCATAAGCAAATTAAATCCTTTGCTGTCATAGGTCATGAATGGCTAACAAAATGATCAAAAAAAATCAAAAGCCACAGCATGTATGTTAGATCCAATACCAAATAAGCTCTTAAAAGAGGTATTCCCTGTAATCTTAGAACCTCTTCTTAATATTATTAACTCCACACTATCTGTAGGACATGTCCCAAGAAACTTTAAAATGGCAGTTATCAATTAAGCCACAGCTTGATCCTGAAGAATTTACTAATTACAGACCAATTTCAAATTTACCATTTATGTCAAAAATATTAGAAAAGGTAGTATCCTCCCAACTAGATTCATTTATACAGAGAAATGGTATATATGAACAATTTCAGTCAGGATTTAGGCCCCATCACAGTACAGAGACTGCACTTATTAGAGTTACTAATTACTTCCACTTATCTGATCATGGCATTGAATTTCTCTTCTAGTGCTTTTAGATCTCAATGCTGCATTCTCTTGAATAAATTTGAGAATTATGTTTGCATTATGGGACTTGCATTAGAATGGTTTAGGTCCCATTTATCAGAATGCTACCACTTTGTATTTGTAAACAAGTAATTTTCAAATCAAAAGCATGGAGTGTCACAGGGATCAGTTTTAGGGCCTCTGCTTCCTCTGCGCGATATTATCAGGAATCATGGAATAAGGTTCCACTGTTATGCCAATGAAAATTCACAATTCTCCAATTTAGCAGAGCGTATCAATGAAATCAAAGATTGCATTGCTAGAAATTTCCTTCAAATCAATTTTGACAAAACAGAGGTACTACTTATTGGACCAAAAACCTCTCAAATATTATTTTGAATATCGATGGATGTACTGTCAAGTCGTTTTCTACAGTGTAGAACTTGGGTGTTATATTTGATACCAATCTGTTCTATGTTGCGGATGCCGAAAAATTAACTAATGCGTTAATGACCTCAATACTAGATTATTGAAATGCATTACTGGGAGGATGTCCAGCTAGTTCAATAAATACAATTCAGTTGGTTCAAAATGCAGATGCCAGAGTGCTGACAAGAACAAAGAAATATGATTATATTAGCCCCAACTTATCATCGTTACATTGGCTACCTGTCAAATTTCATATTGATGGACTACACCTAAATAACAAAGGACAATGCATCGATGTGTAACTCTGCAGTTAATCCAGGATGGACTTCAAATACATTAGTCATTAATCTTACAGTTCAAACAAATAATAATAATAATAATAATATAAAAAAAAAAAACACTGGACCTTAAAACTTACTTAGTTTACTAATCTTAAACCATGACCTGCACTGCACATAAATAACTAACATTGTCATTATATTCATGCTGGTTAGCCAGAGGGGATCTGGCCCCCATAGTGAGCCTGGTTTCACCCAAGGTTACTTTTCTCCATTAACCAACATCTATAGAGTTTTGTGTTCCTTGCCACAGTCACCTTCAGCTTGCTCACAGGGGTTATGAATACAATTTTTATAACATTTTTAGGCTTTATAGATATTAAAGTTAAATTTTTTGTTAATGCATGATTTTCTGTAAAGCTGTTTTGAAACGATGTGTGTTGTGAAAAGCACTATACAACAAAAATAACTTGACTATCAATTACACAGATCAATAGTTTGCACTTCCTTCCTACCTTCTGTGAGTTTCAGTTTCCATATTCAATCTCCTGTCTCTTTTGGTCAGCATGTTTCGCCACGTGTATCATTTATCAAGGCCGCTACTTCTCTCGCTTCCTCACACTAGCCCATTCCGTCGATAACTCTGACAATGTATCTACTGACGAATGCTGCTGATCAGACCTCAAATTTAGGTCCCTGTTACCAAATCAATGGAACAGAATTTCCCCTTTCCATAACAAAAACCCTGAAACCTCAGACTGCATGTCCTTTTTCATGGATACGCACACTCCGAAGGTCTCGAATCTACTTTATAGGAACATGGTTCGCAGAGAAATGTCCAGACTAATTCCTCTCTCACACACCCTCCATTCGCATCTTCGAAATTTACCGCATCGTCTTCGCCAAAGTATTATGTGGTCCCCTCTGTGCACACGAATGTGTCGTCATATTGCAACAATACCACTGCCTTTGTGATCATCTAAAAGGCGATCCTCCTTCAGGATCATTATGCCCCTACTAAGACGTTTGATACGGCAAAGCGTCAACTGTATTTCATTTTCTCAGCAGAGCAAATTCCTAGGTTTTTCGATTAAATCGCTGACTGTCTCTTCCAGGAATTTCATCTATGTCCCTACGTCAGCTTTCTTCCCGTCCCATGCATGCATCTCTCAGACCTTCTGCCATACTAAGTCCTTCACTCCTCCCCCTTTTAGATTATGCTAAAACTCATGCAGAAAGAACTCGCCCAGTCCACACTCATTTTTACCTTTTTCTCAAACACTCCAAAACAGATCAAATGTGGTGCAGTTGTAGCATAATAATAATCTCCAGCTCCTCCTGCCAGTATACCTTCATGGTTATATATCTCCAAACTTGTTTGCATTTTGCATCTGACCCCTCAAACATTGCGGTCTCCTCCCCTAGTCTCTTGGGACAATTATTCAGCATGGGTGTGGCCACAACCGCTGCTCATTAAGAACTATAAGAATCCACAATCAAGATGCTTGGCTGCTGGCCTTCCTCATCATACCAGAAATATATTCAATCCAACCCTCAAATCATCATACACATTCAACTCTCAATCAGCCATAAGTTTCATGCCTCTCTGGTGGCGGCCTGGGCCACTCACTACTTTATCCACACACTCTATTTCACATTATCAAACTCAAGTATATCTATCCTCCAGCAAGGATATTTTATAATTATATCCTCCCACCTCACCAGGGCTTCCACAATCCAAAGCATGATTTTCATTCACATAAGTACTGCACAGCCTAGCTCGAACTATCGAAGGGCTCATGAGCAAACGCTGTTAAGATATCCCACATACAATGTCTGCCCTTGTCAGACGGCTCATAATAAAATGCTGTTTATCTTTCAACAATGGGTATTGCACAACAACGTCGCCCTCTTAGCAGAGCTTCATGCAACATTCATCCCCGGGCAAAGATATCGCACAAGCAACGTTCAACCTTGTCAGAGGGTTCATGTAACGCGGGGTTAGATGGGCAAGGAGGAGGCGAGAACCGGCTTGTCAATATAAATAATATTTTAATGAAGAACTTAAAAGCATAAACAAACACATAGGACAACGGACATGTCCGTGATTAAGCTCTCTCTCTCGATCGCCGTCTGCGAGTGGCCTTTATCCCTCTTGACGGCTTAATTAGCCTAATACGGGACCAGGCGTGCGTAATAACGCCCCGGTCCCGCCCTCCACCGTGCCACAGTTCACAATTAAACGCCATCCACATCGTTTATCAATCGCCCATGTCAAAGGAGACGGGGCTCAGGCAGCTCCACACACATACACAAAGTTTACATGTTACTCGAGACTAATAGGTGTTTTTCCTGACGACTGCATAATCCCAGCCAGAAGGTTTGGAAGAATAAGTCCAAATGGACTTGGTTCCAAAGCTGCATTCCACAGCTCCGGTGGGGGAACATTTTGGCTTTAAGCCAAATGAAAGAGGAGAGCCCAACCGAACCGAATGAGCCAGTATGTCCACTTTGTTTAAAAACAGTGGGAACGAAAAGTAACTAGGGCTGGGTTATACATGAAATACCCATAAAGATAACGAATTCAACAATAGCGTGAATATCGTGATGATTTTAATGAGCATTTTATTTGGCCATTAAGTTTTATAGAGTGCATCAGTAGACTAATTTCACAATCCTTCAGGGCTGTATAATTAATCAAAATATTAACAAAACGGAGATATGATCATTTGTGAATATTTAACTGCCAAAGTCTGCGATTAAAGACAGATAAACATGGTCGTGTGTGCTTCAAAATGAACCGGCGATGCACTGATCTGTGTGCATTCATTGGGCTCGTGTTTTTAGCGCAGTTCACCTCCATTCTGAAGTAGTGCAGCTTCAAGTATTCAAGCAATTGCAAACATTAGTAACCACTATAAAGTTATTATACAAATCTACAAACACGGAATAATAAAGGAGAGTTTGACAGCGGTTCACAAGAAGGCTGGGTATAGAGTTCGATTTTCCTTTTTCCTACAAACAATCGAGTATCAAAATGTAGATACCTAAGGGGTTAATCTCGTCAACGTCTTTGATAAGGATGTAGCATGCTAGATGTGCCCAAATCTAAAAGTGCCAATGATTGGCTGTGTTTAGGCATCAAGGAAAAACGAGGCTGCAGGTGTAAATGGGGAGCAGGTGTGTTAAATTTGGTGTCATCGCTCTCACACTCCCTCATACTGGTCAGTGGAAGTTCAACATGGCACCTCATGGCAAAGAACTCTCTGAGGAGCTGAAAAAAAGAATTGTTGCTCTACATAAAGATGGCCTAGGCTATAAGAAGATTGCCAAGACCCTAACACTGAGCTTCAGCATGGTGGCCAAGACCATACAGTGGTTTAACAGGACAGGTTCCACTCAGAACAGGCCTCGCCATGGTCGATCAAAGAAGTTGAGTGCACGTGCTCAGCATCATATCCAGAGGTTGTCTTTGGGAAATAGACGTATGAGTGCTGCCAGCATTGCTGCAGAGGTTGAAGGGGGTCAGCCTGTCAGTGCTCAGACCATACGCTGCACACTGCATCAAATTGGTCTGCATGGCTGTCGTCCAAGAAGGAAGCCTCTTCTAAAGATGATGCACAAGGAAGCCCGCAAACAGTTTGCTGAAGACAAGCAGACCAAGGACATGGATTACTGGAACCATGTCCTGTGGTCTGATGAGACCAAGATAAACTTATTTGGTTCAGATGGTGTCATGTGTGTGTGGCAGCAACCAAGTGAGGAGTACAAAGACAAGTGTGTCTTGCCTACAGTCAAGCATGGTGGTGGGAGTGTCATGGTCTGGGGCGGCATGAGTGCTGCTGGCACTGGGGAGCTACAGTTCATTGAGGGAACCATGAATGCCAACATGTACTGTGACATACTGAAGCAGAGCATGATCCCCTCCCTTCGGAGACTTGCCCCCCAGCAAGGCAGTATTCCAGCATGTTAACAACCCCATGCACACCTCCAAGACGACCACTGCCTTGCTAAAGAAGCTGAGGGTGAAGGTGATGGACTGGCCAAGCATGTCTCCAGACCTAAATCCTATTGAGCATCTGTGGGGCATCCTCAAACGGAAGGTGGTGGAGCACATGGTCTCGAACATCCACCAGCATGTCATTATGGAGGAGTGGAAAAGGACTCCAGTGGCAATCTGTGAAGCTCTGGTGAACTCCATGCCCAAGAGGGTTAAAGCAGTTCTGGTAAATAATGGTGGCCACACAAAATATTGACACTTTGGGCCCAATTTGGACATTTTCACTTAGGGGTGTACTCACATTCGTTGCCAGCGTTTTAGACATTAATGAATAAAGAGTTATTTTGAGGGGACAGCAAATTTACACTGTTATACAAGCTGTACACTCACTACTTTACATTGAGTTACATGTGAGTTAATAAGGCTACAATTAACTACCAGTTAATCAGATTAGAGAGATCGTTTCGCAATTTAGCATAACAATCCTTATGCTTACATCTGCGCTAGTAATACATGTTGTAACACAGATCAAGGTAACGGGCAAGGAAGAGGCGAGAAACCGGCTTGACATATAAATAATAGGTTTAATGGAAAACTCAAAAGACAAACACATAGGACGACGGAAATGTCCGTAATTGAGCTCTCTCTCTCTCGATCGCCGTCTGCGAGTGGCCTTTATCCCTCTTGACGGCTTAATTAGCCTCATACGGGACCGGGCGTGCGTAATCACGCCCCGGTCCCGCCCTCCACGTGCCACATTCCTCCCCCGTTCTTTCAGGCTGGGGACCCCCAGCCTGACGTACATCCCCTGGGGGGGGGGGGGGCGCCTCCCGCGCTGTCTGCCGGCAGGTCATCCCCACCAACCTGGACGAGGGAGGGGGCAAGGGGAGGGAAACAACAACTGGGCAGTACCTCCCCTCCCACGAACACCATAATTTAAAAAAGAGGGAAAAGGCCAACGCAGAGCAGCAGCGAGAGAAAGAGGAGAGAGAGATTAAAGAAAAAAAAGAAATTTACTCGCCGGTTCTCTGATACGCCGCAGCTCGTTCCTCAGCCACTTCTCCACCCTCTACAGGACAACAGCTGCGCCTCTCCGGGCAGATCGGAGGCAGTCCTCAGCCCCTGGCGGACGGAACGCCCCGCCGCGTTCCCGGGGTGTCGAAGGGGCCTCCCCCCGCCCCTGGCAGCGGTTCTCCCGCTCCAGGCGGTCGTCGCGATCCCCTCCCCGCTCGCGGACGGCGGTCTTCCCTCGACCCCTCCGCGTTTCAGCGGCTGGTAGGGGCATCCTCCGCCCCTGGCAGCAGCCCTAACCGCTCCAGGCGGTCGGCCAGGAGCCCCTCCTCCCCTCGCGGTCGGCGGCCGTTCCTCCACGTCCAGGCGGCTGGGCTCCTCTGTCCCCCGGCAGATGGCCGCGGCTGCTCCGCCGGGCAGTGGCGAGAACTCCGCTACGGCGCATCCCTCTTCCTTCCCGGGCTTTCGGCACCAATGTAAAGAAGTTCAAGTTCATGGGCAAGGAAGAGGCGAGAAACCGGCTTGACGTATAACTTAAAGGTTTAATGGAAAACTCAAAAGACAAACACATAAGATAACGGACATGTCCGTAATTGAGCTCTCTCTCTCGATCGCTGTCTGCGAGTGGCCTTTATCCCTCTTGACGGCTTAATCAGCCTAATACGGGACCGGGCGTGCACAATCACGCCCCGGTCCCGCCCTCCACCGTGCCACACATGCATATCGCGCAGTTTGTAAGTTACAGTATACAAATGTTTAGCTAATGTGGGGAAGTAGGATACAGCTTCAGCGAGTAAACATTTAGCAGTTTGAAATCGATTAGCTAGTTCAGTTACTTCAGTTCAGAGTAGGGCTAGCAATCATTAAACTGGTAACGTAGACTGGTAGTTGATTTTAATGTAAAGTTATGAAAATGATGATTTGTAATGAAGATAAAAATGTTGGTAATTGGATGATTAGATGTAAACATAGGCTGTCATATTTTTGCACAGGATCAATTAAACATGAAAAGAAAGGGAGAGATATCTTTTTAAAGGGAGAGTTATTTTTAAAGAAGCACAAACAGGCAGATCAGGTACAAACACACCCAAGCCCTTGCATCACCACTGAACCCCAGAGCAGCTCCCTAGCTGAGGCTAGTCCGAGTCAGTGGTCAGACTTCAGGACCACCAGCAGGTCAGAGCATCTTCCAGACACAGGCAGTCAGTCACAAGTTCAAGTTCAGGAATTTACATCAAGATGATTTTGTCAGATTAAAAGGATAGTTCACCCAAAAACTGTTGGTAACCAAATAGTTTTGGGTTCCTGTCGACTTCCATTGTATATTTTTCTATACTATGGAAGTTGATGGGAACCAAAACTGTTTGGTTACCAGCATGCTTCAAAATATCATAGTTTATGTTCTGCAGAAGAAAGTCAGTCATACAGGTTTGGACGTTTAAAATGTTGGTTCATGTGTGTTCTTGTTGTTGATGGCTGTGGCATTTATATTGTGATTATACACTAATGGTTCTTGTGTTATAAATATATCAAGGGATGACACAGAGACCTGTTGTTCTGAGAAAGACAGTGAGCCAGAGCTGCCAGGAGATGTTCAATACTTATAAACACTTATAAAGTCTTTCCTCTCTGTAAGTACTGTGTGAAATTCTGTATTTTTTATTTTTTTGTAAATATAAGGTTTTTTGAAAATAAACTCAGCATTTAATGTAACAGACACATGCTACTGTATCTCGTCTCCTTGGTACTTAAGCTTTATTTTCTGAAAATATTTAGGATGTTCAACACTTGTAGACACAAACAGAGTGACCCAAAACTTTCCTCTATGTGAGTACTGTGTGTGAGTGTGTGTCATTACTATCAATACAAGAAAAACAGCTTATAAATCATACATACCACATTTTTTTTTTTTTTTTACATTTAAATATTTAGGTGATGGATAGGTTTAGGAGATAGAAAATACAGTTTGTACAGTATAAAAATCATTATGGAAATTCACCATAAAACATGGAAAAGAAAACACTCAGAGGGTTCCAGATGCGTCACCAACAAACTTGAGAAGGTCAGCTGTCCGTTCTGAATACACAATTCCAAGTTCTCATTGATATACCTTTTAGTTATCTCTTTTGGACCCCTTAATCTCTCATGTCCACTATCTCTGACCAATGGGCCTTCAGACAGTGTCCTTCCACTCGCCACCATTATCTTTCAGGCCTTCTACTTTTTAACTATTGGTGGAAAGTCCATCGCCTGTCTATTTTTTAAAAAAGGATATCTTTCCTCCATTGAATGTGTGTGTATATGTATATATATATATATATATATATATATATATATATATATATATATATATATATATATATATACATACACATACACATACACACACATACATATATACATATATATATATATGTATATATGTATGTGTGTGTGTGTGTGTGTGTATGTGTATATATATATATATATATATATATATATGTATAGTTGACTACTTTCCATAGATTGTGCTGCTTCATACCTAATGTAAGGGACACGTAGTCTTAATGGTGACCCAATACACCTCTGCCTTCTTTTACACTGTAAATTTACAGTATAACATCATCATATTGGTTACTTACACATAGTATTAATTAATTCTCTTTTAGAAAATACACCATTTAAGTCGCTTTGGATAAAAGCATCTGTCAACTGAATAAATGAAAAAATGTAAATAAATATAAAACATTGATGTCATTAAATGACCCTCAACACTGGAGCACCACAGGGCTGTGTTCTCAGCCCACTCCTGTATTCCCTTTACACACATGACTGTGTGGCGACACATAGCTCCAGTGCCATCATTAAGTTTGCTGACGATACGACGGTTGTAGGTCTGATCACTGACAATGATGAAACAGCCTACAGAGAGGAGGTGCACACTCTGACACGCTGGTGTCAGGAGCACAACCTCTCCCTCAACGTCAGTAAAACCAAGGAGCTTGTGGTGGACTTCAGGAAGAAAGACAGAGAACACAGCCCCATCACCATTAATGGAGCACCGGTGGAGAGAGTCAGCAGCTTCAAGTTCCTCGGTGTCCACATTACTGAGGAACTCACATGGTCCGTCCACACTGAGGCCGTTGTGAAGAAGGCTCATCAGCGCCTCTTCTTCCTGAGACGGCTGAGGAAGTTTGGAATGAACCACCACATCCTCACACGGTTCTACACCAGTACTGTAGAGAGCATCCTGACTGGCTGCATCACCGCCTGGTACGGCAATAGCACCGCCCACAACCGCAAAGACCTGCAAAGGGTGGTGCGAACGGCCAGAAACATCATCGGAGGTGAGCTTCCCTCCCTCCAGGATATATATAACAGATGGTGTGTGAATAAAGCTCGGAGGATTATCAGAGACTCCAGGCCACCCGAGTTATGGGCTGCTTTCACTGCTTCCATCAGGCAGGCGGTATCGCAGCATCAGGATCCGCACCACCCGACTACATGACAGCTTCTTCCCACAAGCAATATGACTTTTGAACACATGATCTCTCACGATCAACAATCACTGCACTTTATTAATCTTCATTCTGTCAATATATTCTCGCTCCCAATTCAGTTAGTGTATATATATATCTATACCCTTATCTAGAGTATGTGTATTCTACATTGTGTGTATTGTGTACATTTGTTATGTAAATTGTGTTGTGTAAATATGTTGTTTATTGTAAAGTGGTTTATGTCTCGTCACTGTCATTACTGCAATGTTACTCGGAACTGCACACAAGAATTTCACCTGCTGTTGCACTCGTGTACACAGTAGTGTGACAATAAATTGATGATCCGTAAAGTTTCTAATCCTACCGAAGTTTAATGATGCAACGCTCAAATATTTATTAGTGTGTAAATTGTGACTCAGTGTCCATTCACAACACAACTAAGCAACGCACGTATAACTGATGCAACCGATCCCTCTAAACTGTTATAAAAACATTCCTCACCTCATGCATGTGACCAACTAACAAAACCAGCTAAAACACCAAATGATTCAAAAACAACATACAAAAACCATCAAACGCCAATAATAATGTAAAACACATTGTACACTTACCGAACTGAGCGTCCCAACTGTCAGATCTTCTTCTTCTTGTGTTTTCTGTCGGTTTATAAAACAACTTCTGGTGAATTTCCGCCTCCTGCTGGACTGGAGTGAATAAAACACCAACATCTGATTAATCAGTCCTGCTGATGTTCAACTTAAAAATACATTTTGTTGCATTACACAAGAAAATCTGAAGTGACCAGACTTATATTTACATTAACATTTCATAAATGTTTCTATAATCTGAAATAATTCTCTAATAAAGCAGCACACATTCAGAACTGGAAAACCAAACGTTTAAAAGAATGAAAGTTTAAAAGAATAATTCACTCCAAAATAAAAAATTGTCATCATTTAATCACCATCATGTTGTTCCAAACCTGTTTGACTTTCTTCTGTTGAATACAAAAGACAAGCTTTTATCATTGCAACACATTTTCACAATATTGTCATTACTTTTAATCAGAATTATTTATTCAGCTTTATAGAGAATCAACTTGTGTGTTTATAACATCTCAAAAACATGAATAATCAACACTCCTGGTCACACAATAAACTATTTGATGAAAAAAATCTGACTTTCTATAGCTTGGCATTATTTAAAATGTCAAAATTTAGTCCTGCTGTCCACATATGTGGACGTCATTTTTTAGGAAAACTATTTGCTCTAGAATTAAACATCATTGTTACGATCCGTCCTGTGTTTTGTTTTGTTTACCTTTTTCTAATGTGTTATTTTTCTCCTGTGTGTGCTGTGATTTCCTAGGACCAAATCACTGATTGATTTGATGATTGGAAGATTGGTTAGCTCCACCCCTCAGTGATTACGGCTGGCTGACTAAATGACACAGTCGGCTTATAATCGGGAGAGCTGCTCTCTGGAAGGGAGGGTGTTGTGACTTATCTCCACGCTCCCAACCGGCAGATCAACAAGAGCCACAGCGAATTGTGTTATGTTGTTTTCTTGTGTTAATTTGTTTATGCCATTAGTCTAATGCAGAAACCTGTAGGGGTAACCTGTCCTTTTCTTTTGGGAACTCTTTGACATTGTTTATTGTCAGTGTAGTTAGGTTAACTGGTATGTACTGGTATTGTTTCTTTCATTCATAAGGTAATTTATTTACCTGCTGTTTTTTTTTAAGTGGGTTTTGGACCTTTGGTTGCCCTGAAGCCAAAAGAGAACTATTGTTGCTTTTAACTATGAATAATTATTTTTATTAATAAATGACAACAGGGGGGGGGGGACACACGTGACGCCATGCGAGAAGCAGACGTGTAAAGATGAGCTCTGCACAATTTGCTAGATTTAATTATTTTCATAATATAATCCAGTGAGATTCAATACACTCAGTTACACATCTGCTCTTTGAGGTAAACATGGCAAAGAAGTCAAAATCCTCAGACTCTGGAGCCATTATAAGACACTTACGTGTTCAAGTGGAGGCGTCTGATGGCCCTGCAAGCCGGGGAAGGCACGTCGGGAGAAGAAATTCAGCATCAACTGTCCAACATCTCTGTGATGCTGACGAAGGTTGTTGCTGATTTAGAGGATCTCGCTGTAATATGGCGATCGATTACGGCGATGGAAATAAAATTCTCTGAGTAGATCACAAGAGTGGCAGATGTTGAGAAATGGATCAATTATCTGGAGTCATCGGAGAGGGAATTATCTACTAATCCACCCGTGAGCAAAGTTGATTAGGAACATGTTCTTGAAAAGCTTGAAGATCTTGAAATCGGAGGAATATATATTAGTGGGCTGACTCACTGTTCAGTGACTCGATTGTTTGAGGAAGCTGGGCACCATTTTTGTTTCTTTTTGCGGTGGCTGTGAATGAATCTATATGTTCTTTGTGTTTATTCTGCCTGTTGGCTTGGGTCTGTTTTACGAAGTATTTTCTGTTATGTAATTTTGCCTCAGAAAAGTTGTATAAAAACACCAGACTTGAGCAATCTGACGGCAAAGTTGTTGCGGGGGCTCTCATAGGCCTACATGGACTCTTTGAGTTTAGAGGGATCGACATCGGTTGGTGCTGTCGTGTGTGGGGTTAATGCACACCTTTTCCTTTTTTCTGTTTGTTTGGTTCAGGGGGAAGTTTGGGGTTTGATTGTTGCAGTAATGGGGAATGTGGTCTGTATAATCTTGGTTTTGACACAAAATGTTTTTATTATTATATCAATGTCAAATGTTAATATGTGTAGATTGTCTCTCTCCATGTGGAATGTGAATGTGTTAGGGCACCCCATAAAGAGAAGGAAGGTTATTTCTTTTCTTAAACGTAAGAAATATGATATAGTGGTTCTTCAAGAAACACATCAGTCCCCGCAGGAGGCTGAAAAATCTGGGAAGATATAGGGTGGGCATGTTTTCTTTAGTGCTGGCTTAAGTAAGAGCAGGGGAGTCATTACACTGATAAATAAACATCTACAATTCAAATGTCTCAAACAGATTAAAGATAAATTAGGAAGAGTCATTATTGTTTTAGCAGAAATTCAGGGGCAAATATTGATTTTCTGCCAGAGGAACTCCCAGACATTTCTGGTAGTCTGGAGCGCTATCTGGTGGTGTGTTAGAGCAGACAGCAGGTTTTTACACAGTAGAGTCTTGCTCTTGCTGCTAAGCACTGAGGTGCTCCTCGATCCTTTTCTTTATTTTTTTTTAATGTCTTATTCTCTGGCTCTCCAATGGTACTTTCAGTGTTTTTAAAGTTTAAAAATGCATACTATATTTCATTCTACATCAATTTACTCAGTTAATAGTACCTTCAGAGATGATGAAACAAGAAATGATATTTCTAAAACATTTCAAAATAAACCTTCTTAGCATTCCCTTTTAATTCTGGTTACATTACCTTGTAACATTACCTTGTAACATGGATATTGATCTGCTTCAGACCCTCATCATCCCCTTTCATTATCAACATAATTTTAAAAGGAATAATAACTTCAGGAAGGGGTATATGCCAAAATAATAAACATAACACCCTCTATATTCCTGCCTACTCTATCCAATCTAAAATAATACCAAATTGTGTTATAAAAGAAAATACAATGAATATGCTGACTCCCTTACTATCCAAAAACAATAGAAAAGAGAATAAAGAGTCCAAATAAAAGGCTCCCTTCCCTACCACTCTTGTGTAATTCCAGGGTTTTTCCTAGAATTCGTCCAGCTCATCCAGTCCAGGGCATGTGGGGTATACAGTTGCCCCAATGTCACTTCCAGATGGTTTTACAGATACATTGATCATCTGATTGACTGCAGCATTGGCCAGCATTGATCTGAGAAGAGGCACAACACAACAAAACAACAACACAAATAATAACAACAGTTATGGCTATTATTACTCCCTCTTTAGTAAGCCATTCTCTCCAGGACCCAAATAGTTTGTCAAAACAATTTCTAACCAAGCCATTTGTAGTTTCTTTTCACTCTGTTTGATTTACACAGTTTTTCTAGATGCAGTCTGAATTTCAGATTCTTCATGGGTCCCATGTCAGCATAGTTATTTCTTAGCACTTGTCTTACATATTCCTTTCTAATTCATTGGTATTGTAGGCCACAATTGTTTTCCACCTTCTCTCTTTCAGGTGGTTATCCCGACCCAACTTGCTTCAATGATGACAACAGCAGGACTATTTCATTTTATATTCATAAAGCACACTGTAATCACCTCATATGGTTACATGTTTTATATTAACTAACAATCATTACTTTCTGCATTCATTTGATTAGTATATTAAATGATTTCCCTTATTACAGTCATTGGTTACACACATTCCTGTAAGATATCAAATGTGTGCACACCCACATACATTTGTTACATCTCGTTGTAGCACTAAATAACACATGGGTCCTCTGCCTCCTCCAGACAGGTGCCAGGCAGAGCCTGACTTTGTTCCAATTAAAAACATTAGATCATTACTTTAATATAAATACACACATTTCTTCAGAGTCATACACAGAAAGGCTATAATTCTCCTCAGAGGAGGGAAAATACCATAGGTGTTCCTTATCTTAAAACTCCCTACTCATTCACTTATCACATATTTCATTTCCTCCTGTTTCCCAAAAAAGAATTTTCCCTCGACACAGAGAGGCCTTACATAGAGAGGAACTGCAAGCTAAGCTGTTTTCCATAGTTTCAGACTGCATCAGAATAATTCAGAGTATTAAATTAATAAAATAAATACAATACTTATCTTAAATACAACCTTTGTTTAAAATCCAATTACTTATTTGACTTTAGTTTAAGCAATACACTCGACTCAAAGCTTCATTGTTTGTCCAGATAATGTGATTTCCCAAATGGAATTCAGTCACTTTAAAGTGATCACTTTTGCTCTTGGCACAGTTGACTGTTCCAAACAGGCCTCCAAGGTCTTTGTCTCCGTGAACCACTCTGCTCTTTAAAGCAGGCCTCCCAGAGGTCTTCTAGTTACACTATTAATTTATTCCAGTAAAACCGGGCCTTTTAAAACATATCACACAACATTTTGCATTCATACAAATTGGTTCCAACCATTCTGCCCCTTAGAGCAGGCCTCCCAGAGGTCTTATTACCCTATTAATTTATTAAAACTGGGCCTCCCAGAGGTCTTCAAAAACATATCACACAACACATAGCATTCATACAAATAATTTCATGTACTTATTCTTTCATATGTAACAATTTGCATTCTTATACATATAACGTAATGATCATTAGTTTACTGTATTCTTGATCATTTTTTAAATGTAGTTACTTACAGGGGCAGTGTTGGTTGACACCCACACCTAAATAAAATACTATCTAAACTATGCAGATTTTGATTTAACAGGCTCTGCATACCTTTTTAAATGGGCCCACGTATGGGTATCGATCAGCCACCGCCTCCTGATGTCGCTCCGCAAATATGCAAGGCTTAATGTAACTATCCAATGGCAAAGTTGTCAAGGAGGCTCGTTGGCGTACATGGACCTTTTGAGTTTAGAGGGATTGGCGCCGTTTTGTTTTGTTCGGGGTTTGGTTGTTTCACTAATGGGGAATGTGTGGTCATTATGTTTCTGACACACAATCTATTTTTTCTAACATATCAAAATGTCAAGTGGGTTATCCTTCTCCACGTGGAATGTGAATGGTTTGGGCAACCCATTAAAAGAAGAAAGGTTATTACTTTTCTTAAAATTAAGAAATATAATATACAAATAACATAAAGAAACAGGAAGCTGAAAAATTTTGAAAGATAAAGGGTGGGCATGTTTTCTTTAGTACTGGTTCAGGAAAGAGCAGGGGAGTCATTACACTGATAAATAAACATGTACAATTCAAATGTCTCAAACAGAGTAAAGATACATTAGGGAGAATCATTATTGTTTTAGCAGAAATTCAGGGGCAAAGGCTGACTTTGCCTAATATTTGTGCACCTCATGCTGATGATCAGGGCTTTTTATAGATCTTGAAGGGATGTTGCAAGCCGCTGGCACCCCTTATGAAATAATATTGGGAGGAGACTTTAATCTATTGATGGATTTAGTACTTGATCATAGTGAAGCAAAACTGTGTAATCCCCCAAGAGCAACAATGACGCTTCACAGGATGTGTAAATATCTTGGTCTTACAGATATTTGGAGACATTTGAACCCATCTCGTAGGGACTATACATTTTTTTCATCAGTCCATAAGATTTATTATTGATTTTTTTTAAATATCCAAATCCCTCATTTCATCTGTTGTTGATTGATCAGTTGGAAATATATTAGTCTCAGACCCCCCGTGTTGCCATATATGGAGAAAAATAATAGTGTGTCCTTTAATGTATCCCTTTTGCAAAACCATGATTTCCAACAAATGATAAAGACTGAAATCAATGTTTGTATGGAGACCAACTGGTCCTCAGTATCCTCTGTGGGTGTGGCTTGGGAGGCACTTAAGGCGGTTCTTAGGGGCAGGATAAAACAGTATGCCTCATTTACCAAAAAATCCAAAGCACGAGAACTTGTGGAGTTGGAAGGAAGTATTAAAAGTGCCGAGGCAGAGCTGAAGTGCCATATGTCATCTGATGGCCTCAGTGAATTGACACGTTTGAAATATATATCCATCCATCCATCGACAACCGCTTATCCTGAACAGGGTCGCGGGGGGCTGGAGCCTATCCCAGCTAACTTTGGGCGAAAGGCAGGGTACACCCTGGACAGGTCGCCAGTCCATCGCAGGGCCACACATAGACAAACCACCATTCACACTCACATTCACACCTAGGGCAAATTTTGGAGACATCAATTAACCTAACCTGCATGTCTTTGGATGGTGGGAGGAAGCCGGAGAACCCGGAGAGAACCCACGCAGACACGGGGAGAACATGCAAACTCCACACAGAATGGCCGGGGCAACCAGGGTTTGAACCCACGACCTTCTTGCTGTGAGGCGACAGTGCTAACCGCTGCACCACCGTGCCGCCCTTGAAATATATAGATATAGATAAAAAGTTTTGGTTATTCAGGGCAAGACAGTCATTCTTTGAGTCAGGGGACAAAGCAGGAAAACTTTTGACTAGTTATATAAAGCAGAGAGTGTCTTTTTCTACCATTCCCTCAGTGAAATCTGCTGGTGGTGAAATATTTACCTCAGATATTAACAATGCCTTGAATCTTGATCTTTATAGTTCCACATCTTTGTATAATGAAGATATTAGAAACTTTATGGAACCATTAGAACTCCCTAAACTGACGATTGAGCAAACGACTGAATTGATTCTGAGATAACCTTGGAGGAGCTTGACGAGGTAATTAAGGCCCTGCCTACTGGCAAGGCTCCAGGGGCGAGATGGCTTTGCCGCTGAGTTTTTAAACAGAACAGCTACAGAACTGGCTCCACTTTTGTTAGAAGTTTATACGGAATCATTTAAGAATGGAAAGCTTCCCCCAACCATTACATAAGCCCGGATCAGTCTGATTCTTAAAAAGGACAAAGATCTAAGTGAGTGTAAAAGTTACCGTCCAATTTCCCTGATCCAGCTAGATGTAAACATTTTTGTCAAAAATTCGGGCTAACAGATTAAGTAAAGTTATGACATCACTTATACATATTGATCAGTTGGGGCCATAGCTCTCCTGATAACATTAGGTGTCTCATCAATATCATGTGGTCAGTGGTGAATGATCAGACTCCGGTCACTGCCATCTCACTTGATGCAGAAAAGGCATTTGATATGGTGGAATGGGATTATCTTTTTAAGATTTTGGGAATATATGGGTTCGTGAGTACTTTTAATGGTTGGATTAAGCTACTTTATAGACACCCGTTTGTGGCGGTACATAAAGATGGACTAATCTCAGATTATTTTACACTGGACAGGGGCACGGGCAGGGTTGCCCTCTTTCCCCATTATTGTTTCGTCTTGCCCTGGAACCATTAGTAGCAGTGATAAGAAAGGAGGATGATTTTCCAGGGGTGATTGCGGGAGATATAGGACATAAGATTCTACTTTATGCAGATATTTTATTATTCATCTCCGACCCCACTAGATCTATTCCTTGCCTCCACAGAATTATTAACTCCTTATCCAAGTTCTCAGGATACAAAGTCAATTGGTCTAATTTAAAACTTTGGCCTTGACAGCATACTGCCCAGTAATGGCTTTTCAGCCGGGCGCCTTCCAGTGGCCCAAATTTGTCTGATTTAGTTAGTTAATTTTGACCCTTTAATAAAAAAAAGGTTTTCAAGCAATGTGGGCAGGTGGGCTTCATTACATTTATTGATGATTGAGAAGGTTAATGTTATTAAAATGAATTGTATTCCAAAATGTACCTCCCTGTTACAATCTCTCCCTGTAGATGTCCCCCTCTCTTATTTCAAGCAATTTGATAGCATAGCAGTCTTTCATTTGGAATGGTAAGCGTCCCATGTTAAATTTCAATAAATTACATAGGCCTACCCAAGATTTTGTTTTATTATTATGCATTCAGTCTGACATTTGGCTCAATGGACGCTTCCACCTGAGAGAGCCCCTCACTGGTTTTATATTGAAAGGAAGTTCTTGCCCCTATCTCACCTCTGCAAAGCCTTTCGGTCAAACTAACCGGAGACGTTAAGTCACACCCCGTAATTTTGTATTTATAGTCGACATGGACAAAAGTGTCCAGAGTGTTAAATTAGGATATTTATTTTAACGTAGCCTCAAGCATATGGCTGAACCCTAAACTTTATTAATAAGTCTCCTTTCTGCTGGTCAGATTGGATTGTGAGGGGGTTAATACACTCTGTGACCTATTTTGGTTCAACATTTTGACATTCCCAGATCTCCATTTAATAAGTATTTACAGCTGTGCCACCTACTCTGCACTGTTTTTGGGAGTGGCATGCACCCCCCTGGTGTGGCAGATACCCTGGGAGTGGTGATTGCTGCTTTTGGAAAGGGTCATGAGGCATCAGTATATTATTCCCTGCTAATCCAGAGTCTGGGGGAAAGTTGGGAGAAAGTTCTAAACTTCACATTTGAGGAGGGGGTGTGGGCTAGGATCCTAAACAGAAAGCTGAGACTGCAGTGGGCACAGGCTCATCAAAACTGGACAGTTAAAGACAGGAAAAACACAGTCTGGTCTGATGAATCTCCATTTATTCTGATATAACAAATGGTAGTCCCATTGAAAAATCCGTATTGATCGACCACTAACTGTGACTTGTTGGGCAGTTTTTTTTTGCATATCTATAGAGTACTTGGTGACATGAAGAGCAGTGGTATGGCGTCTCTCCAGTATGAATTCTCTCGTGTGTTTTCAGGTTTCCTGACTGAGTGAAACTCTTTTCACAGTGTGAGCACTTGTATGGTTTCTCTCCTGTATGAAGTCTTTGGTGCTGATTCAAGCTGCCGGCTGTAATAAAGAACTTCCCACATTTAAAGCACATATGCGCTGCCACACCGGTATGAATTTTCTGGTGCTGTTTCAAATAGGACACACATGTAAAACTCTTTCCACAAAATGAACACTTGTAAGGCTTCTCATTTGTGTGAGTTTTCAGATGTTGTTTTAAGGACTTTGCCAGAACAAATGTTTTCCCACACTTATCACATTCAAATGACTTTTCTCCAGAGTGATAAAAGAGATGACTCCTGAGATTGGTTGCATCTGCAAAACTCTTTCCACACTGATGGCACATGTAAGGTCTCTCTCCAGTATGAATTCTCATGTGAGTATTAAGATGGCTTTTACGTGTGAAACTCTTTCCACACTGACGGCATGTGTAAGGTCTCTCTCCAGTATGAACTCTCCTGTGTTTATTAAGATGGCTTTTGCATGTGAAACTCTTCCCACACTGATGGCATGTATAAGGCTTCTCTCCAGTATGAACTCTCATGTGCAAATCAAGATGGCTTTTACGTGTGAAACTCTTCCCACATTGATGGCACATGTAAGGTCTCTCTCCAGAATGAACTCTCATGTGTCTATCAAGATTGCTTTTACTTGTGAAACTCTTTCCACACTGATGGCAGGTGAAAGATTTCTTGGCTGCTCTTCTTCGAGGATTTTCAGTGTTTGAGCCACTGGAAGATTTTTCTCCATTTATAAATCTAAGCTGTTCATCCTCCATTTCAATCAGCTCTTCACACTCCTCTCTCACTTCCATCAGCTCTGCAATGAACACAATAAATGGAAGAAAAAATAAATTCAAAATGATTGTACAATCAATATTATACATGATTGATTTGTTACTGGTGTAATATTATCATGATGTAGTACTTGAGTTGGTGCAATATTGTTTATTGTCTGTTGTTTTGCTTTGCTCTTGTTGTTTTTATCTCTCATATTAATAGTTTTTAAATTATATATATTTTAAGATATGGGTTGTGTTGCTGCTGTAACATCTGAATTTCCCCCTAGGGGGATCAATAAAGTTATCAATCAAACTTCTGACCCACTGGAATTGTGATATAGTCAATTAAAAGTGAAACAATCAGTCTGTAAAAACTGTTGGAAAAATGACTTGTAATGTACAGATTGTGCTGTTTCGGAAGGCAATCAGTACTTTAATTCAAGTGGCGTTCATCTGATCACAAATGATGATGGACATTACTGGTGTAAAAAACAGCACCATCACTATTTGAAAAAAAGTCATTTTTGTTCAAATCAAATTAACATTATCTTTGTGTTTGTTTTTGAGTTGCCACAGTATGCAATAGACTGGCATGTCTTAAGGTAAGCAGTGCTGATTTAGGAACATATAGCATGACTGCGAGTGTGATATTGCTTGTATACAACAGTTCAATGAACTGTTGTATACAAAGTAAGTAAATTTAATAGAATTAGGAAAAACTGAGTACAGTCATAAAAAAAAAACGGATCAGAATCTGCCGTTGATGGTTCAAAACAAATGATGCGTCCAATTAATTAAACAATTTCACTTCAGAAATAGTTGTCATGGTGCAGTGCACAAGAGTCCATCACTATAGAAACCACAATGTCCTTCGCCACTTTAAACAGCATGCATTGTGTAATTAATCAGTCTGTTGTGTCACTCAGCTGTGATGAGCCATAATTCTGAAGTTGTTCGTTTAAAGCCGTTTAAAGATATTTCCTAGCTTTAGTAGTGTAGTAGTAATACAAGTGATCAAGAAGAGCTGTTATATGTGGATTCACTTCATGTCACAAAACTGGTTCATATGACACACAAAAATTATCTTTTGCCACCACCTGCTGGCTAACATATGTAATGTCAAAAAAAAAAAAGACATACAGTAGCTCTTAACACATCGGCACAAACACAAGCGGAGTGATACACACAGTGAAGCATCCGAGTGCTAATGGTCGAAGATTTGAGGATCGGAACTAACTGTTCAATATATATATATAATCATATCGCCAAACCCAAGTCACAGAACGAAAGTCATACATGTTTGGAATAACATGAGGGTCAGTACATGCACCTTTTTAAAAGACAACGGAGCAAGTTTGACATGTGAGTGATAAAAATGTCTCAAACTCGGACCTAAAGAGGATTGTCATAAAAATGTAACAACATTAAAGAAAGAAACATACCTGTAGGAATAAAATCATCATCATCATCATCTTCATCACTCTGTTGTTCTTCTGTTTTGGTTTCTTCTCTCATCTTCATCAGGTTCCTGCAGTCCAGCAGCTTCACTGAACACATCTTCACTGGTGTCTGCAGCATCTGCTGTTCATCATCATCTTCATCACTCTGTTGTTCCTCTGATGTGGTTTCATCATCATTTTCATCACTCTGTTGTTCCTCTGCTGTGGTTTCATCATCATCTTCATCACTCTGTTGTTCCTCTGCTGTGGTTTCATCATCATCTTCATCACTCTGTTGTTCCTCTGCTGTGGTTTCATCATCATCTTCATCACTCTGTTGTTTCTCTGCTGTGGTTTCTTCTCTCATCTTCATCAGGTTCCTGCAGTCCAGCAGCTTCACTGAACACATCTTCACTGGTGTGTGCAGCATCTGCTGTTCATCATCATCATCTTCATCAGTCTGTTGTTCCTCTGCTGTGGTTTCATCATCATCTTCATCACTCTGTTGTTTCTCTGCTGTGGTTTCTTCTCTCATCTTCATCAGGTTCCTGCAGTCCAGCAGCTTCACTGAACACATCTTCACTGGTGTCTGCAGCATCTGCTGTTCATCGTCATCTTCATCACTCTGTTGTTCCTCTGTTGTGTTTTCATCATCACTCTGTTGTTCCTCTGTTGTGTTTTCATCATCATCCTCATCACGCTGTTGTTCCTCTGTTGTGGTTTCTTCTCTCATCTTCATCAGGTTCCTGCAGTCCAGCAGCTTCACTGAACACATCTTCACTTGTGTCTGCAACATCTGCTGTTCATCATCATCTTCATCAGTCTGTTGTTCCTCTGTTGTTTTTTCTTCTTTTATCTCCTCCTGCTTCACTTCAATCTTCACTGGTGTCTGCAGCATCTGCTGTTCTCCAGCATGAATCACATCCACCTGCTCTCTCATGATGAACATCTGAACACAAAAACATCATCATTATAATGGACTGACATTCATCAAACTCTAAAACATTATTATACGATTATACACATGAACAGATCTGTTGTCTCAGAAACGCTATAAATATAAATGTGTGTTTGTTTTTTTCTTCCTGACTGCAGGAATATTATAACAGGTTATATATAGATGGGAGAGAAAAACTAGTTTTGAACTTTCCATTTACTTTTTCAGGCCATTTGGTCAACTTTAAATTGGTGAACATTGACATGAATGAGACACATTATATAAACTGGCCTGTTACATTCTGTATGAGCTGTGAACAAACCATGGGACATCCACAAGATTAAATAAATGCTACTATAGTTTAAAAGAGTATATTCAGTTTTTCAGTTTCTTTTTTTAGAACCTTATAAAAATCTCTACAAAACACAAGAACAACAATACTGGTTCTCTGTCAAAACACACTGAATACTATTACCTCAACCGATTAAATCATTTAATAGTATTTAATTATTATTTAAAATGAATAGTCTGAGCCGCTTCACCACCGAGTTCAGCCGAATACCACTGATATCTGGGAATATTGCTACTCTACATACAACTGTACTGAATAAAAAACAATGTGGTATTTTGCTTTTATTATTTAGCTTGAGTCTGGAGTAGCAGGAATCAGTGCAAGTGTTACATCATGTGAATGGTTCCCTGTGTACTGTTCATGACTTACTGCAATTGTTTGTTGATGTTGTTATGGTTGTACCTGAACGACGAGGGTTTGAGAAGGATGTAAATCACTCATGCAGTTGTTTGTTGTTATGGTTGCTTTGAGAACAATGTAATAATCTGTGTAACACAGAGGAGAAAATGTGTGCGCACGATAAAATGTGCACAGTTTAATCGAGATGAAAATAGAAAGCAAAGGCACGTGTAAAAATGCACACAGATGAATCGCAATAAGAGAATCATGTGGAAACTTAAACCATGATGTGTGCTGAAGAGATGAAAGATTAAAAGCAGGAAACAGATAGATAAGCAATTAGCACTTCTATTGTTTCTCTCAAGTATGAATTATCTCATGATTTTTGGCTAAGTGAAACTCTTTCCACAGTATGAGCATGTCTAAGGTTTCTATCCAGTATTAATTAAAGTGAAACACTTACTCACCGTATGAGCACTTCTAAGGTTTCTCCACAGTATGAATTTGTGTTTTCAGGGTTTTTGAAACTTCCTCTTCAATATGTCAGAACTCACTTAGAACTCACTGTCAGAACTCGTTTATTTTACTAAAACTTCTTTTTCTATCAGGAAGACTTGTGTGAAATTTAAGATGACATTTATTTGATGAATATAAAACAGAAACATAATGTCTCTCTTTGGTGAAAGCCCCGTCTGGCATTCCGAAGAAGTTTTACTCTGAACCGCTGAATCCAGCCGGAGATAGGAGGCAGGGGTGAGGAGCCTACCCCCATGAAGGACGGGACTCAACTGGTGACGGTGGAGTGGTGGACATGCAACCTCAGACTGCATGTCCTTTTTCATGGATAGGCACCCTCCGAAGGTCTCGAATCTACTTTATAGGAACATGGTTCGCAGAAAAATGTCCAGACTAATTCCTCTCTCTCACACCCTCCATCCGAATCTTCGAAATTTACCCCATCGTCTTTGCCAACGTATTATGTGGTCCCCTCTGGGGCACGCAAATGTGTCGTCATTTTGCAACAATACCACTGCCTTTGTGATCATCTAAAAGGCGATCCTCCTTCAGGATCATTATGCCCCTACTAAGATGTTTGATATGGCAGAGTGTCAACTGTATTTCATTTTCTCAGCAGAGCAAATTCCCGAGTTCTTCGATTAAATCGCTGACTGTTTCTTCCAGGAATTTCATCTATGTCCCTACGTCAGCTTACTTCCCATCCCCTGCATGCATCTCTCAGACCTTCTACCATACTAAGTCCTTCACTCCTCCCACTTTTAGATTACGCTAAAACTCATGCATTAAGAACTCGCCCAGTCCACACTCATTTTTACCTTTTTCTCAAACACTCCAAAATGGATCAAATGGGGTGCAGTCGAAGCATAATAATATCTACAATCTCCAGCTCCTCCTGCCACTATACCTATATGATTATATATCTCCAAACTTGTTTTCATTTTGCATCTGACCCCTCAAACATTACGGTTTCCTCCCCTAGTCTCTCAGGGCACTTATTCAGCATGGGTGTGACCACAACCGCTGCTCATCAAGAACTATAAGAATCCACAATCAAGATGCTTGACTGTTGGCCTTCCTCATCATACCAGAAATATATTCAATCCAACCCTCAAATCATCACACACGTTCAACTCTCCATCAACCATAAGTTTCATGCCTCTCTGGTGGAGGCCTGGGCCACTCACTACTTTATCCACACACTCTATTTCACATTATCAAACTCAAGCATGTCTATCCTCCAGCAAGGACATTTTATAATTATATCCTCCCACCTCACCAGGGCTTCCACAATCCCAAACATGATTTTCTTTCACATAAGTACTGCAAAGCCTAGCTCGCACTATCGAAGGGCTCATAAGCAAATGCTGTTAAGAAATTCCACATACAATGTCTGCCCTTGTCAGACAGCTCATAATAAAATGCTGTTTACATTTCAACAATGGGTATTGCCCAACAACGTCGCCCTCATAGCGGAGCTTCATGCAACATCATTCATCCCCTGGCAAAGATATCGCACAAGCAATGTTCAACCTCAGAGGGTTCACAATCAAACGCCATCCACATCGTTTATCAATCACCCATGTCAAAGGAGATGGGGCTCAGGCAGCTCCACACACACACACACACACACACACACACACACACACACACACACACACAGGAAGATTACAAGTTACTGGAGGCTAAAAGGTAAAACCAGAAGGTTTGGAAGAATAAGTCCATATGGACTTGGTTACAAAGCTGCATTCCACAGCTCTGGTGTGGGAACATTTTGGCTTTAAGCCGAATGAGAGAGGAGAGCCCATCCGAACCGAACGAGCCGGTATGTCCACTTTGTTTAAAAACAGTGGCAACGAAAAGTGGCAATACATCTAACTAGGGCTGTGCATCAAATACCCATGAAGATAACAAATTCAACAATAGCGTGAATATCATTATGATTTTAATGAGCATTTTATTTGGCCATTAAGTTTTATAGAGTGCATCAGTAGATAAATTTCACAATCCTTCAGGGCTGTATAATTAATCAAAATATCAACAAAATGGAGATATGATCATTTGTGAATATTTAACTGCCAAAGTCTGCGATTAAAGACAGATAAACATGGTTGGTGTGCACTTCCGAATGAACCGGCGATGCACTGATCTGTGTGCATGCGTTGGGCTTGTGTTTTTAGTGAAAACATGAAGTAGTGCAGGTTCAAGCATTCAAGCAAATCCAAACATTAGTAACCACTATAAGGTTATTATACAAATCTACAAACACGGTACAATAAAGGAGAGTTTGACAGCGGTTCACAAGAAGGCTGGGTATTGAATTTCATTTTCCTTTTTCCTCCAAACTATCGAGTATCAAAAAATTGTCTTGACATTTCGGTACCAAATTTCGATACCCAAGGGGTTAATCTCGTCAACGTCAGTGATAAGCATGTAGCATGCTAGATGTGCCCAAATCTAAAAGTGCAGATGATTGGCTGTGTTTAGGCATCAAGGAAAAACAGTAGTTTAAGCCGGTTACGCCCAGAGACGCGGCGCACAAATGAGGCTGTAGTGTGTATGCATTTCAAACCCCATACATGTGAAAGATGTGGAAAAGAAAAAAGTGTGGCTACATTTCACCAGCCTCGATACCAACAGTGTGCGATGCAATAATTGCTACAAGATAATTGCTGCCAAAACCAGCAACACAACAAATCTGATGAAGCACTTGACAGTGCACAGAATAAACTTAAGAGCAGAAAGTTGCTCTGTCTTCGACTGTAAGAAGACCGACCCAGTGCAGTTATCCTCTCAGCGTCCTCCTGCCACAGAGCTTAGTAACATTTTACTTTTACTGTTTCATAATAAAATCTCCTGGTGGAGGTAAAATTAAAACCCCAGTTTAGGGTGAATCAAATAGAACAGAAATATATACACATTTATTTTGAATGAATCTTACCCTGAATATAATAACAATTCAGTTTTGTATTATAATAATATACTTGACTGGGTTCCACAGTAATAATTTAGTATGATGCAATATTAATCGTTTCCAAAAAAAAAGTTACGTCGTTTTTGAACACCTTAATCATTCACAAGACAAATGTTTTAGTAAAAATATATGAAGGTAAATAAGGTTTTTATTAAGCTTTCATGTATGATTTTTAATTAAATATAAGTATTATTGTGCAAATCAATGAAAATTATTACATTTTACTCTCCCTTGTGTTCATTTAGTAAAAATATGTGAGAAACATGCCTTCATGGTTTTAAATTAGATTTCTATTTAATACTTTTGAAATATTAATTGTACTTGGCTACAACGGCTGTTTAGATGAAATGATGGTTCCTCTGATTGTAAAAAAAAATAAAATACTTTTATGCTATTTCAGAACAAAAACATAATTATCGAGATGTATACAACTAACCTAAAAGCTCATCTAAAACATCCAGTTTTCCCAGATGGGAACAAAAACTGCAGTTGGTGATGGAGAGTGACCTTCCCGATTTTAATTTTTATTGACATTTTGATTCCAATGTCTGAATATTCAAAATAATTAAAAAGTTAATTGCTCTCTGAAAGGGTGTACTTGCATTATTATGCTATTATATCATCATTATATCAGTGGCATAAAATGGCTTTAAAATGTCATTAATGATTTATCGCAATTATTTAAAGGACAATATATCGTCCAAAAAAAGTAGTTTTCGTGACAGGCCTAAAGACAGTGATAAGTACATGAGAAGATTAAAAATAAAAAAATATTTAGATTAAATTAAAACAAAGGAGCAAACAATACAGATTAGTGATCGGTCCTGGCAACACTGTTTGCACATGCGCAGCTTGTTTGCAACACTACGCCATCAGTAAAGAAACACTGGACTTCTCTGGCTCTTAACTGTTTTGTTTTCCATCAAGCGGTTATACGCTTCTCTTACACACATTAAAACACCAAATAGATTCAAAAACAACATGCAAAGAAACATAAACATCAAAATAAATACAAACGCCAATAATAATGTGAAACACATTGACACTTACCGAACTGACCGTTCTTCTTCTTCTTCTTGTGTTTTCTGTCGGTTTATAAAACAACTTGTGTGTTTTTCCGTGAATTTCCGCCTCCTGCTGGACTGGAGTGTATAAAACACCAACATCCGATTAATCAGTCCTGTTGTTGTTCAACTTAAAAATACATTTTGTTGCATTATACAAGAAAATCTGAAGTTTCCAGACTTCTATTTTGTGCTCAAGGACACAATGGTGGCAGCTGTGGGGATCAAACCAGCGACCTTGTGAACAGTTCTGATTAACAGTTATGTTCTTTAGCCCACTACGCCACCACTGTCACGTATCTCCCCTTTTTAACTCGCAACAGGGTATAAGAATCTTATATTCTTACAGGGTATAAGAATCTTATATTCTTATATAAGAATGTTTATTCAGATTCAATCATTCTCCCAAGAGATGCTAAATTTGGCGCACTGAAGGATCAGTATTGGCAGCTCTGCCTATGTATGGCTAACAACAATCCTGGTCAGGGTGTTGTCATATAATGTTTGTTGTTTATTACACCTGATTCCAAGACTGGGCATATCTTAAAAAAATAGTCACCCAAACCCCTGGGAAAGATTAGGCTTGAATTATACAGGCCACATTTGAAAATGTCACCTTAAGTAAAACAGTAGAAAGGATTATTACTTGGTATGGAACAGTTCATAACGCTTATCTAGATCAGGGGTTCCCAACCTTTTTTGTGCCAGGGACCAGCATATTCATAAAAAAAAATCCAGGGACCAGTTGTCAATTTTAAGATGCATCGTTTGGATTTGGAACATATCACTGTGTAAAACAGTAACAGCCAATCATTTATTTGCATATAATGAACTAGGTGGCAACAAAGGCTACTAGTATGAATATACCAATCTTTTTAATCTTTCAGACCGGTTCACAAAATGTTTCCCTTTTCTCCCATACAATTAGGTCTACTTCAAAAGCAACTCACAGCACTCACTCACTAGCAGGTGGCAGTAATGGCAAATTGTATGAAAATACCAGTCCATTTCACCTGTCAAATCTCTCCAGAACCACTAAAGACAATCACTTCAAGAGCAACTTAGTGTTTTCACTCACCAACAGGTGACAACAAAGGCTAATTGTATGAAAATAAGAGCCAGTTTCAACAGTCAGACAGTTTCAGAATACAATAGCAAACACACAGTGATTAAAGCCAATAATTTTTAAAAGTATAAAATTAGAGATTAAGCTTTAACCTTAAAAAAAAAAAAGCCGGCAAAATTAGCTCTTCTCCGATTGTTAAGGTTTTTTTTAGCTTTAGCTATTCGGTGAGCAACCAGATATGACGCCTTAGTTGCAGCTAGGTTTACTGATGTTGAGGATATCAAAACTTGCCGCTGAGCGTCCAAATCACGTTTCTTTCTTTCGAAAAACTCCTCCGTTTTGTCTTTGAGAGTTGGGTGTTTGGTGTTTAAGTGCCGCTGAAGTTTTGACGGCTTCATTGCAGAGTTTTTCACCACAAATAACACACAACGGATTTGGCGCCACGGAATCGCCTGTTGTCGTAAATCCATACCTAATGTATGAGGTATCGTATTTACGATTGAAGCTTGACTTTTTTTTCTCTCTCTCTCTCTCGCTATTTTCGAGTTGGTCATCGCCTTTCCTTTTACCAGAACTGTCCACAATGAAATTAGTCATTGAAGTTTGCTGAGCCCCGCTCATCTCTCCACATACTTCTCTGTCACTTCAGGTGCACCGCGCTTTTTTTTTGCAGTCCGTTCAGATACAAAGCGTTGCTAAGCAATCGCGAGGCGCTCAAAGAAACACATTTTAATCTATTTATTGTTTATGTTTTGGATTAAATAACATGACATGTAAGACTCATATCACTTAAAAAAGCATTTAAAAAAGACAATTATTATTATTATAAAAAAATAAAATAAAAAATATTCTGGGAATATTTCAAGGCCCGGTACTAACGGGTCCACGGACCGGCACCGGTCCGGGGACCGGGGGTTGGGAATCACTGATCTAGATGACAACATTAGTCTTGAATTGGAAACTTTTGCCAATTATGCAATTGAAGGATTTGATGACTGATGAAATGAAGAAACTCAAGCTAGTTGCTTTCCAAAACAGAGCTGCCCATGATTATCTCCTAGTTAAAGAAGGACTATATGCTATAACTGGAGAAAAGTGCTGCACATTTATTTGTGACTATACTTAAAATGACTGATGCTCTGCAACATATGATTAATAGAGAAAGATTTAAAATTATAGAAACATTCATTAAATGTCAATGGAAATAGAAGTCTGGTCACTTCAGATTTTCTTGTATAATGCAACAAAATTCATTTTTAATTTGAACATCAGCAGGACTGATTAATCTGATGTTGGTGTTTTAAACACTCCAGTCCAGCAGGAGGCGGAAATTCACCAGACGTTTTTCAGAAACCGAAAGAAAACACAAGAAGAAGAAGATCTGAAAGTTAATGACTTACTGGATAACGGTAAAAGGTCACTATGAAAGTCATCCAATTAAAAAAAATATTTTTTAAAATGCTGGGAGGCAGCCAAGCTAAGAAATGTTGGATTAATTGCAGAAGAAGAAGCCCAATCATGTGGAAAAATAAATGTAGAAGTGAGCCCCACAGTAGTAGTGTCACCTGTTTCTCCTTGGCTATTCCCTTTACCATTATTAGATCTTAATCGGCAAGAAATGATTAATGACAAAAATAGAGTAGTAGCAAAGGATACAATGGTTAAACAGTATCTAGAGCAGAATTACTACTCAATGCTTACAGTTTTCACTGATGGCTCTAAAGATCCTGAAACAGGTTGAGCATCAGCAGCTGTATATGCCCCACATTTACAAGTTAAAATTGGTAAAAGAGTATCTAACCAAGTAGGAGTTTATTCAACAGAGATGGTAGCGATATTATTATCTATCAAGCTGCATAATGACTTGGATCATCATAAAATATATAGTGCATTAATGAGATACTTAAGAAAGGTAGAAATGTTTAATAGGATTTAGAAGTTTTACTTGTATTTATTTATTTTCCACCACTCCATCAATGCGCATCACTCCAGCCCAGTAGGTGGCGGGAATGCACCTAGCGTTTGTTTGCCAACCGCCATAAAACGCCAGAAGAAGAAGAAGAAAGCTGCTGGTATTTTAAACACTCCAGTCCAGCAGGAAGTGGAAATTCACCGGAAGTTGTTTTTTTAACCGACAGAAAACACATGAAGAAGAGCTGATTGTTTGGACGCTCAGTTTGGTAAGTGTTCAGTGTGGTTTACATTATTATTGGCATTTGTATTTATTTTTATGTTTCTTGTTCTGTGCGTGATGTTTTTGAATATATTTGGTGTTTTAATGAGTGAAAGAGAAGCGTATAACCGTCTGATGGAGATTGTTTTGTTACTGGTCACATGCACGTGGTGAGAGAGAGAGAAAAAAAAAACAGTTAAGAGAAGTCCAGAGTTTCAAATCTATATTTTTACCGTTTCATTTTATTGTTATTCTTCTCTTGCACTTATCACTGTCTTTAGGCCTGTAACTACTTTAGTTGGGCGATATATCCTCCCAGAAATAATTGCGCACGTGTGTACACAGATCAGTGCATCGCCTGTTCATTCTTAAGACCATTTCTGTGTCTGAAATCGCCCACTCGTTCACTCATTCCTATTTATTTCCAATTAAATATTGTATTTTTGCATTAATAAAAAAAATAATCATAATACTTTTACTCTTTTAACTTGTTCTTTTGATATGAGTATTACATTAATGATAGAGATATTACTTCAATTTGTCATGTTTATATTTTATTTTTCATAAAAAGTTAATATAACCGTTTACTCCGTGTGTTATTAAAGATACAAATATTGAAAACGCTATTGCATGCTACTATATATCTTATTAAAACATTAAATTGTAGAAAAGTAAACTTCCAACAAAAACCAACCTAAGTGCCCAAGCTGGGTTATTCTTATCGGTGTCCTCCATCTGAGTCCGGAGGCAAAATGTACTCCGTCTTGTTTCTGGTGAATCTGATTTACTAATTTTATTTTACACACCTATGAGACGTGCATTGTTGGCTCGTCGACGCCACCCATCGGTAAGAAGTTATTAAGACAAAATACATTTAGCTGTAAACTAAATAAATGAAGAATGGATCCATTGAACTCCTGGAAAATTTCTTACAGGATATTTAAAAACTTAGACTTCAGTTTATAGTTATAGTGTATTTTGTCTGCATAAGATAAACTAATAAAATATAGTGTTCAAAGTTGAAGTTAATAATACACTGATGTCAGTAGATCATTTTTTTAATGTCCAGAAGAATGGATTACACCTTTAACACATTTTACCATCACACATTACTTTATTGTGTGTGTGTGTGTGTATATATATATGTGTGTGTGTGTGTGTGTATATATATATATATATATATATATATATATATATATATATATATATATGCAAAAAAAGAAACGTCCCCCTTTTCACTTTTACTCTGTATTTGAAAGAATTTTGTAAAAATACAAATAACTTTTCAGATCTTTATTGTAATGGGTTTAAACAATGTTTTCCATGCTTGTTCAATGAACCATAAACAATTAATGAACATGCACCTGTGGTTACAAACAGCTTACAAATGGTAAGATCACTGTTATGGCAATTAAGGTCACAGTTATAAAAGCTTAGGACACTAAAGAGACCTTTCTACCTACTCTGTAAAACACCAAAAGAAGGTTCCCTGGTCATTTGCATGAATGTGCCTTAGGCGCATGCTGCATGGAGGCATGAGGACTGCAGATGTGGCCAGGGCAATAAATTGCAGTATCTGTACTGTGAGAAGCCTAAGACAGCGCTACAGGGAGGACAGCTGATCATGCTCGCAGTGGCAGACCACGTGTAACAACACCTGCACAGGATCAGTACATCCGAATACCACACCTGCGGGACAGGTACAGGATTGCAACAACAACTCCCTGAGTTAAACCAGGAACACACAAGCCCTCCAGTAGTGCTCAGACTGTCCGCAATAGTCTGAGAGAGGCTGGACTGAGGACTTTTAGACCTGTTGTAAGGCAGGTCCTTACTAGACATCACCGGCACCAAAGTCGCCTATGGGCACAAACCCACCTTCACTGGACCTGACAGGACTGGCAAGCAGTGCTCTTCACTGACGAGTCAGGTTTTGTCTCACCAGGAGTGATGGTCAGACTTGCGTTTATCATCAAAGGAATGAGCGTTACACCGAGGCCTTTACTCTGGAGCAGGATCAAGTTGGAGGTGGAGGGTCCATCATGGTCTGATGGGTGTTTCACAGCATCATCGACTGAGCTTGCTGTCATTGCAGGCAATCTCAATGCTGTACATTACAGGGAAGACATCCTCATCCCTCATGTGGTACCCTTCCTGCAGGCTTATCCTGACATGACCCTTCCACATGGCAATGCCACCAGCCATACTGCTCATTCTGTGCATGATTTCCTAGAAGACAGGAATGTCAGTGTTCTGCCATGGCCAGTGCAGAGCCCAGATCTCAATCCTATTGTGCACGTCTGGGTCCTGTTGAATCGGAGGTTGAAGGCTAGGGCCATTCCCCTCAGAAATGTCCGGGAACTTGCAAGTGCCTTGGAGCAAGATCTGGCAAATCTGGTGCAGTCCATGAGGAGGGTGGGTGGCTTCCTTGGCTCCTAAAAATGATTTAGAATGATATATCTTACAGAGATACATGACATTTTCATATAAAAAGGCTCTGACAGCATAATGTCATTGAGTATGGTTTTAAAGGAATAGCTCATCCAATAATTATAATTTACTCTTCATTTACTCACCCTTAAGTGGTCTCAAACTTATTCGACTTCCTTCCACGGAGCACAAATAAAATATTTTAGAGATATGATCGGTTTATCTCCGTAAAATGCAAAGCATAAAGTCGCCAACAAGGTTATGAGTAAGACTAATAGTTTTTCAATTGGAACAGACCATAAAAAAAAGTTTACTCTCCTTTTTCAATATAAATCTTGACATAAGCAGTCTCGTAGCCCTAGATTTCATGCTCAGGTCTCCCAAGATTTCAAGTTTGATTACACTTCCTGGCACCAGCTAGCATTCTGGCATGCATTACGCACTATGAAGTGTAATTAAAATATCTTTGTTTGAGTTATGTGGAAGAAAGTCTTGGGAGTTTGAGATGACATAAGGGTGAGGAAATGATGAGAGAATTACTAAAGATTATCATTTTTGGCTGAGCTATTTCTGTAATTCAATGCATAATAAGTAGTGTACTACTATAGTCTAAAATGTATATTTCCAATTTAAGCAGAATAAAATAACTTGTCTTAAGACAGATTTTTTTTGTGACTTGAACAGCACTGAATAAAAATACTGTATCTGCGCACAGTTTACATACCCCTTGTAGAATCTTTACGTTTTTTTTCAAATGAGCAAAAACAAAAATGTTTTGATTTTTATTCAGTACTGTATAACAGATATTGAAGTACACTCCATTAGAAAATAATTATTTTGAAAACTCTTATTTGCCTCTAAGCATAAATGATCATTTGTAGCATTGTGTAATAGTTGAGTATGAGCTTCTCAATTTTTCCGATCAAATGAGAATGGATGTGGCACAGCTGGTAGAGTGGGTCAGCTGCCAATCGCAGGGTTGGAGGTTCGATTCCCGACCCACATGACTCTACATGCTGAAGTGTCCTTGGGCAAGACACTGAACCCCATGTTGCTCCCAATGGCAGGCTAGCACCTTACATGGTAGCTCTGCCACCATTGGTATGTGACTGAGTGGGAATGTTTGAGTGAATGGATGATTGGAACACAGTGTAAAGCGCTTTGGTAACCTCTAATGTTAAAAAAAGCGATATATAAGTGCAGACCATTTACCAATTTGTGAAATGTATGTACATATCAAGTAGCTACATTAATGCATTATTAAAAAAACATCTTGCAGATGCTGCAAATGATGTACATTTACAAGCAGAACCATATATATTAAACGCTTATATTTATAGCATTTATAACAGATCTGTTCTTGTGTATAATCATAATGTTTTTAAGTTTGATGAATGTCAGTTCATTATAATCATGATGTTTTTGTGTTCAGATGTTCATCATGAGAGAGCAGGTGGATGTGATTCATGCTGGAGAACAGCAGATGCTGCAGACACCAGTGAAGATTGAAGTGAAGCAGGAGGAGATAAAAGAGGAAAACACAGCAGTGGAACAACAGACTGATGAAGCTGATGATGAACAGCAGATGCTGCAGACACCAGTGAAGATTGAAGTGCAGCAGGTGGAGATAATAGAGGAAAACACAACAGAGGAACAACAGAGTGATGAAGTTGATGATGATTTTATTCCTGCAGGTATGTTTCTTCCTTTTAATGTTGCTACATTTTCATGACCACTGTTATCATAACCGGAGTTTACATTCCCCCCAGCGCTAACGTTAAGGAAGCGCTCTGTGAACTGTATGGGGCTATGAGCGAACTGCAGAACGCTCACCCCGACTGACTGTTTATTGTCGCCGGAGATTTCAACCATGCGAATCTCAAGACATTGCTCCCTAAATTCCATCAGTATGTGGACTTTGCAATGAGAGGGGTGAACGCGCTTGATCGTGTTTACACAAACATCCCAGGCACGTACCGGGCGGAGCCCCGCCCCCACCTCGGACCACATCTCTGTTATGCTAATTCCAGCATACAGGCCGCTCGTCAGAGGCACAAAACCGCTTCAGAAGCAGGTGAAAACCTTGCCAGCAGGAGCCATCTCTGCTCTTCAGGACTGTTTTGAGTGTACTGACTGGCACATGTTCAGGGAGGCTGCAACATATGGCGACTCTACCAACTTGGAGGAATACACAGCATCACTGACCAGCTATATCAGCAAATGCATTGATGTCACCTTCTCCAAGACCATCACCACACGCTCCAACCAGAAGCCATGGATGACTGTGGAGGTGCGCACGCTGCTGAGGACCCGAGACGAGGCAGCTCTAAGAACAGCGAGGGCCAAACTGTCCCGGGCCATCAGAGAGGCAAAGCACGCACGCACACACCCAGAGAATCCACAGCCACTTCCAGGACAGCGGTGACACGCGGCGCATGTGGCAGGGCATCCAGGCCATCACCAACTACAGGACAACATCAGTTGCCTGTGACAAAGATGCCTCCCTTCCAGATGCGCTGAACGACTTGTACGCTCACATTTGAAGTGCAGAACAACGTAGTGGCGAGGAAGATCACCCCTCCTCCCAACAACCAGGTGCTCTGTCTTACCACGGCGGATGTGAGGAAAACTCTACATAGAGTCAACCAACGGAAGGCTGCTGGACCAGAGAACATTACTGGCAGAGTGCTAAGAGGATGTGCAGACCAGCTGACAGATGTTCTTACCGACATCTTCAACATCACTCTGAGCAGCGGCGTCGTTCCAACGTGCTTCAAGGCCACCACCATCGTCCCCATGCCAAAGAAGTCTTCAGTGTCCTGCCTCAACAAATACCGTCCCGTCGCACTCACACCCATCATCATGAAGTGCTTCGAGAGGCTCGTCATGAGGCACATTAAGACCCAGCTGCCCCTCTCACTAGACCCACTGCAGTTCGCATATCGTCCAAACGTTCAACAGACGATGCCATCGCCACCACCCTCCATCTGGCCCTCACCCACCTAGATAAAAAGGACTCATACATTCGAATGCTGTTCATAGACTTCAGCTCAGCATTCAACACAATCATTCCCCAGCACCTGATTGTAAAGCTGAACCTGCTGGGCATGGACACCTCCCTCTGCAACTGGATCCTGGACTTCCTGACTGGGAGACCTCAGTCAGTCTGGATTGGGAATAGCATCTCCAGCACCACCACATTGCGCACTGGGACCCCCCCCTGGGCTGTGTGCTCAGTCCACTGCTGTTCACTCTACTGACTCACGACTGTGCAGCAATGCACAGCTCGAATCACATCATCAAGTTCGCCGATGACACGACCGTGGTGGGTCTCATCAGCAAGAACGACGAGTCAGTGTACAGAGAGGAGGTGCAGCGTCTAACGGACTGATGTAGTGCCAGCAACCTATTTCTGAATGTGGACAAAACAAAAGAGATGGTTGTTGACTTTAGGAGAGCACAGAGTGACCACTCCCCACTGAACATCGACGGCTCCTCTGTGGAGATTGTCAAGAGCACCAAATTCCTTGGTGTTCACCTGGCGGAGAACCTCACCTGGTCCCACAACACCAGCTCTATTACCAAGAAATCCCAGCAGTGTCTCTACTTTCTTCAAAGGCTGTGGAAAGCACATCTCCCACCCCCCATCCTCACTACATTCTATAGAGGGAGTATTGAGAGCATCCTGAGCAGCTGCATCACTGCCTGGTTTGGGACTTGCACCGTTTCGGACTGCAAAGCCCTGCAGAGGATAGTGAAGACAGCTGAGAAGATCATCGGGGTCTCTCTTCCCTCCATCAAAGACATTTACAAAAAACACTGCATCCGCAAAGCCACCAGCATTGTGGACGACACCACACACCCCTCACACAAACTCTTCACCCTCCTGCCGTCTGGCAAGAGGTACCGAAGCATTCGGGCCCTCACGGCCAGACTTTTTAACAGCTTCTTGCCCCCAAGCCTCCTCAGACTCCTCAATACTCAGGGACTGGTTTGACACACACACACATAGGCTGAGGCTGCTACCTCAATAACTGTTATGTCCATAGAACACTATCTCATAGTATGTTATGTTTACATTTGGCATTTTTAGAAACTGTCATCTTTTTGCACTACTGTGTACTGGTCGGCGCTGCACTGTCTCTCACTGTGCCTATTGTCCTGTTAATTTATTGCACTGTCCCATACTTTTTGCACATGTTTGAACGTGCACTTTATATAGGTATGTCATTTGGTTTGTGTTGTCTCATGTGGTTCTGGGTTTGTCCTATGTTGTTTTATGTAGCACCATGGTCCTGGAGGAACGTTGTCTTGTTTCACTGTGTACTGTACTAACTGTATATGGCTGAACAACAATAAAAACCACTTGACCAACTAGCACTACATCATATTACACCAGTAACCAATCAATCATGTATAATATTGATTGTACAATCCTTTTTATTAATTTTTTTTCCCATTTATTGTGTTCATTGCAGAGCTGATGGAAGTGAAAGAGAAAAATGAAGTGCTGAATGAAGTGGAGAGAAAGCATGATTTTATAACTGGAGGAAAATCTTTGAGTGGCTCAAACACTGAAAATTTCTCTCCAAAAAAGCCTCGAAGAAGAGCAGCCAAGAAATCTTTCACTTGCTCTCGGCGTAGAAAGTGTTTCACAAGTAAAAGCAATCTTAAAAAACATCAAGTTTCAACATCACATTCATTCACTTTCCTGCGCGTTTGCCTGGATAGTGACGAAGAGTTCACAATATCCTCAGAAGAAGAGCTGGACTCTGATGAACTTTGGCATTTTCAAGAGCGACTTGATCCAGCTGAGGATACAATTGCGGATGAGTAAGTCATTTAGTTTTACTTACATTAGTTGACATGCTATTTTATATACACATGAACATATTTTACTAATTTACTAATTAATTGGACTATTTCCAGACTTCCCAGCCAGTATTCAGCGTATTGAAATATGTCCTAATAGGCAAGATTTAGTTGCATGTAAATGTTGTTTCGGCTAAAGCAGGTATTTAAATTGTATGCTGTATGATATAAATATGAGATGTAATATGATATAAAAATAATATGATTGTTTAGGTAATATTTTAACTAGTGTTTATGCTGCCTCATTATCATCAACGAAGCTTCTGCTCGCAAATATCTGTTGGGGTGTAAATGTGTCAAATTTGCTGTAAATATTCCCGGTCGATGAAGTGCGCGAATGTGTATGTGTCTGTATGGCTTTACAAATATTTAGCTTTTTTTGCAATGCCTGGGCAATATTTCTTTTAGTGATTGATAATGCTAATAATATAGTTCTTTGTGTAATACACATACTCACAGTTGTTTGTTTGTTTTACAGCAATATGAATGATAGTGATGAGACACCTGTTGCAAAGAGGGCCAAGACGAGGAACAGGCAGTCCACTCGGTCATGGAAAACAGAGACTGATTTTGACATTGTTCCCCAGACTCTGAGATTTCTGCCTGCACGGGAACCTGGAACACAGCTGAGTCCTGCTGATGCACACACTCCCCAGAGTCTCTTCAAAATGTTTTTTTCTGAGAATGCAGTGTCAACTCTGTGCCACAACACCAATGCTCAGGCTGCCAGGGCAATTGCAAAGGGCTGCAAATATAAATGGATAGATGTCAGCGTCAGTGAGATGTACTCCTACATTGGCCTGCTGTTTTATATGGCCATGGTGAAGGTGAGCTCCATCAGAGACTACTGGCGGCAAGACCGTCTTTTCTCTGTGCCTTTTCCTGCCAAAATCATGTCAAGAGACAGATACCGCACCATTTCATGGAATGTGCACATGAGTCACCCAGATGCAGATAAAGAAAATGACAGAAAAAGGGGCACAGCTGAACATGACCGTCTTTTCAGGGTCAAACCTCTGATGGACACTATCCGTCATGCTTGTAAAGCCATCTATCATCCTAAAAGAAACTTGGCTGTGGATGAAAGAATGGTAGCATGTAAATCAAACACAATGACACCGTACATGAAAGCCAAGCCAACCAGGTGGGGCTTCAAGTTGTTTGTCCTTGCCGATTCATCAAATGGATACACTGTGGATTTTTCTCTGTACACGGGAAAAAACAACTTTCCCACAGGCCATGGAATATCATATGATGCTGTGACCTCTCTTTTGGACTGTAAAGTTTTAGGCTCTGGGTACCATGTGTACATGGACAATTTCTACACAAGTCCAAAGCTCCTGACAGACTTGTTTGCCATGAAGTTTGGTGCTTGTGGGACTTACAGAGACTCTAGAAAGGACTGCCCACGGGTTGCTACTAATTCACTCTCAAAAAAATCTGCCAGGGGAACCATCAGGTGGATACGGGATGGACCTCTTGTATTTGTGAAGTGGATGGACACACGAGAGGTATCTGTCTGTTCTACCATCCATTCTGCTTATACAGGCGAGACTGTGCAGAGGAGGATTAAATCACGAGATACAAAGAGAACTGAGACATTTCCATGTCCTGCACCTGTGACTGCCTACAACCAACACATGGGGGGCATTGACCGGTCTTGTCGGCTGTTAAAGACGGCTGTTGCACAACACAAAACAATGAAGTGGTACAGAAAGGTCTTTCTACACTTATTGGACATTGCTTCCACCAACGCTTTCATTATGCACAAAGAGCTAGGTGGTAACATGACCAACAAAGAGTTCATGGAAAAGCTTATTGCAGAGCTCTGTGGTGTGTCACAGAAAGGAGCACCAAAACATTCCAGTACTGATCATGTACCAGTTCCAGGAGCTAAGGTGATATCACATGTAAAGAACAGTGCCCGTATTAGTCGCCGGAAGTGCAAGTTTTGCAAAGTACAGAACAATAAAAGGAAGGTCACACCTTGGAAATGTCAGGCATGTGATGTTTACTTGTGTCTTCAGTTGAGCAGGAACTGTTTTCAAAAATGGCACAAAGGCATGTAGCTGTATTCCCAAATCTGTGTGCTGTGAACTGTTCACTTCAAAGATTTCAATGCTTATATGCAATACTATGTTAGCGAGTATCTTACTGATCTAAAACTTTTAAACAGTAGTGTATTTTAGAATAATAGTAAAATCATCAAAACTATGGAATAGTAGAAATGGAAATATGGGAATTATGTTGTGACAAAAAAAAATCAAAAATAAATCAAAACTGTTATATTTTAGCATCTTCAAAGATTCCACTGTAAGGATGGCTCTGGGATGGCTGTGCAACTACAAGAACCAAGTCATAAAAGCTCTCACACAGAAGAATATCTCCATATAAACAAACACACCCTGCCCAGCTTGAACCATAAAATGCAAATCTCTACCCCTCCCAAAATCCCCTTTGTCTGTTTTCTCTGGTTTGAGTACTTCGAACGAGATCTGTAATTCGGTTATCCCACATGGTTTACTGTGTTTTCTATCATATAATGGTAATTGCCATTTGAATTAAAAGGTCTGTCTGCAGCCAGATTGGTCCACACAGACAACGTGTTTTTTTTTTTTTTGTATACTGGGTAATTAGAATTTTCTTATATTTGGTAAATGTTTGAATGGAATGCAACTGTAATTATATTATTCATTGATGATTTTGAGTTTGATGTATTCTTTTAATTGGATTGTGTATTACTATTACCTACTAAAATAAATTGTTACTTTTTAATTCATCCTGAAGGACTTTTTTTTTTTTTTTTTTTTTGGTATATTTTTATTAACTACAAATCTATGGTCAGAGTTGGCTTAACTAATGGGGTTCTTCTGAGGTAGCTTTAAGTAAGACTAAACGGCGAACCAAGAACCTATATAAGGACTTGGCCAAGTAGAATTAAACGGGAAAACTAAGAGTAGGACCGAGAATCTGTAAAACAGAACATAATTGACTGGTGCTAAATGGTGAGTTGACAATCTAGAATAGGACTTGGCCAAACAAGACTAAACGGGTCAATGCGAGAACCTATAGGGACTTTGTCTAAAACGTACTAATATCTGAAACTGATGAGTTTGTAGTTAAAGGACCTGCATCCATCACAGGACCCAAATAACATTGCAAAAACAAATACAGAAGAGAGAATTACTAAAATTAAGATGCAAAACTTAAATTCAAAGCATAGACACATCAACAAGGTTTTTTCATAAATTGAGTCAGATGAAATAAAGAAACGTTAAAAGTATTATTTAATGAGCATGATGAGACAGAACACGCAGGAGACCTTCAGCCACACTAGTGGATTCCCCCTTTACTCCACACTTTGCCTAGATTTCGCAGAAATGCACTCTTGCCATTTTTTTCAACCAACTTCTTGAGGTATCACCCTGGGATGATTTTTAACAGTATTGAGTTAAGGGTTAAAGTTAAAGGTTTTTAAGATCATGAGAAATGTTTTAGTTATGTTGGGTGTGGGTGTGCCTTGTGGGGGAGACAAGGGGGAGAGAGAACAGCTGGAGTTTTGGGGGCAGAATGTCTCAGGTGGACTATTTGTTAAGCTGGGTTTTTTTGCATGTGCTAGCCTTACACATCAATGTTAGGGATCATCTGACTACAGAGAACCCAGATTCCTTTGTCATCTCTCCTTAAATACAAAGCGATTCTATTGTTATTTGATATGTTATCAAGATTTTGGTTTACATTTTAGGGATTTGAAGGTCAACCTTTGAAACTTGTGATTCAGTAGGTCTTTTGATGTTTACAAAGAATGCAGCTAATCTGCATACAGCATATTGTCTCTGTTAGAGACCTGGGAGCGGTTAAGCCCCTGATATAATACAGTATTTTATGAAGTTCTTAAATCTTACTTGTGATTTGACTTTGCTTTGAAACACTCCTTATCCTGACACACACCAAAAGCAATAAACCAATTTAAAAACATTTCTTAAGAGATATGACACTAACTTTGGGAATTAAAAAAACTATGTGCGAATGGGTATGTGTTTTACTGAAACACCTCCCACGGTCTCTCATGATCAGAGTCCTTCAGGTGCCTTTTGGCAAACTCCAGATGGGCTGTCATGTGCCTTTTACTGAGGAGTGGCTTCCGTCTGGCCACTCTACCGTACAGGCCTGATTGGTGGAGTGCTGCAGAGATGGTTGTTCTTCTGGAAGGTTCTCCTCTCTCCACAGAGAAATGCTGGAGCTCTGTAAGAGTGACCATCGGGTTCTTGATCACCTCCCTGACTAAGGCGCTTCTCCCCTGATCGCTCAGTTTGGACGGGCGGCCAGCTCTAGGAAGAGTCCTGGTGTTTCCAAACTTCTTCCATTTACAGATGATGGAGGCCACTGTGCTCATTGGGACCTACAATGCTGGAGAAATGTTTCTATACCCTTCCCCAGATCTGTGCCTCGATACAATCCTGTCTCGGACGTCTACAGACAATTCCTTTGACTTCATGGCTTGGTTGGTGCTCTGACATGCACTGACAACTGTGGGACCTTATATAGACAGGTGTGTGCCTTTCCAAATCATGTCCAGACAACTGAGTTTACCACAGGTGAACTCCAATCAAGTTGTAGAAACATCTCAAGGATGATCAGTGGAAACAGGATGCACCTGAGCTCAATTCTGAGTGACATGGCAAAGGCTGTGAATACCTATGTACATGTGATTGTTTTGTTTTTTATTTTTAATAAACTTGCAACTTCTTTCATGGTTCGAGCTGAATGTGTTTAAGTATTATTTTATACATTTTGTATTATTTTACAGGCTGTAGAGTTGCATTCACAATAAACTGCTCTGTGGAACTAAAGTGAACTGAACTCAAAGCACCTCCTGAACTGAGATGTCTGAGGTCATTTGCAGAACTCATAAAAAATAAAAATTGGAAGGCAGAAACAAAGTGTGAGATCCTTAGACTGCCGATACTGCACGCTTCCATGTATACAGGTACTGGTCATATAATTAGAATATCATCAAAAAGTTGATTTATTTCAGTATTTCCATTCAAAAAGTGAAACTTGTATAATGTATACATTCATTCCACACAGACTGATATATTTCAAGTGTTCCTTCCTTTTAATTTTGATGATTATAACTGACAACTAATGAAAACCCCAAAATCAGTATCTCAGAAAATTAGAATATTGTGAAAAGGCGTTTAAAGGCGTTAAAGAATATTGAAGACACCTGGTGCCACACTCTAATCAGCTAATTAACTCAAAACACCTACAAAGAAAGGCCTTAAATTGGTCTCTCAGTCTAGTTCTGTAGGCTACACAATCATGGGGAAGACTGCTGACTTGACAGCTGTCCAAAAGACGACCATTGACATCTTGTACAAGGAGGGCAAGACACAAAAGGTCATTGCTAAAGAGGCTGGCTGTTCACAGAGCTCTGTGTCCAAGCACATTAATAGAGAGGCGAAGGGAAGAAAAAGATGTGGTAGAAAAAAAGTGTACAAGCAATAGGGATAACCGCAACCTGGAGAGGATTATGAAACAAAACCCATTCAAAAATGTGGGGGAGATTCACAAAGAGTGGACTGCAGCTGGAGTCAGTGCTTCAAGAACCAACACGCACAGACATATGCAAGACATGGGTTTCAGCTGTCGCATTCCTTGTGTCAAGCCACTCTTGAACAAGACACAGCGTCAGAAGTGTCTCGCCTGGGCTAAAGACAAAAAGGACTGGACTGCTGCTGAGTTGTCCAAAGTTATGTTCTCTGATGAAAGTAAATTTTGTATTTCCTTTGGAAATCAAGGTCCCAGAGTCTGGAGGAAGAGAGGAGAGGCACAGAATCCACGTTGCTTGAAGTCCAGTGTAAAGTTTCCACAGTCAGTGATGGTTGGGGGTGCCATGTCATCTGCTGGTGTTGGTCCACTGTGTTTTCTGAGGTCCAAGGTCAACACAGCCGTCTACCAGGAAGTTTTAGAGCACTTCATGCTTCCTGCTGCTGACCAATTTTATGGAGATGCAGATTTCATTTTCCAACAGGACTTGGCACCTGCACACAGTGCCAAAGCTACCAGTACCTGGTTTAAGGACCATGGTATCCCTGTTCTTAATTGGCCAGCAAACTCGCCTGACCTTAACCCTATAGAAAATCTATGGGGTAATGTGAAGAGGAAGATGTGATACGCCAGACCCAACAATGCAGAAGAGCTCAACCTGGGCTCTTACAACACCTGAGCAGTGCCACAGACTGATCGACTCCATGCCACGCCGCATTGCTGCAGTAATTCAGGCAAAAGGAGCCCCAACTAAGTATTGAGTGCTTTACATGCTCATACTTTTCATGTTCATACATTTCAGTTGGCCAACATTTCTAAAAATCCTTTTTTTGTATTGGTCTTCAGTAATATTCTAATTTTTGGAGATACTGAATTTGGGATTTTCATTAGTTGTCAGTTTTAATCATCACAATTAAATGAAATAAACATTTAAAATATATCAGTCTGTGTGTAATGAATGAATATAATATCCAAGTTTCACTTTTTGAATGGAATTACTGAAATAAATCAACTTTTTGATGATATTCAAATTATATGACCAGCACCTGTATATATGCCCATATACGGCTTTTCTGTCATCTGAACATAATAATAAAAAGTGTGTTTCTTCAAACGAGTCTCTTTGTGTCTATGGGCAAATTATTTGTAATATTAATTTGATAATAATAATAATAATCGTCTAATAATAATAATTTAATAGATTAATGGGAAAACGAGCCAAATATCGTCATGACATGGTCAAAGGCATCAACTATTGGCGATCATTCTGACCATCATTGATCCCGATATCATCGTCTGTTTGCTCAACCCGAATGCTCACTATAAATTAACAAAATGTTCAGACAATCTCTTGCTGTTTTTTCCGACACATTCAGAATCTTTATGTTCTTTTTGTGGAATTCTGTTTGATTTATGACAGATGTCACAGGACCCCTGTCTTCCAAACAGGTCCACTTTCGCCTCATCAGTCCACTGAACATTCTCCCAAAAGTTTTGAGGATCATCATGGTGTGTTTGCCACCTTTTTATGGATGGCATTTTTGTCCAGTGTCTTTCTGATTGTGGAGTCATGAACAGTGACCATTATTGATGTGAGAGAGATCTGCAGTTCCTTAGATGTTGTCCTTGGCTTTTTTGTGGCTGCAACGTCTTTCAAAGTGAAAACTATCCAAGCATGCGGGGGGGCTTGTGAGTGTTTCTGTTTCCAGCTTTTGCAGAGCAGTTCACAATCATTAAGCTATATCGGAACCTATCACTGCCAACACCCTCAGTGGCACACCCCTGACCATCATCACCTGTTCCACCAAGCCAGTCACAAATCAAATCTCCATTGGTACCGGTGTCAGGGCATCCTTGCTTTGTAATGCACAACAGTTAAAATATAACGTCACAATGGTGGATTCTGTGATTTAGATTATGACGCACACATTTAATTGAAAATACAATAAAAGTCATATATAGTAATGGTGGGAAAAATTATTTAAAGAAAAAATTACAAGATGTCAGATTTTTATATTTATTTGAAACACAGAATTATTACAGTACAAATATAAGCAGGTTAAGTGGGCTCTTTGTAATATAATAAGTGAAGGATCAATATAAAGGCCATGTTTTACAGAATATTGGGTAGTTTCTAAACCAATATTAAGGAAAATGATATTTATTCCATAGTAACTATTATTTTTATTAGTAAAACCATAGTAATGTCAATCTGCAAAACAAAACATGGTTTCTGCATAAACTCCATTATCACAGTTAATTTAAGGGATGTTTTTAAGGAATATCCACATTTCTTATGGTTAAATCCAATATGGATTTATATTTTAGTTAACACTTTTCCTTAAAGAAACATTTGCATTGACGGAGGCTTGTTGGCGTACATGGACCTTTTGAGTTTAGAGGGATTGGCGCCATTTTGTTTTGTTCGGGGTTTGATTGTTTCACTAATGGGGAATGTGTGTTCATTGTAATTTTGTTTCTGACCCACAATCTATTTTTTCTAATATATCAAAATGTCAAGTGGGTTATCCTTCTCCACATGGAATGTGAATGGTTTGTGCACCCCATAAAAAGAAAGGTTATTACTTTTCTTAAAAGTAAGAAATATGATATTGTGTTTCTTAACAATAACAAAGAAACACATTTCTCTGCAGGCTCCAATAGCTCTTCTGATAACATTAGGCGTTTCATCAATATCATGTGGTCAGTGGTGAATGATCAGACTCCGGTCGCTGCTATCTCACTTGATGCAGAAAAGACATTTGATATGGTGGAATGGGATTAACTTTTAAAAGTTAATAATCTTTTTGGGAATATATGGGTTCGTGAGTACTTTTATTGGTTGGATTAAGCTACTTTATAGACACCCGGTAGCGGCGGTACAAACAAATGGACTAATCTCAGATTATTTTACTCTGGATAGGGGCACCAGTAGGGTTGCCCTCTTTCCCCATTATTGTTTTGTCTTGCCCTGGAACCATTAGCAGCAGCGATTAGAAAGGAGGATGATTTTCCAGGGGTGACTGCGGGAGATGTCAGGTGCGCTGCCAGATGGGTGGCAGTGAAGGCCGTGGGTCTCGACAGACCAGACCCGGGCAGCAAAGGCTAGTTCTAGGGACGTGGAACATCACCTCACTGAGGGGGGAAGGAGCCGGAACTGGTGAGAGTGGTGGAGCGTTACCAGTTGGATCTGGTGGGGCTTACTTCGACACACAGTTGTGGCTCTGGATCCGTACTCCTGGATAGGGGATGGACTCTATTCTTCTCTGGAGTTTCCCATGGTGTGAGGCAACGGGCGGGTGTGGGGATACTCACAAGTCCCCGGCTGAGTGCCGCTATGTTGGAGTTTACCCTGGTGGACGAGAGGGTCACCTCCCTTCGCCTACGGGTTGTGGGGGGGAAAACTCTGACTGTTGTCTGTGCATATGCACCGAACAGCAGTACAGAGTATTCAGCCTTCTTCGAGACCCTGAATGGAGTCCTGAATAGGGCCCCAGTAGGGGACTCCATAGTGATGCTGGGTGACTTCAACGCGCACGTGGGAGATGACAGGGACACCTGGAAAGGCGTGATTGGGAGGAACGGCCTCCCCGATCTGAACACAAGTGGATGTTTGTTATTGGACTTCTGTGCTAGTCATGGATTATCTATAACAAACACCATGTTCGAACATAAGGATGCTCATAAGTGTACGTGGTACCAGAGCACCCTAGGCCGAAGATCGATGATCGATTTTGTAATCGTGTCATCAGATCTGAGGCCATATGTTTTGGACACTCGGGTGAAGAGAGGGGCAGAGCTGTCAACTGATCACCATCTGGTGGTGAGTTGGATCAGGGGGTGGGGAAAGACTCTGGACAGACCTGGGAAGCCCAAGCGAGTAGTGCGGGTGAACTGGGAACATTTGGAGGAGGTCCCTGTCCGCGAGATCTTCAACTCACACCTCCGGCGGAGTTTTTCAGGCATCCCTGCGGAGGTTGGGGACATTGAACCGGAGTGGGCAATGTTCAAAGCTTCCGTTGCCGAAGCCGCGGTGGAGAGCTGCGGCCTCAAGGTTTTAGGTGCCTCAAGGGGTGGTAACCCTCGAACACCGTGGTGGACACTGGTGGTCAGGGAAGCTGTCCGACTGAAGAAAGAGGCCTTCCGGGATTTGTTGTCCCGGAGGTCGCCGGAGGCAGTAGCAAGGTACCGACAGGCCCGAAGGGCTGCGGCCTCAGCCGTGAGGGAGGCAAAGCAGTGGGTGTGGGAAAAGTTCGGAGAAGCCATGGAGAAGGACTTTCGGTCCGCACCAAAGTGCTTCTGGAAAACCGTCCGCCACCTTTGGAGGGGAAAACGGGGAACCATCCAAGCTGTATACAGCAAAGATGGGACGCTGTTGACCTCAACCGAGGAGGTTATTGGGCGGTGGAAGGAACATTTTGAAGAACTCCTAAATCCCTACTCTATCCCTATGCTAGAGGCAGAGCCGGAGGCTGATGGGGGATCAGATTCTATTTCCCTGGGGGAGGTCACTGAGGTAGTCAAACAACTCCGCAGTGGCAAAGCCCCGGGGATTGATGAGATCCGACCAGAAATGCTGAAAGCTTTGGATGTGGAGGGGGTGTCATGGATGACACACCTCTTCAACATCGCGTGGAAATCTGGGACAGTGCCTAAGGAGTGGCGGAACGGGGTGGTGGTTCCTCTTTTCAAAAAGGGGGACCAGAGAGTGTGTGCCAACTACAGGGGTATCACACTTCTCAGCCTCCCTGGTAAAGTTTACTCCAAGGTGCTGGAGAGGAGGGTGCGGCCGATTGTCGAACCTCAGATTGAAGAGGAACAATGCGGGTTCCGTCCTGGCCGTGGAACGACGGACCAGATCTTTACTCTCGTTGGCCGGAGAATCGGGGCAGCGGGGGCGGTATTGCATTCGCTCTATCGCACCGTTGTCATGAAAAGAGAGCTGAGCCGGAAGGCAAAGCTCTCGATCTACCGGTCAATTTTTGTTCCTACCCTCACCTATGGTCATGAAGGTTGGGTCATGACCGAAAGAACTAGGTCGCGAGTACAAGCGGCCGAAATGGGCTTCCTCAGAAGGGTGGCGGGCTTCTCCCTTAGAGATAGGGTGAGGAGCTCAGTCATCCGCGAGGAGCTCGGAGTAGAGCCGCTGCTCCTTTGCGTGGAAAGGAGTCAGTTGAGGTGGTTTGGGCATCTGGTAAGGATGCCCCCTGGGCGCCTCCCTAGGGAGGTGTTTCAGGCACGTCCAGCTGGGAGGAGGCCTCGGGGAAGACCCAGGACTAGGTGGAGAGATTACATCTCCACACTGGCCTGGGAACGCCTCGGGGTCCCCCAGTCAGAGCTGGTTAATGTGGCTCGGGATAGGGAAGTTTGGGGCCCCCTGCTGGAGCTGCTGGATGGATGGACTGCGGGAGATATGGCACATAAGATTCACTTTATGCAGATTATATTTTATTATTATTCTCCGACCCCACTAGATCTATTCCTTGCCTCCACAGAATTATTAATTCCTTATCCAAGTTCTCAGTATACAAAGTCAATTGGTCTTATTTAAAACTTTGGGCTTGAGAGCATACTGCCCAGTAATGGCTTTTCAGCCGGGCGCCTTCCAGTGGCCCAAATTTGTCTGATTTAGTTAGTTCATTTTGACCCTTTAATAAAAAAGTTTTTCGAGTGATGTGGGTAGGTGGGCGTCATTACATTTATTGATGATTGGGAAGGTTAATGTTATTAAAATGAATTGTATTCCAAAATGTATCTACCTGCTATAATCTCTCCCTGTAGATGTCCCCCCTCTCTTATTTCAAGCAATTTGATAGCATAGCAGAGTCCTTTATTTGGAATGGTAAACGTCCCTTGTTAAATTTCAATAAATTACATAGGCCGATTGACAAAGGTGGGTTAGGCCTACCCAAGATTTTGTTTTAATATTATGTATTTGGTCTCAGACATTTGGCTCAATGGACGCTTCCACCTGAGAGAGCCCCTCCCTGGTTTTGTATTGAAAGGAAGTTCTTGCCCCTATCTCACCTCTGCAAAGCCTTTCGGTCAAACTAACCGGAGAAGTTAAGTCACACCCTGTTATTTTGTATTTATATTCGACATGGACAAAAGTGTCCAGTGTTAAATTTGGATATTTATTTAAACATAGCCTCAAGCATATGGCTGAACCCTAAACTTTAATAATAAGTCTCCTTTCTGCTGGTCAGATTGGATTGTGAGGGGGTTAATACACTCTGTGATCTATTTGAGGGAGTATTTAGACCTTTTGAAAATTTGGTTCAACATTTTGACATTCCCAGATCTCAATTTAATAAATATTTACAGCTGTGCCACCTACTCTGCACTGTTTTTGGGAGTGGCATGCTTGTGAATAACATTCATAATCCAGTTATCATAGTAAATTGATTACACATTGTCATTTTTAGATCAATGCATATTGCATACATATCAATTCAATGATCAAAAATGGATTAACTGAATGATAAAATAAAAATATTCCATACGAGCGGCAGTTCTGCGGATGGAAACGCCTTGTTGATGAGAGAGTTGAGGCGAATGTGCTACAACAGCAGAAGACCACGTCAGGTTCCACTTCTGTTGGCCAAGAACAGAGAGCAGAGACTACAGTGTGCACAGGCTCATCAAAACTGGACAGTTAAAGACAGGAAAAACACAGTCTGGTCTGATGAATCTCAATTTCTTCTGATATAACAAATGGTAGTCCCATTGAAAAATCCATATCGATCGACCACTAACTGTGACTTATTGGGCAGTTTTTTTGCATATCTATAAAGAGTACTTGGTGACATGAAGAGCAGTGGTATGGTTATGGATTCTCTCCAGTATGAATTCTCTCATGTGTTTTCAGGTGATGAGACTGAGTGAAACTCTTTTCACAGTGTGAGCACTTGTATGGTTTCTCTCCAGTATGAATTCTTTGGTGCTTATTCAAGTTGTTGGCTTTAATAAAGATCTTCCCACATACAAAGCACATATGAACCCCCACACCAGTATGTATTTTCTGGTGCACTTCCAAATATAACACGCATGCAAAACTCTTTCCACAAAAAGAACACTTGTAAGGCTTTTCATTTGTGTGAGATATCATATGATGTTTTAGGGACTTTGCCAGAACAAATGTTTTACCACACTTATCACATTCAAATGGTCTAACTCCAGAGTGACAAGAGAGATGACTCTTGAGACTGGGTGCATTTGCAAAACTCTTTCCACACTGATGGCACGTATAAGGTCTCTCTCCAGTATGAACTCTCATGTGTATATTAAGTTGGTTTTTACTTGTGAAACTCGTTCCACACTGATGGCATGTGTAAGGTCTCTCTCCAGTATGAATTTTCATGTGAGTATTAAGATGGCTTTTACATTTGAAACTCTTTCCACACTGATGGCATGTGTAAGGTCTCTCTCCAGTATGAACTCTCATGTGAGTATTAAGATTGCTTTCACGTGTGACTCTCTTTCCACACTGAGGGCATGTGTAAGGTCTCTCTCCAGTATGAACTCTCATGTGAGTATTAAGATTGCTTTTACGTGTGAAACTCTTTCCACACTGATGGCATGTGTAAGGACTATCTCCAGTATGAACTCTCATGTGTTTATTAAGATCGCCTTCACATGTGAAACTCTTTCCACACTGTTGGCACGTGTAAGGTTTCTCTCCAGTATGAAATCTCATGTGTCTATTAAGATGGCTTTTACGTTTAAAACTTTTCACACACTGATGGCACGTGAAAGGTCTCTCTCCAGTATGAACTCTCATGTGGACATCAAGATTGCCTTTAATTGTGAAACTCGTTCCACACTGATGGCATGTGTAAGGTCTCTCTCCTGTATGAACTCTCATGTGTCTATTAAGTTTGCTTTTACATGTGAAACTCATTCCACACTGAGAGCAGGTGAAAGATTTCTTGGCTGCTCTTCGAGGATTTTCTGGAGAGAAATTGTTTTCAGTGTTTGAGCCACTGGAAGATTTTTCTCCATTTATAAAATTAAGCTGTTCGTCCTCCACTTCATTCAGCTCTTCACACTCCTCTCTCACTTCCATCAGCTCTGCAGTAAACACAATAAATGGGAAAAAAAATCAATTCAAAATGATTATACAATCTATATCATACAAGATTGATTTGTTACTGGTGTAATATTATTATGAAGTAGTGCTTGAGTTAGTACAACATTGTTTTGCTTTGTTCTTGATGTTTTTATCTCTCATATTAATAGTTTTTAAATATATATATATATATATATATATATATATATATATATATAGATCTGGGTTATGTTGCTGCTGTAACTTCTGAATTTCCCCCTAGATGGATCAATAAAGTTATCAATCAAACTTCTGACCCACTGCAATTGTGATATAGTCAATTAAAAGTGAAACAATCAGTCTGTAGAAACTGTTGGAAAATGACTTGTAATGTACAGATTGTGCCGTTTCAGAAGGCGTGCCATTTTAATTCAAGTGGCATTCATCTGATCACAAAATATGGTCAGGACATTACTGGTGTAAAAAACAGCACCATCACTATTTGAAAAAAGTCATTTTTGTTCAAATCAAATTACACAGCAGCCATCACTTCAACACCTTATCCTTGAGTAGTCATGCTAATTTGGTACTAGAAAATCACTTGCCATTATATCAAACACAGCTGAAAGCTGTTTGGTTCGTTAAATGAAGCTTAACATTATCTTTGTGTTTGTTTTTGAGTTGCCACAGTATGCAATAGACTGGCATGTCTTAAGGTAAGCAGTGCTGATTTAGGACCATATAGCATGACTGCGAGTGTGATATTGCTTATATACAACAGTTCAATGAACAAGTAAATTTAATAGAATTAGGAAAAACTGAGTACGGTCATAAAAAAAAAAAACGCATTTGTGCATTGAACTACTTTCTTGCGTGACGGATCAGAATCTGCCGTTGATGGTTCAAAACAAATGATGCATCTAATTAATTAAAAAAATTTCACTTCAGAAATAGTATCACATTACCGGTGCACAAGAGTCCATCACTATAGAAACTGTAATGTCCTTCGCCACTTTAAACAGCATGCATTGTGTAATTAATCAGTCTGTTGTGTCTCTCAGCTGTGATGAGTCATAATTCTTAAGTTGTTCATTTAAAGCAGTTTAAAGATATTTCCTAGCTTTAGTAGTGTAGTAGTAATACAAGCGATCAAGAAGAGCTGTTATATATGGATTCACTTCACGTCACAAAACTGGCTCATATGTCACACAAAAATAATCTTTTGCCACCACCTGCTGGCTAACATATGTAATATAAAAAAGACATACAGTAGCTCTTAACACATCGGCACAAACACGAGCGGAGTGATACACACAGTGAAGCGTCCGAGTGCTGATGGTCGAAGATTTGAGGATCGGAACTAACTGTTCAATATATATCATCATATCGCCAAACCCTAGTCACAGAACGAAAGTCATACATATTTAGAATAACATGAGGGTCAGTACATGCACCTTTTTAAAAGACAACTGAGCACTAAAACTAAAATAAAAACAGCAGGGAACTTTTAGTTTGACATGTGAGTGATAAAAATGTCTCAAACTCGGACCTAAACAGGATTGTCATAAAAATGTAACAACATTAAAGAAAGAAACATACCTGCAGGAATAAAATCATCATCATCTTCATCACTCTGTTGTTTCTCTGTTGTGGTTTCTTCTCTCATCTTCATCAGGTTCCTGCAGTCCAGCAGCTTCACTGAACACAAATTCACTGGTGTCTGCAGCATCTGCTGTTCATCATCATCTTCATCACAATGTTGTTCCTCTGTTGTGGTTTCTTCTCTCATCTTCATCAGGTTCCTGCAGTCCAGCAGCTTCACTGAACACATCTTCACTGGTATCTGCAGCATCTGCTGTTCATCATCATCTTCATCACTCTGTTGTTCCTCTGTTGTGGTTTCTTCTCTCATCTTCATCAGGTTCCTGCAGTCCAGCAGCTTCACTGAACACATCTTCACTGGTATCTGCAGCATCTGCTGTTCTCCAGCATGAATCACATCCACCTGCTCTCTCATGATGAACATCTGAACACAAAAACATCATCATCATTATAATGGACTGACATTCATCAAACTCTAAAACATTATTACATGATTATACATAAGAACAGAACTGTTCTTTCAGAAATTCTATAAATATAAACGTGTGTTTGTTTGTTTGTTTTTTCCTGACTGCAGGAATATTATAACAGGTTATATATAAATGGTGAACTTTCCCTTTACTTTTTCAGGCCATTTTGTCAACTTTAAACTGGTGAACATTGACATGAATGAGTCACATTACATAAACTGGCCTTTTACATTCAGTATGAGCTGTGAACAAATCATGGCACATCCACAAGATTAAATAAATGCTTCTATAGTTAAAAAGAGTATCTTCAGTTTTTCAGTTTCTTTTTTTTAGAACCTTAAAAAAAATCTCTTCAAAGCACAAGAACAACAATACTGGTTCTCCGTCAAAACACACTGAATACTATTACTTCAACTGATGAAATGATTTAATAGTATTTAATTATTTAAAATTAATCTATGCAATGCCATTCATTTTCATTTTTAAGTACAAATGGAAGTTGCTGGTCCAGGATAAGAGCTATAAAAAATAACTAAATGAAAACATCACCAACATCTCCCGAACCACTGCCTCATCATTATTTTCTTCTGTGTTTTCCCCTGTTGTGTGCAAATCAGTGCAATTATGGGTGCAAGCTCGTCTTTCATGTTGTTTGTTGGCTTCTTATGAATAAACTCTCCCGTTGTTATGTGTGTGGGTTTGTGAAAGAATTTCGGGATCTTAGTTTCATTCGGGCACAAATGGTCATGCGTTTGATACAGCTGGACTGCAAAGAGTCGTGTTTGTGTACTTGACTTTAGTGTATGCCTTAACTCGCGTCATTGTTTCCACATCTGTCTTTGGCACACACCACTGCTCTGCTGTGATTTAAACTGAACTGAGAATCAATTCTGTTTTTTTTAGAGAATCGATTCAGTATGAATCACGATACATTGCTGAAACAATTTTTTCCAACAGCTCTAGAAATTTCTGTCAACATTTGTCTTTGGCGGTTGAGCTTTCCTCTCTTATATGCGTTTTTCAGATTAAGCAGTTATTTAAATGCTTTGTCAGAAAAGATGTTCAACTTGGAAATGTGTGTCTCAAAATCCTCACGTTCGGTTCCAGTCTGTTGTGTTTCATCTGTTTGAACAGCCCCTGTCCTGGGCTCATAGTCTGAGCCGCTTCACCAACAATTTCAGCCAAATACCACTGATATCTGGGAATATTGCTACTCTACATACAACTGTACTGAATAAAAAAACAATGTGGTATTTTGTTGTTATTATGAAGCTTGAGTCTGGAGTAGCAGGAATCAGTGCAAGTGTTACATCATGTGAATGGTTCCCTGTGTACTGTTCATGACTTACTACAATTGTTTGTTGAAGTTGTTATGATTGCACCTGAATGACGAGGGTTTGAGAAAGATGTGTATCACTCATGCAGTTGTTTGTTGTTATGGTTGCTTTGAGAACGATGTAATAATCTGTGTAACACAGAGGAGAAAATGGGTGTGCACGATAAAATGTGCACAGTTTAATCGAGATGAAAATAGAAAGCAGAGGCACGTGTAAAAATGCACACAGATGAATCGCAATAAGAGAATAATGTGGGAACTTAAACCATGATGCGTGCTGAAGAGATGAAAGATTAAAAGCAGGAAACAGACAGATAAGCAATGAGCACTTCTATGGTTTCATATATGGTTTCTCATGTTTTTTGGCTAAGTGAAACTCTTTCCACAGTATGAGCATGTCTAAGGTTTCTCTCCAGTATTAATTATCTTGTGTGTTTTCAGGTTTTTTGACTAAATGAAACTCTGACCAACTGAATGAGCACTTTGTATGGTTTCTCCACAGTATGAATTTGTGTTTTCAGGGTTTTTGAAACTTCCTCTTCAATATGTCAGGACTCACTTAGATAGTTTATTTTACTTAATCTTCTTGTTCTATCAGGAAGACTTGTGTGAAATTTAAGATGACATTTATTTGATGAATATAAAACAGAAACGTAATGTCTCTCTTTGGCGTAAGCCCCGTCTGGCGTTCTGAAGAAGTTTTACTCTGAACCGTTGTATCCAGCCGGAGATACTGTAGGAGGCAGGGGTGAGGAGCCTACCCCCATGAAGGACGGGACTCAACTGTGGTGGACATGCAACCTCAGACTGCATGTCCTTTTTCATGGATACGCACCCTCCGAAGGTTTCAAATCTACTTTATAGGAACATGGTTCACAGAGAAATGTCCAGACTAATTCCTCTCTCTCACACCCTCCATCCACATCTTCGAAATTTAGCCCATCGTCTTTGCCAACGTATTGTGTAGGGCTGAGCAATTTTATCGATTCTGCGATATAAATCAATATTTTTTTCCCAAGAAAGTATCGATTTTTAAGCCGCGAGTATCGATACATAAGTCCCATTCAAATCCCCTGTGTTTAACTCTGTTCGCGTTGCAGGAAGAGTGATTTGGTCAGCCAGTCGCTAGCGTCGCTGTAGAGCAAGTTACCCGTAATAACTTTACAAAGACGCAGACGTCTACCTCTTCCTGTTTACGGAGTCAGAGCGAGGAGATTCAAGAAAATGGCGGCGAATATAAATCCGGCGGCAAATATAAATCCAGCACCTTTGTGCTTAAAAGCAGATGTGTGGGAGAACTTTGGGTTTAAAAAGAAGGAGGAAAGCGACGACTTGGACAAAAGCATCGCGGTTTGCAAGCTGTGTGACACAAACGTGAAATACTCTGGAAATACCACCAACCTACGAGCCCACCTAAAACGTCACCACCCGGACAAGGTAATGCTAGACGGGTAGATTTTAAGTTAAATGTTTAAATGTTCTTCTTAGTGACTTGAATTATTGGATGTTTTGGAGAAGCCATGGCACTATGTTTACTTACCTGGTGGCTACTGGCTACCTCATATGTATGTTCAGTGTCAAGCTAAAAAAGCTGTCAAAGAAACTGTTCAGAACAGGCCACTGGCTGCACCTTTGAACTCTCCATTGTTAATTGCAAAACTGCACTTTATTTACTTTTCAAAGGCTTGTAAGCTACAGTTTGCACTGTTTCAATAAATGGAACTAATTTTCTCAACACATCTTTGATTCATTTTGTCCAGCATTTGCAAGCTGTAGACTCTCTGTCCAGGCAGAGACATATATTGTGTAATTGATGTTTTTAGTTTTCAGTTGAATTAATTCAATCCAAGTAAATGTCACCAAAATCACTCTGTCCCCTTTAAATCTTTCAGAAAATTATGTAAGTGTATCGAATTATATCGAATCGTATCGAATCGTATCGTTGGCTGAACATCGTGATATATATCGTATCGTGAGCTGAATATCGTGTATCATATCGTATCGTGAGATTAGTGTATCGCTACAGCCCTAATTATGTGGTCCCCTCTGGGCACGCAAATGTGTCATTATTTTGCAACAACACCACTGCCTTTGTGATCATCTAAAAGGCGGTCCTCCTTCAGGATCATTATGCCCCTACTAAGACGTTTGATAGCATCAACTGTATTTCATTTTCTCAGCAGAGCAAATTCCTGGGTTTTTCGATTAAATCGCTGACTGTCTCTTCCAGGAATTTCATCTATGTCCCTACGTCAGCTTACTTCCTGTCCCCTGCATGCATCTCTCAGACCTTCTACCATACTAAGTCCTTCACTCCTCCCCCTTTTAGATTACGCTAAAACTCATGCATTAAGAACTCGCCCAGTCCACACTAATTTTTCCCTTTTTCTCAAACATCCCATAATAGATCAAATGGGGTGCAGTCAAAGCATAATAATATCTACAATCTCCAGCTGCTCCTGCCAATACACCTCCATGGTTATATATCTCCAAACTTGTTTGTATTTTGCATCTGACCCCTCAAACATTACGGTCTCCTCCCCTAGTCTCTCGGGGCACTTATTCAGCATGGGTGTGGCCACAACCGCTGCTCATCAAGAACTATAAGAATCCACAATCAAGATGCTTGGCTGCTGGCCTTCCCCATCATACCAGAAATATATTCAATCCAACCCTCAAATCATCACACACATTCAACTCTCAATCAGCCATAAGTTTCATGCCGCTCTGGTGGAGGCCTGGGCCACTCACTACTTTATCCACACACTATTTCTCATTATCAAACTCAAGCATGTCTATCCTCCAGCAAGGATATTTTATAATTATATCCTCCCACCTCACCAGGGCTTCCACAATCCCAAGCATGATTTTCATTCACATAAGTATTGCACAGCCTAGCTAGCACTATCGAAGGGCTCATAAGCAAACGCTGTTAAGATATTCCACATACAATCCCCTGGCAAAGATATCGCACAAGCAACATTCAACCTTGTCAGAGGGTTCACAATTAAACGCCATCCACATCGTTTATCAATCGCCCTTGTAAAAGGAGACAGGGCTCAGGCAGCCACACCCACACACAGGAAGATTACATGTTACTCGAGGCTAATAGGTGTTTTTCCTGACGACTGCATAATTCCAGCCAGAAGGTTTGGGCGCACACGTGAGGCTGTAGTGTGTATGCGTTTCAAACCCCATACGTGTGAAAGATGTGGAAAAGATCAAAAGTGTGGCTACATTTCACCAGCCTTGATACCAACAGTGTGCAATGCAATATTTGCTACAAGATAATTGCTGCCAAGACAAGCAACACAACAAATCTGATGAAGCACTTGACAATGCACGGAATAAATGTAAGAGCAGAAAGTTGCTCTGTCTTCGACTTTAAGAAGACTGACCCAGTGCAGTCATCCTCTCAGCGTCCTCCTGCCACAGAGCTTAGTAACATTTCACTTTTACTGTTTAATAATAAAATCTCCTGGTGGAGGTGAAATTAAAACCTCAGTTTAGGGTGAATGAAATAGGACATAATTATCTACATTTATTTTTTATGAATCTTATCCCAAAAAGGTTACGTAGTTTTTGAACAACTTAATCATTCACAAAGACAAATCTTTTTGTAAAAATATATGAAGATAAAAAAGATTTTTTATTAAGCTTTCATGTATGATTTTTTTTATTAAATATAAGTATTATTGTGCAAATCAATGAAAATTATTACATTTTACTCTCCCTTGTGTTCATTTACTAAAAATATGTGAGAAACATGCCTTCATGGTTTTAAAATATATTTCTATTTAATACCTTTGAAATATTAATTGTACTTGGCTACAACGGCTGTTTAGATGAAATGATGGTTCCTCTGATTGTAAAAAAAAAAAAAAAAAAAAAAAAAACTTTTCTTCCCGACTTCTATTTTTATTGTTATTATTTCGATTCCAATGTCTGAATATTCAAAATAATTAAAAAGTTAATTGCTCTCTGAAATGGTGTACTTGTATTATTATGCTATTACATCATCATTAAATCAGTGGCATTAAATGGGTTTAAAATGTCATTAATCGTTTATCGCAATTATTTAAAGGACAATATATCGTCCAAAAAAAGTAGTAGTTATCGTGACAAGCCTAACGACAGTGATAAGTGCATGAGAATAATATATATATATTATTATAGTTTAAATTAAAACAAAGGAGCAGCAAACAATACAGATTAGTGATCGGTCCTTGGCAACACTGTTTGCACATGCGCAATGGCTCTCAACTGTTTTGTTTTGTTATTTTATCACCTCGTGCATGTAACCAGTAACAAAACAATCTCCATCAGGCGGTTATACGCTTCACATACACTCATTAAAACACCAAATTGATTCAAAAACAACATGCACAGAATCTTAAACATCAAAATAAATACAAATGCCAATAATAATGTGAAACACATTGAACACTTACCGAACTGAGCGTCCAAATTTTCAGATAATCTTCTTCTTGTGTTTTCTGTCGGTTTATAAAACAACTTCTGGTAAATTTCCGCCTCCTGCTGGACTGGAGTGTTTAACACACCAACATCTGATTAATCAGTCCAGCTGATGTTCAAATTAAAAATGAATTTTGTTGCATTATACAAGAAAATCTGAAGTTTCCAGACTTCTATTTCCATCTAAATTTCATAAATGTTTTCAGAATTTGAAATCTTTCTCTAATAAAGCAGGGCTCGAAAATAAGGACTGCCCGATGGTCCGGCCAGTTGCTAGAACTGTCACTTGCATTTATAACATTAGTGCAAGCAAACATAAAGCGAGAGAACACAAAAATTACACTGAGTGAATAAAGTCTTCTAACCGAAGAGTGAACGCGAGTATGTTTATCTCGTAAAGATGCTCAAATGCATAATATACTGAGCAAGCAAATAATACACCAAGCAAACTCTCCAAGCACTGTCCTCGCTCTTGTCCAAATGTCTTAGCTGCAGCTATTAGCAATGTGTAGAAAATATAAGGAATAACCCCACTTAATGAATTTCGAAGTGTTTTGCAACATTTTAAGTGCCCCCCCCCCCAAATCAAATATACATTTAATCAGGGACGTCGTTAGGCCTATTTTAGGGGGGTCTGAAGCTACCCCAAAATGTTCCTAAGCCCCCCTAAATGATAATAAGAACAACAATAACAATTCGATTTATCAATAACCGTATCCTCATTCATATTTAGAATTAGACGCAACAAATGATATATATCAAGCTACAAAAAAATAGCCGAAAAGTCGGAAGTTGGACAGAGGTACAAAGATCGTTGTGCGATCAAGATGATGCACCGCACCGTCTCGTTGCATTGGTGTGAACTGCGGCAGCTTTCAGAGCGTTGCAGACCGGAGCGCTGCAAGTAACTGGAGGATTCATCTCGTCTCGTCGTTACTCTAGTTTGGTCTGAAGTTGAACTCGCTATGCACCCTCCCGCCCACACACACCGATACACACGCTCCCCCCGCCCACACACACCGATACACACGCTAATGGTGAAAGGAAGATTGGTAAGTGTCGTGACACAGAGAGAAATTGTAAGTTGTTTTTAATTACCTGCTTACCTTTAGCTACGTTTTCTTGAGGTAAAGGAAAGGGGATATTTTGGTTTGCTATGGAAAACTAGTCTAGCTAGAGTGAACAAGCAAAATACAAGAAATGATTAACTTAGCAAGCTAATCACAACTCTTTATTCTTTGCCAATAATATAACCTATCTCTATAATAGGCATATAAAACAATATCAATCCCCATAGAATGTTGTCACTGAAAACTAAATGTCATAGAGTCCCTGTTAATGCTATTAAGGTTGTATCCTTCAATTCATTGAGCATTTTTTGACGCTTCCACCAATGAAGTAGACAATAAACAAAAAGTAACTGTTGACTGTGGTTTTGAAAATGATTTCATTCTTAATTTTCCTTTATTTGAATACTACCTTTTTGTTGTTGATTTATATCATACATTGTGTACATCATTTGGCAGAATAAATCATCTTTAATTGAGAAACGCTCAAACCTGTGTTGTCAAATTTCATTATGACCTTAAAATTCTGGTTCTTGGGTTAAACTGTATGCAAGCCAAACTACACAGTGAAATTACACTCTGATTGAACCAATCCACAGCACAGTTACAGTAATTAGAGTAATTAAGTAGCATTCTGTGGACAACTTATCTTATATAGAGAGGAATTAGATATAGTATGCTATTACTTTATCATACATTTACATGAGCAGACAGATAGCATTTAAGTCATTGCTTATAGAATAACTCATCAGGAGCAAAGTCTGGCCTAAGTAAATTCCCCCATGCAGCTTTGATGTGTCTAAAAGCAACATTACAGTAACTTTTCTTTAACAGAGTAGAAATGGAAGAAGAGGATATGTCTGTCATGTTTTACTTGTTAACATCTTGGTTTCTTGACTGGTTGTTGACATAAGTGTAGCTCTAGATGTGAGTGCAAAGATTTTGCAAACGCAAGTTACAAATACCCTGGGGGCTAAGCCCCCCCTGTCTTCCAATCCTAGTGACGTCCCTGCATTTAATTAGGTAATGTATCAAAATGTAAGCATTAATTTTACATGATAATGCCATTTGATATGAAATTAAGCTAGATCACTATGGCTATTAGGCTATTATTTTCAGAGCAGGTTGAAGATGAATATTTGAATCAGTCTACTTTATATCATCCTTATTAAATACCTGTACATATCTCATTTCTGGACCACACAGGTATTTTTGTTCTTTGTTTTCAGTCAGTATTAGTCTTGTTTGGGTTGTCTGATTTCATGTTCCCCTTCTGTCACTCACTCGACGTTGTTTTTTGTAGTGACACTAGGGGTTGATCTTGAGAGCCCCGATCACCTCGGATTTTTGAGAAAAGGCCAATGAAAATTGGCGAGTGGAATTTACATGCCACTCCCCTGGACATACGCTTTGCTTGTGACAGCTAGGCTTATTAGTACAAGGTCCTCCCCTTCGGCCTGTCTCTGTTCCCTCACGTCTTCATGAAAGTCGCAGAGGCAGCTCTTGTCCTGTTAAGGGAAGTGTGCATCTGCATACTCAACTACCTCGACGACTGGCTGATTCTAGCACACACTCGAGAGTTGCTGTGCGCGCACAGGCTCTCCCCGGTTCAGAGCATCTCTTTTCTCGGCATGGAGTTAGACTCTGTCTCAATGATAGCATGCCTCACAAGCAAGCGTGCACAGTCGGTGCTGAACTTCCTGAAGTCATTCAGGCGGAGGACACAAACGCCTCAAAACTGGGCTGGTTCACCATGTGCAACAGACATGCAGCCGCCGGTTCCTGGTCAGGACCACGACTGGGTTGGCACATCAACTGCCTAGAGTTGCTGGCTGTACTACTCACCCTGCGGAGGCTATTGCCGATGATCCAGGGCAAGCATGTGATGGTCTGGTCTGACAACACAGTGACTGTAACATACCTGCAAGTGTTCTTTGTCAGCGACACTTGCCTGGAGTTCGGTCTGGCAGATTCTCACGTGTTCCTGAGACCCCGACCGGGCTATGTGCCCAAGGTTCCCACGACCCCCTTCAGGGATCAGGTGGTGAACCTGCAAGCGCTGCCCCGGGAAGAGGCAGACCCTGCCCTGTTGTTGCTGTGTCCGGTGCGTGCTTTGTACACCTACTTGGATTGCACGCAGAGATTTAGATGCTCTGAGCAGCTCTTTGTCTGCTTTGGTGGACAGAGGAAAGGGAACGCCATCTCCAAACAGAGGCTTGCCCACTAGACTGTGGAAGTTGAGTTGGAAGTTGGAGTTGGAATGTTGACCTCCTCTTTTGGGTAGGATGTGGTCTCCGCTGGGTCCCCCTGAAAGAATAGGAAAGGAAAAGAACAACTTCCCTGATGCGTATGATAGCATTAGATGGCCCCGGCTGGCATGGCCTGATACCTTGCTTGTTACGTCGCTTCCCCCCCTCAGGGATGTGGCGAACTACATGACATCTTTTGGGGCGTTGGGGGAGGACGCAGCAGCTTGCTTGCACCTGCATTGGCAGTTCACGTAACATGGTTCTGCTATTGTGATGTTTTTCCATAGGGACACCCGAGTGTCACTACATCAACACAAGGTCGAGTGAGTGACAGAAGGGGAACATCTCGGTTACTATCATACTGTCCCTCTTGCCACAATGCTGTACTAGCCGCTGAAATGGATGACCGTGTTTCGGAGTGAATCCTGCATTCCAGCTCCCTTTTATACCCACATTGTATTAAAAACATAAGATATGTAATAAATATTTATCTTCTGACACCTTTTTTAAAGCCAAGATGATAAAAACAGCTATCTGTCATTTTTGTGTTGGGAAAGTGAAAATCTGAAGCAAGAAAAATACATATACCCTGGTGCGAGTTAAAAAGGGGAGAAAATTGACATTTCTCTTAAAACCATTTTTTTTTTTTACCAGAAGTTATAATAATAATAATAACCCACCCATCTGGAGAGGTGATCATCAGGTTGACAAATACAAACAGGTGCAGTGAAACTTGGTTTAACATTGACTGGTAGAGGTGTAGGCATACCAATAACCTATCTAACACTTTTATGGATGAAAGGGTCAATAGAATCATGTTCACACAATAAATTACTCATAGGTGAACATGCTGTTTTGACATCAATATCAATTTTCATCAGAGCAAATAGGACTATACATGTTAACCATCCAGTACAGATTCCTTCGGGCAGGACAATGACCAGGGCATATAACCATATAATACACTTAGATTCAGTCTCTGGCAGTGGATTTGGTTGAAGTCGGAGTGGTTTATCTGTGGAGTGTTAGCACAACCATAACGATACCCATTACTTTGGGCAGTGTAATTAATCAATTTCCACCAAAGATTGTCTGTGGGTGGCGTTATTCGTTTAAAAACAGTCCATGTTATTGGCCACCAGAATCATATTGTTCTCATTAGGTTGAGCTAGCATAACAGCTCCGAGAATAATGAAGAGGATGAACCTTCATTTGTACATCAAGAGCAAAAGGGGACATTTCTAATTGGCTAGGACATTTGAATCTTCCTAAATTGAGTGATGCTGCCTGTGAGGCTTTAAACTCTGAAATTACTATCCCAGAGATTGTTGATTCTATAGGATCTTTTCCTAATGGCAAGGTGGCGGGGCCAGACGGTTTCGGTATTGAATTATATAAAAAATACTCTGGAAAGCTGGCTCCCCTTTTGCTGAGGATGTTCACTCATTCTCTTGAAACTCAAAAATTCCCTGACACATTATACGATGCTAATATCTCACTAATATTAAAAGAGGGAAGGGATGAGACTGAGCCTTCATCTTATCGGCCTATTGCATTACTTAACTGTGACATTAAAATTTTCACAAAATTATTTGCTAATAGGTTAAATAAATACATTTCATCCATTATACATATGGATCAAACTGGTTTTGTTCCTAATAGATTTTCATTTTTTAATGTTAGAAGATTAATGAACATAATGTACCATAAATATAAAAAAGGCTCTAAAGTGGCTGCTCTGTGCTTAGACGCAGAAAAGGCATTTGATCAGGTGGAATGGCCTTACATGGTGAGAGTTATGGAGGAATGTGGGTTTGGTAGTCGTTTTGTGTCATGGATTACAACATTATATGCTCACCCAACCTCTTCTGTACTCACAAATCAAGAAAAGTCAAAGTCCTTTTTATTACATCGAGGGACACGTCAAGGATGTCCCCTCAGCCCTTTGCTTTTTGCAATTGCGATCGAACCCCTTGCGATTAGTATTAGAAACCATCCATCTATTGAGCCTGTAAGATTGGGAAATATAGATCATCACATCTCCTTATATGCAGATGATGTTGTTCTCTTTCTGTCAAATCCTGAGCAGTCAGTCCCTTTGTTGTTAGATCTTATGGAATCTTTTGGTACAGTCTCTGGATATACAATCAATTGACAGAAGAGTGAATTCATGTCTTTAAGTGGTGATCTGGATACTGAATTTCTACAAAATCTCCCAGTATCTTGGAGTTGTTTTGCCCAAAAACCCTAAATTAATTTTTAAGTTGAATTTTCTTCAGAAACTGGAGGATTTAAAGGTAGACATTGGTAAATGGAGAACTCTTCCTCTTTCTATGATAGGTCGTATAAACGCTGTTAAAATGGTCTGTCTGCCTAGATTCTTGTATCTCTTTCAAAATATTCCTATTTTTTTGACAAAGTCTTTTTTCAAAACATTAGATTCAATTATCCTGCCTTTTATCTGGGGTTTTAAAGCTCACAGAATATCAAAAATACACTTACAGAAACCAAGGGAAAGGGGTGGGCTAGGGTTACCTTGCTTCTTGCATTATTATTGGGCAGCGAATGCGAGGGCACTTGTTTATTGGCAGGGGGATTATAAAACAGAAATTTCTATTGACACTTCCCCCTGGGTTGCCATTGAAAAAAATGGTGTTAAAAATAGTTTGCTTCCAGCACTTCTCTTTTCAACTCCTGTATTGCCTACATCTGTTAAGGTGGATAATTTCATTGTTTCAAACTGTTTGAAAATATGGCGCCAAATTAAGAAGGTATGCAGATTACCTGACACTGCTATTTTCGCCCCAGTATATCGAAATCAGATGCAACATTCAACATGTGGAGACTGAATGGTATTGTTACCTTGGAGGATTTATATATTAACAAACATTTTGCTTCTTTTTCTCAATTAAAAGAGAAGTTTTCTCTACCCACAACACACTTTTTTCGACATTTACAGATTAGAAATTATGTACGCCAAGCAATGCCTAATTTTGAATCTATGACAGAGGAAAGGAGGATTTATAGACTATTGTTGGGCTCGCCTGGTTCCAAACATTTGATTTCAGATTTTGTTACTGTGTTTTCCGAAGAAATGTGTTATTCTACACATTCTTTAAAAAATGCTTGGGAGGAGGAATTGGGTACACAGATTGGAGCTGAAGTGTGGGAGGAGAGCCTTAGCAGGGTTCATTCTTGTTCTATTAACTCTAGACATCAGTTAATTCATTTAAAGGTAATGCATAGATTGCACTATTCAAAATCTAAATTACATAGAATTTTCCCCACCATTTCTCCTACATGTGACCGGTGTAAATCTGCAGAGGGCTCTCTTACCCATCTCTTTTTTTGACATGCCCTAAGCTTTACGAATTCTGGAGTAACATATTTAAATGGTTCTCTGACATGTATGGTTTTGTGTTTAACCCTGATCCAGAGATTGCATTATTTGGATATTCTGTTTCTCTGTCAGTCCATAATGTCTCTGTACAAAGCACTATTATTTATGGAATGATTATTGCTAAGAGCATCATTCTAAGATTTTGGAAATCAGATACTGTTCCTCAGTTCAAGACCTGGTTGACTTACCTCACTGGAATACTCCACATGGAGAGAGTGCGGTATGGAATTATGGGTAACCTTGACAAATTTTACAATATATGGCAACCATTTCTGCATCATCTTACCCAGTTTAACACTGACTCTGACCAGTAACGTCTGCTCTGCCCTCTACTGAATTTTTGCTTGTGCTTCCTTACTGAAACTGTATATGCCCTGGTTGCTCTTAGTTTTTAATTTATCCTTTTTTATTATTTATTTTATTTATTTATTTTATTTTTATAGTATTGTTATTTGTATTTTGTTTTCTTTTACTCTTTTGTAAAATGTAAAATTCTAATAAAAATACTTAAAAAAAAAAAAAAAAAAAAGTATTTGCTGTTATGTAATTTTAAAATGTAACTATCCGATGGCAAAGTTGTTGCGGAGGCTCGTGGGCGTACATAGACCTTTTGAGTTTAGAGGGATTGGCGCCATTTTGTTTTGTTCGGGGTTTGATTGTTTCACTAATAGGGAATGTGTTCATTATAATTTAGTTTCTGACACACAATCTATTTTTTCTAATATATCAAAATGTCAAGTGGGTTATCCTTCTCCACATGGAATGTGAATGGTTTGTGCACCCCATAAAAAGAAGAAAGGTTATTACTTTTCTTAAAAGAAATATGATATTGTGTTTCTTAACAATAACAAATAACAAAGAAACACATCTTTCTCCGCAGGAAGCTGAAAACTTTGGAAAGATATAGGGTGGGCATGTTTTCTTTAGTACTGGCTCAAGTAAGAGCAGGGGAGTCATTACACTGATATGTAAACATATACAATTCAAATGTCGTGTAACGGGGACAAAGAATGTAATATTCTGCGTATGTTACTCTACAGAGATTAAGTTCAGCCTAGGTTCGGCTCTGGGAGGATTTAAAAGCCAAAAGGGTGGACCAAATCAACTTTTAGTAATTAACAGCCGGCAATTTATTTACGATAATTCACATTCAATTTTTTTAACAATATTCTCACAGTTGGACTCTTTGTCTGGTCTCCACTCAACTCTATGAACCAACAACAAAATGATTCATATAAACCAGAAGTTGAATGTAAATACCAAAAAAATGAAATAAGATGAAATAAATAAAACAGTCTCAATTTCTTCTGGATCCTTGGTAGTAAAAGAAATGCTCAAATGTCCATGTGGAAAAACTCAAATGTCCATGTGTTAAGCTCCAATGGTCATGTGTGTGTGTGAAGAGCTTCAATGTATTTGTGTGTAACGGCCTTTTGTGTTGCTACCCGGGTAGTATGTATGTGCTTAGCTCTCTTGTGTGCATCCGTGATGGACCACGACGATTCTTCGAGTGGCAGATCGGGGTCTGGCTCGCCGTTCAAATGGTAGATCAATCAAATTGAATCAGCATTCAAAAAAAACCAATCTGCAAAACAATGCAGTCACATTAAACATTTTTCTCAATATAAACAATTTTACACCGACAGTTTCTATTAGCTGCACAAAATGTCCGTTATTACCAGTGTTAATTCAACACGTGACAGTATAAGTGCAAATACCCAGCTTAACACAAAAGTATTTCAATATGCAATATATCTCTCTTATTTGAATATTTTGTTAGTTGTACAACATTTCTTTTATCATTTGCTGCATTTATAACACTTGTAGAAAATAAAATAATTTAACTAACCACTTAAACTAGCATTGTACACAGACAGATTTGACTCTGTATTTATCTTACAATATAAACATACAAAAAAAAATACATTCTAAAACATAATATATAACTCTGATTGGCTTTAAGACACATTTAAAGAAAAGGGAATATCAATTTTGAAAGTTAAAGTAATGCATAAAAGAAAAACAGTCACCAAAAGCTTTGGCCGGTTGTTTTCCTCCGCAACTGGATAAATAAACAACCTTGATAGCTAATATTACTCCTTATAAAAGAATATGCACATCGAACCGAAGAACAAATGAAAATTAGATCGCCTTTTTGCAGTTACACGCTAACCTCGTGCGTACATAGTCAGCAGGCTTCTTCATCTGATTTTCAACATACGCTGACTCTCAACATACCACAGCGTTAGTCGCTCTCTAGAGGTTAAGGATAGTACTGCACCTAAAATACAGAACTCCTTTGATGGTATATAAATCAACCGTAGATACAAATAAATATACTCTCATTCTGAATGTCAAATTCGAAAGGGTTACATCCTCCCCTCCTAAACTTGCATGCGTCTCTGCATGTAGTGTACCTATAAAATAATTGATCTATCTGGGGTAAGTATCCTAACTTCAGGGAAATCATCTGGCTCAAGGGCTTGTGTAAAAGCTTTGTTTAACCCACTCAACAGGGACTGCATAACTAACACTAAGGGATTACCTAATGAAGTGTAAGTTAGCCTATCAGGTGGCCCCCTAACTCTGGTAGGACGTCTGAACTCCTGCTCTGGTATTTCTTGCACAGGGGTATTTCTGTTTCTTTCAACATTCTCTTCAATCAGTATTTCACTGTCGTTGTCCTCTTTCCTCATTCCATCTCTTTTTCCCTCAACAGGTTCCGTTTTATACCTGATCAACCCCTCAGTACAGTCATCCTCATTGACATCAACGGCCTCGGAATCCAGTTCATTGACAGGTAAGTTTCTCACATTTTCTTCCAGAGTATCCTCAGGTAAGTTTGTTTCTTCCTTTTCAGCTAAAGCTACTTCTTCCTCTACGTTTTCCTCATCAAATTCCGCATGCTGACTTTCCACATCCTCAGAAGGTTCAAATGACGGTGCATTTGGATTAAGTGTTGTCCCACAGGAACTTTCTTCCATTCCTCGTATGTAGGGTACTTCCTTGACAATTGTTATGGTAGGATATGTCTCATCGTGCATTATTTGAGGAAAGTAGAAATCTGGCTCTTCATCACTATCATACGCTGGTTCACCGTCATCCTCTGGAACTTTTGGTGATTCCTTAGAACAAGTTGTTTTTTTCTTTTCCTCCACCCTTTTGTCTTCTTCACTTGAATTGGTGGGGGTTAAGAAACCACAAGGCAAGAGCAAATCTCGATGAAGGGTTCTTTCAGGTCCGTCAGTCGTAAGAGGTTTTACAACATAAACTGGAGATTCAGTTATTTGCTTGACTACTTGGTAGATGGTCTTGCTCCATCGGTCAGCTATCTTGTGCTTGCCTCTTATGCCAACATTCTTGACAAGAACACGGTCTCCAGCTTGTAAAGTGGATTCTCTCACTTTCAGATCATATCGCTGCTTGTTCCGAAGAGCTGTCTTCTTACTGTATTCAACAGCAATCTTGTAGCTTTCTTGCAGACTCTCTTGAAGCTTTTTGACATACTCGACATGACTAATTCTCTTTTCTCCTTCAGGCTTGATACCAAAGGCTACATCTATGGGAAGGCTTGGCTGTCTCCCAAACATTAGCTGATAAGGAGAAAATCCGGTAGTGTCATTTTTCGTACAGTTATAAGCATGTACCAGAGGCTGTACAAACTCACGCCATTTGGTCTTGTCTTCTTCTTGAAGGGTTCCGAGCATCTGGAGAAGAGTTCGGTTAAACCGCTCCACGGGATTTCCACGTGGGTGGTAAGGAGTAGTCCTAGTCTTCTTTATACCCAGTAGTTGACAAAGGTCTTTGATCACAGCAGATTCGAAATCTCGACCTTGGTCGCTGTGCAGGCGTTCTGGTATTCCATAATGGATGAAAAAGTTACTCCAAAGTGCTTTAGCAACTGTCTTTGCTTTCTGATCAGATGTCGGAATTGCCACAGCATATTTGGTGAAATGATCAGTGATGACTAGAATGTTCTTCGTACCTTTACCATCAGGTTCAAGGGAAAGGTAGTCCATGCAGACTAGTTCTAAAGGTCGGCTTGTATTGATGTTAACAAGAGGAAATGCTTTTTCCGCTTTTGCCTTTCTTCTGACACATCTGTCACAGGTACTAACTTTGATTTCGACATCCAATGACATCCTTGGCCAATAGAACCGTGTACGAACTAAATCCAAAGTCCGCTCCACTCCCATATGACCTACTGAGTCATGCAAAGCTTCTAAGACAACTTCCTTATACTTCTGTGGTAGAACTAGCTGATAGAAGGGCTCTCCTCTATTCATACGCTTCCTGTAGAGGACTCCATCGAGAACTACAAGTTGGTGAATCAGTCGAAGCATGAGTTGGACCTCTCGGTTTTCTTGCTGTCTGACTCGGTAAGAAAATCGTTTGCCAGTGTTCAAGAGGTGAGTTATTCTGCTAATGACAGGATCCTTTGCTTGCTCTGCAGCCCAATCCTGTTGCGACATCCTGGGAAGGGTACTGGAACCATGAAGAAATTCAGCTTGGGAGAATTCAACTGGGATGGCATTAGCGTCAATGGCAAGACATTCCAGGGCAACAGGTAAATTGGCATCTTTGTCGGCCGCAGTGCGTCCATACAGTTGATGCTTTTGACAAACAGCTTCCACTGCTTCCTTTGGAAAGGAAATCCCATTTTCTTCATTCAGAAACCGGGAGATGAACTGACTGATGCGGTCATCCTCGACTTGGGCACTGTTATCGTGCTTTACCCGCTCATGTGGTCGCCTGGAAAGGCCGTCAGCATCTTGGTTTTTCTTTCCAGCTCTGTACTTAATGCTGAAATTGAACGTAGACAGAGATGCAAGCCATCGATGCCCTGCAGCGTCAAGCTTGGCAGACGTCAATATATATGTGAGAGGATTATTATCGGTCATGATGGTAAACTCGGCTCCATACAGATAGTCGTAAAACTTATCCGTCACTGCCCATTTTAAAGCTAAGAATTCCAGCTTATGGGTGGGATAGCGCTTTTCACAGTTGGACAACCCTCTGCTGGCAAATGAAATTACCCTCATGTGACCATCTTGTTCCTGATACAAGGCAGCTCCTAGTCCATGGAGACTGGCATCAGTATGTACGATATACGGCAATTTTGGATCTGCAAATCCTAACACCGGGGCCGTAGTGAGATTCTGAATTAGTGTCTGGAATGCAGTGTCACACTCATGTGTCCATCTACCACCAAAAGGTTTCTTGAAATCAGAATTGGAGGCAGACTTGAAACCCTTTGCATTCCTTCGAGGTGGACAATAGCCAACTGTTAGTGCATTCAATGGTTTGGCAATTTTGGAGTAGTCTCTGACAAACCTCCGATAATACCCAGTGAACCCCAGAAAGGACTTCAGCTCACTGATATTTGTTGGCTTTGGCCAGGTGGTGAGTGCAGAGATTTTCTCAGGGTCTGTTTCTACGCCTTTTTCCGAAACAATATGTCCCAGATATTTCACAGATTTCATGAAAAAATGGCATTTGCTTGGAGATAGTTTTAAACCAAACTCTTTCAGCTGGTTCAGGACCTTCGTCAGGCGTTCTTCGTGTTCCTCCAGGCTTTTAGAGAAAACAATGAGATCGTCGAGAAAGACAAGGACTTCTTTGAGATGCAAGGTGCCCATACACTTTTCCATGACACGCTGAAATGTACTAGGCGCATTAGTCACTCCCTGCGGCATCCTATTAAATTCCCAAAATCCCATGGGTGTTACGAATGCCGTCTTGTACTTATCCTCCTCCTCAACCTCTACCTGATAGTAACCGGACTTAAGATCCATGACAGAGAACCATTTAGATCCTGTCAATGCAGAAAACGTTTCCTCAATGTTAGGCAGTGCGTAGGCATCTTTGATTGTCTGACTATTTAGTTTTCTGTAGTCTACGCACAAGCGGATAGCACCATTCTTCTTCTTTACAACGACTATTGGCGAAGCAAAAGGACTTTCCGACTCACGAATTATGTTTGCATCTTTAAGCTCCTGGAGATGAAACCTAACAGCTTCATAATCTGAGGGATGGATAGGCCTCACCCTCTGTTTAAAAGGAGTCGGATCTGAAAGTCGAATTCTGTGCTTGACAGCTGAAGTGTGCCCATAGTCAAGGTCCCCCATTGCAAATACTTCAGGAATGGAGTTGAGCTTCGTTGTAATTCTGGCTTTCCACTCTTCTGAGAGAGATGAGTCTGTGAAGTCGAACATGATCTTATTTTCAGAAATGGTGGAACATGCCGAATTGCAACCGACTTTAATTGTGGAAGGCACAACATTTGTTTTTTTCTCTTTAGTTGAGGTATCCCTTAGTGAGGACAGAGCTGATGGAGCATAAAGCTCAGCTAAACAACAGTTAGCAGGGAGTGTGATTTCATGTGCAGTTTCATTCTGTATGATAATGGGGACTTTAAATGAGGTACGCCTGGGACTGGTCAGGACGTAACTACACAAAAGCAGACCACCAGGGAGGTTGGCGTGAGTGGATGGCTCTACTACAAGTGGAGCATCGGCAACTGTTGCCACATTCCTAGCATACCCATCTAGGGCCATCTTCTGACCCGCTGGAATGGCGACGCATTTGCGACTCTGTAGTTTGACTTGGCCCACTTTACCATCTCTTTGTCCCAGGATGTATCTACGCAACAGAGTTTTCAAAAGAGGTGCATGTTGGAATTTGTCCTTGGGAGCAGCATAACTGCTGTCGTTTACAACACAAGATTTAAACAATATGTCCAGGGTGTTGGTGCCAACCAGTACTGGGACTTCAGCATTGAATTTGTAATCAGGTATGACGAGTGCAAGGGTGGAAACAGTTTCAGCTTTTCCAGCAATTTTCTCTGGGAAATGTATGCTAACTTCAGTATAGCCCAAGTATGGTACAGTCTGCCCCCCAGCTCCTTCAACTTCGATAAGATCATCAAGAGAGAGGATTGGAGAGGATGACAGATGTGTGTCATAAAAGGACTTGGACACAGTGGTCACCTGTGACCCCGAATCAAGAAGAGAGTTGCAAACTTGTCCCTCAATAATAATTTCAGCTGTGCATTTAGGACCAATTATGCTAGAGATTAACTCACTTTCATTAGAAGGAAGACATGAGTGAGCTTGACATCTTGCTTCTGTTTGGTTCAGTTCATTAGGACATTCTTTGCTGCAATGGGCCTCAGTATGTCCTGTTACTGAAACCCCGTCCAGTTTAACGGCATACCATTTTTCACCTTCCAGTCATCTTGTTTCGCTTTGAGCTCTTTGTACTTTCGGTCCGCAAGGGCTTTGTTGATGGAGCCTTCACATGTCCTAGCTATGTGGCCATCTTCACCGCATCTGAAACAAAACCAGGGTTTGGGAGGTTTAGCCGTTACCTGTTGAGCTTGCATCTCCACTTTAGGTGTCACCGTGTTTGGGTATTCTGTCAATTTAGACTCATGTTTCTTCTTTTTCTCAGATTTGGAGGATCTAAGCTGCATCTGGAGATCAGCCACCTGTTTTCTCAAAGCCTCGGTTTCTGCAATGTAGGTCTGCAACACACTTGAATCACTGTAAGGAGACATGTCGACAACAGATTGTTTGTGAATGGCAGCTTTGTGCTTTGAACTGCCTAAGTGTCGTTGCATTCTGTCCAGTTTTGCTGCACGTCTGTCCTCCTCAGTTCTGAGCAGCAACAAAAGCTCTGCAAAGTCAGGTGGTGTCTTGGCTTTGGCTCCCAGCTGAAGGGTAAGTATTAATGAGTGATCCCAGCAGCCACGCTGAAATTGTTTCAGCAACTGACGATCTGCAGATGACTGCTTTACACCATTTCTCCTAACCGCAGTACTAAGCAGTGTTTGTAATCTTTGTAAATAATCAGATGCTTTCTCACCAGGATCTTGGTTGGTGTTCAGGAAACGAGCGAAGATTTCATCACCATCTTCAACTAAGCCATATGCAGAGTCTAGAAGCGTCACATAGTCTCTAGGAGGAGCTGTAGAACCAAGCTGTTTAACCACATCAGAAGCTGGTGGCAAGAGGCTTTCTAAGATTTTCCTTCGCTGGATATCTATTGGAAGAGAATCCTGCAACAGAAGGTCAACATGCAGACACCAGGTATCAAAGTCAGCTTCACCTGGGGGCTTAGGTACTTTCCCTAAGAAAGAACGCAGCCATTTGGAGTGTGTCTGTGCAGAAAAAGCATCATTTTTGATGACATGCTCGACTATTATGCGTCGGATCTCAGGAGGGTTCAGGTCGTCATTGGTAAGTGTATTAAAGGCAGGCTGTGGTGTTGTTTTCCTCACCGCAGGATCAGGCTTGCTGTCTGAGCTAAGGGCACGTGACTTAGATTTTGGCTTCTTAAGTGGTTGTCTTTTTATATACCTCTTTGGAATAAAATCACTGTTGTCAGAAGAGACCTCTTCGGGAACAGCATCATCACTGTCATCACTTGACTCAATGGGTAAACTTTGTGCTTGGGCATGTGGCTGTGCTAGCACTTTGATGTTATCTGCATACCACGCAACTGCTGGGTTTCGCACACTCTTAATTTCTAGGGGGAAATTAGGTTCAAGAAGTGTGATAGGAGTGTGTGCATCAAACTCAACTATAATGATGGGCTGTCCTGTCTGCTCAGTAGAGGGTGCTACTCTCACTACTTTCACAATGACCCCATAATTCTCAAAGGTTGCAATAATGTCATCATCTGTGTCATTATCAGTAATGCCTAACACACATAATGAACGTTGTGCTTTCACATTATAACACTTTTCAATGTCAGACATACTCATTGTGCTCAATAACACAAAAAAAATACTCCAGAGAATAAACTTGGAATTTCACTACTGTCTCAATGTACTTGTAACCGGCTATATATGTATTTATTTGAAATCCTCCTGGCTGGCTCGCCACAAAAAGGGATGTAACGGGGACAAAGAATGTAATATTCTGCGTATGTTACTCTACAGAGATTAAGTTCAGCCTAGGTTCGGCTCTGGGAGGATTTAAAAGCCAAAAGGGTGGACCAAATCAACTTTTAGTAATTAACAGCCGGCAATTTATTTACGATAATTCACATTCAATTTTTTTAACAATATTCTCACAGTTGGACTCTTTGTCTGGTCTCCACTCAACTCTATGAACCAACAACAAAATGATTCATATAAACCAGAAGTTGAATGTAAATACCAAAAAAATGAAATAAGATGAAATAAATAAAACAGTCTCAATTTCTTCTGGATCCTTGGTAGTAAAAGAAATGCTCAAATGTCCATGTGGAAAAACTCAAATGTCCATGTGTTAAGCTCCAATGGTCATGTGTGTGTGTGAAGAGCTTCAATGTATTTGTGTGTAACGGCCTTTTGTGTTGCTACCCGGGTAGTATGTATGTGCTTAGCTCTCTTGTGTGCATCCGTGATGGACCACGACGATTCTTCGAGTGGCAGATCGGGGTCTGGCTCGCCGTTCAAATGGTAGATCAATCAAATTGAATCAGCATTCAAAAAAAACCAATCTGCATAAAACAATGCAGTCACATTAAACATTTTTCTCAATATAAACAATTTTACACCGACAGTTTCTATTAGCTGCACAAAATGTCCGTTATTACCAGTGTTAATTCAACACGTGACAGTATAAGTGCAAATACCCAGCTTAACACAAAAGTATTTCAATATGCAATATATCTCTCTTATTTGAATATTTCGTTAGTTGTACAACATTTCTTTTATCATTTGCTGCATTTATAACACTTGTAGAAAATAAAATAATTTAACTAACCACTTAAACTAGCATTGTACACAGACAGATTTGACTGTATTTATCTTACAATATAAACATACAAAAAAAAATACATTCTAAAACATAATATATAACTCTGATTGGCTTTAAGACACATTTAAAGAAAAGGGAATATCAATTTTGAAAATTAAAGTAATGCATAAGCAAAACTCACCAGAGTTCGTGTAAAAGAAAAACAGTCACCAAAAGCTTTGGCCGGTTGTTTTCCTCCGCAACTGGATAAATAAACAACCTTGATAGCTAATATTACTCCTTATAAAAGAATATGCACATCGAACCGAAGAACAAATGAAAATTAGATCGCCTTTTTGCAGTTACACGCTAACCTCGTGCGTACATAGTCAGCAGGCTTCTTCATCTGATTTTCAACATACGCTGACTCTCAACATACCACAGCGTTAGTCGCTCTCTAGAGGTTAAGGATAGTACTGCACCTAAAATACAGAACTCCTTTGATGGTATATAAAATCAACCGTAGATACAAATAAATATACTCTCATTCTGAATGTCAAATTCGAAAGGGTTACAGTCGCAAACAGAGTAAAGATAAATTAGGGAGAATCATTATTGTTTTAGCAGAAATTCAGGGGCAAAGGCTGACTTTGCCTAATATTTATGCACCTAATGCTGATGATCAGGGCTTTTTATAGATCTTGCAGGGATTATTGCATGCTGCTAGCACCCCTTATGAAATAATAATGGGAGGAGACTTTAATCTATTGATGGACTCAGTCCTTGATCATAGTGAAGCAAAAGTGTGTAAGTCCCCTAGAGCAACAATGACGCTTCACAGGATGTAAAATATCTTGTTCTTACAGATATTTGGAGACATTTGAACCCATCTCGTAGGGACTATACATTTTATTTTATCAGTCCATAAGATTTATTTTAGAATAGATTTTTTTTAAATATCCAAATCCCTCATTTCATCTGTTGTTGATTGCTCAATTGGAAATATATTAGTCTCAGATCATGCCCTGGTGAGTTTAGAGGTGTTGCCATATATGGAGAAAAAGAAATCATATAGTTGGTCCTTTAATGTATCTCTTTTGCAAAAGCCTGATTTCCAACAAATGTTAAAGACTGAAATCAATGTTTATATGGAGACCAACTGGTCCTCAGTATCCTCTGTGGGTGTGGCTTGGGAGGCACTTAAGGCGGTTCTTAGGGGTAGGATAATACTGTACAGAAGGCCCTCAATGAGTCAAACATGTATCTAGTTAATTTGGAGACATTACTCATTATGCCCAGTAGGTGGCAGCCTGCCCTTACTCAAGTTCATTGCAAGTATTGTATCAAAACCTAACAAAGGGAAAATCTCTTCAGGATCTAGCCACACCAAACAGATGGAGTAATGGACCCCCCTTCCTCTTAAAGTACTCTGATCAGTGGCCCAAAGGTCCTGCTAATAGCTCCCTGGAAGATGGAGTTGCGTCAATATTCTGCAATATTCTGTGCCCTAAATGTAGTGACAACCAATGCAGAAATTCCTGATGCCAGCCAGTTTACAACCTATAGAGAATTGTTGGAAGCTACTGCACGATGTGTCCATGGGGCGGTAAGTGGAGAGCCACTAACAGCTGGAGATTGTCAACAAGCAGAAATACTTCAGTGGAGAGCATCTCAGCTAGATAGTTTCTTTGAAGACTTCCAATGCCTGAAACAAGGTAAACCTCTTCCTTCTAACAGTAAATTGCTCACCTTGTGTCCGGAGCTGGACAAAGAAATAGATGTTATTCGAGTAGGGGGAAGACTCAGACGAGCCGAAGCACTTGACATAGTAACTAATCAATCGTCCTTGACCCCAGTCATGCCCTTACCAAACTTCTCATTCAATACTACGATCATCAGTTGAAACATCCAGGCCCAGAGAGAGTCCTGGCTGAAATTAGAAGGAAGTTTTGGATTCTGCGTGGGAGAGGCCATCCGCAATCACCAGATTCGATGCACTGACTGTCGGAGATGGAGAGCCAAACCAGAAATCCCACAAATGTCAGACTTGCCTGTAGCTCAACTTCAACTATTTAAGCCTGCATTTCACTCCACGGGAATGGATTGCTTCGGGCCCTTCTCAGTTAAGATTGGACGGAGAGTAGAGAAAAGATGGGAATGTGATGGAATAATTTGGAAGTGTTTGACAACTAGATGTGTCGACCTTGATATACTATCAAGTATTGACACTGATTCCTTCCTCATGGATTCAGGAGATTTGTGGCACATAGAGGAACTCCCTTTGAGCTCTGGTCTGATCAAGGGACTAACTTTAAAGGAGGGGAAAGAGAGATGAATGAATCATTCAAAAGTATGTCACCTGAACTACAACAGTTAGCAAAGCAGAAAGTCCACTTTTGTTTCAACCCACCTGCAGCTCCTCATTTTGGAGGATAAGATCTGTTAAATCAGCTCTGTATGCTTCTGTTGGTGCTCAATCTGTTACGGAGGAGGTCCTCAAGACAGTGTTAATTGACATTTACATTTATGCATTTGGCAGACGCTTTGGATAAAAGCGACTTACAGTGCACTTATTACAGGGACAACCCCCCGGAGCAACCTGGAGTTAAGTGCCTTGCTCAAGGGCACAATGGTGGTGGCCGTGGGGTTCGAACCAGCAACCTTCTGATTAGCAGCCCTGTGCTTTAGCCACTACGCCACTAACCACCACATAATTGAGGTAGAGGGAATACTGAAGCCTCTTGAATACTTATCCTCTGACATCTCAGATAAAGATCCTATTACCCCAAATCACCTTCTCATGGGGCGGCTCGATGGCTCTCTCCCACAAGTTGTATATCCTCAAAGCGAAATAATCAGTCGGAAGTGATGGCGCCACAGTCAGATCCTCGCATACTTATTACAGACTCGATCTAAATGGCAGAAAGAAGTTGAGGACATTGCCATTGGGAACGTTGTTATGCTGGTAGACCCCCCAATGGCCTTGAGCTATGTGGTTGATTGGAAAGGTCACCAAGGTCAAGCCAAGTGCAGATGGGCATATCAAAACTGCAGAGGTTCTTATCAAGGGAAGAACCTATACCAGACCAGTTTCAAGGATGATTGTACTTCCTGCCATCCCTGATGACACATACACCTCATAATTGCAGGCCATTTATCAGAGACAAATTTAGTGGCTAAATTTGGGGGGGGGCTGTACAGAAGGCCCTCAATGAGTCAAACATGTATATAGTTAATTTGGAGACATTACTCATTATGCCCAGTATGTGGCAGCCTGCCCTTACTCAAGTTCATTGCAAGTATTGTATCAGCCGTAACATAGATTTTGTTATGAGAAAATTGGCCGAATCTCTAGTGTGGACTTTTTGACGATTGTTTCTTGAGAATTTACCCTGTTCTAATAATTCCTGAGTGATTTTAGTGCATTGTTTATTATTAATGTTTCTTTGAGAGTGTTAATAGCAACTATTTAATACCGTAATGTGTGCGGATTCATTCTAATGCTAAGCTAATCATAACTGTTCGTGGAAGACATTATTCATATAATGTTTGTCTAGCATTATGTGACTATTCACACTAATCATTTATTGGTTACCTTTGATTACTTTATTAGGAGAACATTGTTCTAGTGTCCTAGATGAGCATACTGCTGTACTAATTCGTGATGATATTATTGCAGTTAATAATTATTCCTTCTCTGTTTATTTTAGAACCACACACACAAACACACATATAAACGCATATTGTGTAGACTGGAACCAAAGAGAGAAATACCTGTATGCCATACCGTGCTGATTGCTGTTTCCTTATTTCTAAGTATTGAAGTAAACCCATATCAACCTGATTCTGACTTCCTGAGTCATGACTGACATCCTGTAGCGAATGCAACATATTACCACCTGACTGAGTCATACCTACCCCTACCTAACAAATACAGTATGCCTCATTTACCAAAAAATCCAAAGCACGAGAACTTGTGGAGTTGGAAGGAAATATTAAAAGTGCCGAGGCAGAGGTGCCATATGTCATCTGATGGCCTCAGTGAATTGACATGTTTGAAATATAGATATAATACTATTTTGTCGCAGAAAATGCAGTTTTGGTTATTCAGGGCAAGACAGTCATTCTTTGAGTCGGGGGACAATGCAGGAAAACCTTTTGACTAGATATATAAAGCAGAGAGTGTCTTTTTCTACCATTCCCTCAGTGAAATCTGCTGTTGGTGAAATATTTACCTCAGCCGTTGATATTAACAATGCCTTGAATCTTGATCTTTATAGTTCCACATCTTTGTCGAATGATGAAGATATTAGAAACTTTGTGGAACCATTAGAACTCCCTAAACTGACGACTGAGCAAAAGACTAAATTGATTCTGAGATAACCTTGGAGGAGCTTGATGAGGTAATTAAGGCCCTGCCGAACTAGCTCCACTTTTGTAGAAGTTTATAAGGAATCATTTAAGAATGGAAGGCTTCCCCAAACCATGACAAAAGCCTGGATCAGTCTGATTCTTAAAAAGGACAAAGATCCAAGCATAATATCCAGTGTAAAAGTTACCATCCAATTGCCCTGATCCAGCTAGATGTAAAAAAGATTTGTCAAAAATTCTGGCTAACAGATTAAGTAAAGATATGACATACATATTGATCAGATGGGGTTTATTTGGGGCCGTAGCTCTTCTGATAACATTAGGCGTCTCATCAATATCATGTGGTCAGTGGTGAATGATCAGACTCCGGTCACTGCCATCTCACTTGATGCAGAAAAGGCATTTGATATGGTGGAATGGGATTATCTTTTGAAGATTTTGGGAATATATGGGTTGGTGAGTACTTTTATTGGTTGGGTTAAGCTACTTTATAGACACCCAGTAGGGGCAGTACAAACAAATGGACTAATCTAATTTTACTGGATAGGGGCCAGAGTACTCTGGAAGGGCCCAGTAGGGTTGCCCTCTTTCCCCATTATTGTTTTGTCTTGCCCTGGAACCATTAGTAGCAGCGATTAGAAAGGAGGATGATTTTCCAGGGGTGATATGGCACATAAGATTCTACTTTAAGCAGATACTTTTCATCTCCAACCCCACAAGATCTATTCCTTGCCTCCAGAGAATTATTAATTCCTTATCAAAGTTAACAGGATACAAAATCAATTGGTCTAATTTCGAAGCTTTGGTCTTGACAGCATACTGCCCAATAATGGCTTTTCAGCTGGGCACCTTCCACTGATTTAATTAGTTAATTTTGACCCTTTAATAAAAAAGGTTTTCGAGTGATGTGAGTAGGTGGGCGTCATTACCTTTATTGAAGATTGGGAAGGTTAATGTTATTAAAATGAATTGTATTCCAAAATGTATGTTACAATCTCTCCCTGTAGATGTTCCCCTCTCTTATTTCAAGCAATTTGATAGCATAGCAGAGTACTTTATTTGGAATGGTAAACGTCCCATGTTAAATTTCAATAAATTACATAGGCCGATTGACAAAGGTTGGTTAGGCCTACCCAAGATTTTGTTTTATTATGCATTTGGTCTCAGACATTTGGCTCAATGGACGCTTCCACCTGAGAGAGCCCCTCCCTGGTTTTGTATTGAAAGGAAGTTCTTAAAAACGTCAAGTCTGCATCTAGAGATGCAAGGGTTCGCCTTATGCAATTTAAGATTTTACATCGATTTTATTGGACCCCCACTAGAATGTATAGGCTTAGTCTTAAAGACAAGCCCACCTGCTGGCGATATCAATCAGAGGATGGAGAATTAACCCATGTCTTTCAGGGGTGTCTTAAGAACCAGGAGTTCTGTTTGAGAGTTAAGTGTCTTATATGTGATGTATTGGGCATTCAGCTTTCACTTTGCCCCAGACTCTGCATTTTGGGTGATGGGGTGGTCATTGACGTTGAGAACTGACACATAAAGAGTTAGGTCCTAACGAGAATCATGATCACCAGACAGGTTATCTTAAGGGGTTTTAAGTCGATTGGAGCACCCTCATTTCATGACTGGTGCTCAGAGATTGGGAGGGTGGAAGCCTTTGAAGAAGGGATATATAGAAGGCTAGGAAATCTGGGGTTATCTGATAGGAAATGGGGCAGATATTTGTCCTTTTTGGAAGGCCTCTGGGAGGGACATTGGAGAGGGATCTTTAGTTTTAAATGCATGTGTGAAATTTAGTACTTTTTAGGTTTTTTTTAGTGTTTCCGAATATTTATGACCACTAGGCCGAGTGTTTGTGTCAGATGAATGTGTTCGGGGGGGAAAGGTTTAATTGTATATAATTTGACACCGCATTTTCTGTGATGTTTGTTTAATATGTTGAATAGAATCAATACAAATTGTTAATAACAAAAACATTTGATCATCCCTTTAGTATCAATACACACATTTGTTCTGGGTTATTCACAGAAAGGCTGTAATTCTCCCTAGAGAAGTTAAGCAGCATTATTCTGTTGATTTGCACAATTATTAAATGATAATTAAATCAATAAATGATAAAAATTCAATGATCAAAAATGGATTAACTGAATGATTAAATAAACATTCCATAGGAGCGGCAGTTCTGCGGATGGAAATGCCTTGTTGATTAGAGAGGTGAGGCGAATGTGCTACTACAGCAGAAGACCACGTCAGGTTCCACTTCTGTCAGCCAAGAACAGAAAGCTGAGACTGCAGTGGGCACAGGCTCATCTAAACTGGACAGTTAAAGACAGGAAAAACACAGTCTGGTCTGATGAATTTCTATTTCTTCTGATATAACAAATGGTAGTCCCATTGAAAAATCCATATCGATCGACCACTAACTGTGATTTGTTGGGTAATTTTTTTTTGCATATCTATAAAGAGTACTTGGTGACATGAAGAGCAGTGGTATGGTTATGGATTCTCTCCAGTATGAATTCTCTTGTGTTTTTTCAGGTTTCCTGATTGAGTGAAACTCTTTTCACAGTGTGAGCACTTGTATGGTTTCTCTCCAGTATGAATTCTTTGGTGCAGTTTCAAGCCGCCGGCTGTAATAAAAATCTTCTCACATTCAAAGCACATATGAACCCCCACACCGGTATGAATTTTCTGGTGCATTTTCAAATAGGACACGTGTGCAAAACTCTTTCCACAAAATGAACACTTGTAAGGCTTCTCATTTGTGTGAGATTTCAGATGTTGTTTTAGGTACTGTGCCAGAACAAATGTTTTACCACACTTATCACATTCAAATGGTCTTTCTCCAGAGTGACAAAAGAGATGACTCCTGAGATTGGTTGCATCTGCAAAACTCTTCCCACACTGATGGCATGTGTAAGAACTCTCTCCAGTGTGAACTCTCATGTGTTTATCAAGATGTTTTTTACATGTGAAACTCTTTCCACACTGATGGCATGTGTAAGGTCTCTCACCAGTATGAACTCTCATGTGTATATTAAGTTGGCTTTTACGTGTGAAACTCTTTCCACACTGAAGGCATGTGTAAGGTCTCTCTCCAGTATGAATTCTCATGTGTTTATCAAGATTGCTTTTAGATGTGAAACTCTTCCCACACTGATGGCACGTGTAAGGTCTCTCTCCAGTATGAACTCTCATGTGAGTATTAAGATAATCTCTACATGCAAAACTCTTCCCACACTGATGGCACGTGTAAGGTTTCTCTCCAGTATGAATTCTCATGTGTTTATCAAGATTGCTTTTACATGTGAAACTCTTTCCACACTGATGGCACGTGTAAGGTCTCTCTCCAGTATGAATTCTCATGTGTTTATCAAGATTGACTTTACATGTTAAACTCTTCCCACACTGATGGCACGTGTAAGGTCTCTCTCCAGTATGAACTCTCATGTGAGTATTAAGATAATCTCTACATGCAAAACTCTTCCCACACTGAAGGCACGTGTAAGGATTCTCTCCAGTATGAATTATCATGTGTTGATCAAGATGTTTTTTACATGTGAAACTCTTCCCACACTGAAGGCACGTGTAAGGTCTCTCTCCAGTATGAATTCTCATGTGTTGATCAAGATGGCTTTTACGTGTGAAACTGTTTCCACACTGAGAGCACGTGTAAGGTCTCTCTCCAGTATGAACTCTCATGTGCATATTAAGATGGCATTTAAATGTGAAACTCTTTCCACACTGATGGCAGGTGAAAGATTTCTTGGCTGCTCTTCGAGGATTTTCTGGAGAGAAATTGTTTTCAGTGTTTGAGCCACTCAAATATTTTTCTCCATTTATAAAATTAAGCTGTTCATCCTCCACTTCATTAAGCTCTTCACACTCCTCTCTCACTTCCATCAGCTCTACAATAAACACAATAAATGGAAAAAAAAATCTATTCAAAATGATTATACAATCTATATCATACATGATTGATTTGTTACTGGTGTAATATTATGATGATGTAGGGTTAGAACAACATTGTTTTGCTTTGTTCTTGATGTTTTTATCTCTCATATTAATAGTTTTTAAATTATAATATATTTATTAAGATCTGGGTTATGTTGCTGCTGTAATGTCTGAATTTCCCCCTAGGGGGATCAATAAAGTTATCAATCAAACTTCTGACCCACTGGAATTCTGATAGTCAATTAAAAGTGAAACAATCAGTCTGTAAAAAACTGTTGGAAAAATGACTTGTAATGTACAGATTGTGCTGTTTCAGAAGGCAATCAGTACTTTAATTCAAGTGGCGTTCATCTGATCACAAAGTATGGTCAGTACATTACTGGTGTAAAAAACAGCACCATCACTATTTGCAAAAAGTCATTTTTGATCAAATCAAATTACACAGCAGCCATCACTTCAACACCTTATCCTTGAGTAGTGATGCTAATTTGGTACTAGAAAATCACTTGCCATTATATCAAACACAGCTGAAAGCTGTTTGGTTCATTAAATGAAGCTTAACATTATCTTTGTGTTTGTTTTTGAGTTGCCACAGTTTGCAAAAGACTGGCATGTCTTAAGGTAAGCAGTGCTGATTTAGGACCATATAGCATGACTGCGAGTGTGATATTGCTTATATACAACAGTTCAATGAACAAGTAAATTTAATAGAATTAGGAAAAACTGAGTACGGTCATAAAAAAAAAAAACGCATTTGTGCATTGAACTACTTTCTTACGTGACGGATCAGAATCTGCCGTTGATGGTTCAAAACAAATGATGCGTCTAATTAATTAAAAAAATTTCACTTCAGAAATAGTATCACATTACCGGTGCACAAGAGTCCATCACTATAGAAACTGCAATGTCCTTCGCCACTTTAAACAGCATGCATTGTGTAATTAATCAGTCTGTTGTGTCTCTCAGCTGTGATGAGTCATAATTCTTAAGTTGTTCATTTAAAGCAGTTTAAAGATATTTCCTAGCTTTAGTAGTGTAGTTGTAATACAAGCGATCA